>CAJQZP010001584.1:9077500-9336550 GCA_907164705.1 Parnassius apollo
AATTTTGTGACGCAACTGAATTAAAGTATTGATGAACTTATGATCCATTCCTTCATCCACTACAGCCTATAAAAGTCCACTATACAGGCCCCCTCATGGTTTGTCTCATAGAGATATTTTGTCACAGTTGCCACCATATTGTCACGCTTGGTAAAAAAGGTTAACGACTGCAGTTTTTTTATTATTGTGAGTTGTAATCTGGAAGATGCTGCTGCCCATCTTCTGTTTCAGTTTCAGAGATGGCCATCTCCGGTTTCAGTTTCCCTCGACCCTTACGACACCCACGGGACCATATGGGGTGGTGGACATTTTTACACCGCCGCAATTAAAACTACTTAGATATTTAAGAAGTACTTATGATAGTAATAAATAATACAGAATTAAGGTGACAAACGTGCACACATTCCACCTGATGGTAAGTGGATACAGTGGCAAATAGACATCTTCATGAAACCTCAATTAAAAGGCAAAACACAGAAGCTATGTCACACTTAAGTACTAATATATAATGACGAGGCTTCAAGTAGAAAGAGTCTCCGGTTCTCTACACTTATCAAACGAAACACTGCTGCATTAAGCTGCTATTTTACGCTGGTATTACTGTGAAAGCGTGGTCCTTCCCCGGTCGAGCTGACCCACTCTTGCTACAACTATAATATAGCTGCAGCATAGCTCTTCCAGATATAATTTTGCGGATTTAGACCTAGGTGCCATCTCTTGAACACTTTCGGCAACTATCAACTCCACTAGTTGAATTATATACCATTATGTATCTGTACAATCTAAAGAAGTTTATTGGATGCATAAAGAGCAATAAATCCGATGCACTGCTCCAGGGCACGTTGGTGGACTTCACACATTTTAGAAATATTTTTATTCCTCAGACATACAGACTTCTTCTTCTTTTCCTTCACCGCCCAGCTCGTGGCTAACCAGCTGTTAAAATTGCATTAAAAAAATTTCATTGATGCCGGCGGAGATTGAACCCGAGTAGCTCGCGTACTGCGATTTTACAGCGAGCGCTTAGCATTTGAGCTATCAAGGTTATATAGGGTAAGACACGCAGACGACAACACATTTCTGATTTTACATGCATACCATGTTAGCTCCGATTAGGATTTGAACCTAGGACCCACGACTTATTAAGAAATACTCTGAAAACTAGACAACCATTGCAGCTTACTGAAATCCACTGCTGAATATAGGCCTCTCCCATAGATTGCATATAAATTGGTATTTGCCATAGTTGCCACGCTTGGCAAGCAGGTTGGCAACCACAGTTTATTTTATTTTTAATCGTTATTAGGAAGACGCTGCTGCCCATCTCCTGTACTCTACACTTACCAAACTCTTTTGTGTTGTTAATTGTAAACATTGTAAGCTATTATTGGAAAAAAAAATAGTCCCGATGGGTTTCTTGCTGGTTCTTCCCAGGACAGAGGTTTTTTTTGTGAACCAGTGGTAAATGAAAAAAGTGACTTCCAATAAGTATTGTTATAATCTACGTTGAATAAAAAAGTTTCTGTTTCTGTTTCTGTTGCCCTCTGTCGCCTCTTGCGACACACGGGATAATACGGGTAAGTGGATATTCTTACACCGCCACTACGAGTACACGATACTAAACAATCATCACCATCATCATCATTACAGCCCTTCACAAGTCCACTGCTGAACATAGGCCTCCCCCAAGTAATGCCACAAAGCACGGTCCTGAGCCACCTGCATCCATCGACTTCCTGCATATCTTATCAGGTCGTCACTCCATCTATTGAGGGGTCGCCCTACACTACGCCTACCGGTACGAGGCTGCCACTCGAGAACCTTTCTTCCCCCATCGGTTATCGGTTCTTCGAGCTATATGGCCGGCCCATTGCCACTTCAGCTCACTAATCCGTTGGGCTATGTCGGTCACTCTGGTTTTACTGCGGATATCCTCATTTCTGAGTCTATCACGCAGAAAAACTCCGAGCATACCAGCCGCGAGCGACGAGCGTCCTCATACGGCCAGCAGTGAAGGACCACGTCTCAGATCCGTAAGTCATCACTGGCAACACGCACTGGTTGTACACTTTAGTTTTCAGAGATTGAGGTATACCTGACGAGAGATGTGTCGTAATTTACCGAACGCTGCCCAGCCGAGTTGAATCCGTCGATTGACCTCTCGGTCGAAGTTGGACTTACCTAGTCGGACTATTTGTCCCAGGTAAACGTATTCGTCAACAACTTCAAGCATAGTGCTCCCAACAACTACCGGCATAGGTGTGACATGGACAAACATGATCTTTGTTTTGTCCATGTTCATCTTAAGACCTATCCGTTGGGAGACACCATTGAGGTCATTGAGCATAGTGCTTAGGTCCTCCAGCGATTCTGCCATAAGGACTATATCGTCGGCAAATCGAAGGTGAGTGATGTACTCGCCATTGATGTTAATTCCGCATCCTTTCCAGTCCAGTAGCTTGAAAACGTCTTCCAATGCAGCGGTGAAGAGTTTCGGGGATATAACGTCACCCTGTTTTACACCTCTCTGCAGTTGGATAGGTTTCGAACTCTGGTTCTGTACTCGGATAGCCATCGTAGCCCTACTGTACAAACACTTCAGCACTTCGATATACCGATAGTCAACTTGGCACCGCTGAAGGGACTGTAGCACCGCCCAAATTTCGACGGAAACAAAGGCTTTCTCATAGTCCACATACGCCAGGCAAAGTGGCAGATTGTACTCTTCGGACTTCTGTACAATCTGCCGCAGGGTATATATGTGGTCTATGGTACTGAGCCTTTACGGAAACCGGCTTGTTCGGGAGGCTGTAATTCGACGAGTCTGCGTGCGAGACGATTCGTAATGACTCTAGAAAACAGCACGTAGACGCGGCTCAGAAGGGATATCGGTCTGTAGTTCTTCAATAGGGCGTTGTCACCTTTCTTGAAGAACAAGACCACGCACTTCTGCTCCACGCCTCCGGAGTAGTGCCACCATGGAGGACGGAATTGAAGAGCTTCTGAAGGCCTTCAAGTACCGGTGTTCCACCCGCTTTCAGAAGCTCCGCTGTAATTCCATCCTCGCCCGGGGCCCTGCCGTTTTTAAGGTGCTGGAGAGCCATTCTAATCTCGCTCAGACTGACGACCGGGATATCATCGGAATAGTGTCGGACAAGGTTTGCTCTTGGATCGTTACTCACACTTGCGTGTGGCTCCAACGATGATGTGTACAGCTACCCATAGAACCTCTCAATCTCACTCAAATTCTCAGGTGTCCCGGAAACGATGCTGCCACACGCAGTCTTCAGCTTTGACAGTTGGCTCTTTCTGGCAGACAGATCTCTGGCAAAGACTTTGGAGCCCTGGTTCCGCTCGATCGCTTCTTTAATACGAGCAGTATTAAAGTTGTGTAAGTCTCGCCGCATACATTTGGAGATCTGTCTATTCAGTTACCTGTATGCTGTCAAATCTGTTGATGATTGCAGCCTCATCTCCCGTCTAACAGCCATGAGATTAAGAGTGTGATCGGAGAGTTTTTGTGTTCTTCTGCGGCGGGTCTTGCAGAACTTAGCTCCGACCGCATGGACAGTTTCCACGAGCTTGTCATTCATATCATCCACTGCATTGCAATCTTCTAGGCACTGAAAGCGGTTACGTAACTCGAGCTGAAAGGTTTCGGGATTCTGGATTAGAGCACGAGGGGGACGGAGCGTTGACTTCATTAGACGAGACCTCTCCAACTTAACGTTTAGGTTCAGTGTGCTTCTAACCATTCAGTGATCGCTGCCAGTTTTCACCCTTGTGATCACTGAGACATCACTGAACAGTTGGCGTCTGGTCGTCATAATGAAGTCAATCTCGTTTTTTGTCGAACCGCCGGGGCTCGACCAGCTCCACTTTCTGTGGGGCCGCTTCTGGAAGAAAGAGTTCATCATAAAAAGTCCCTATTTCTCCTTGAAGTCGGCCAGCTGCTGGCCCCTTGGGTTCCGTTGCCCAATCCCAAATTTCCCTACCTTCAGGTCACCGTTCTTTGTTGTGCCCAGTTTTGCGTTGAAGTCTCCCATCAACACCGTGTAATGGGTTTTGGAGGAATGCATGGCTCTGGAAATATCCTCATACATTTCCTCCACCTCCTCATCGAGAAGTTTCGACGTTCGCGCGTAAACCTGTATGACCTTCAGTGAATACAGTTTGGTGATTCTGAGTATAAGGTACGCAACCCTCGTCGATACACTCCCAATCTTTAAAACGTTGTTAACGAGAGACTTGTGGACGATAAATCCAACACCTCCTTGGGTCAGATGGTCACCCTCCCGGTGATAGAACAAGTTGCCGGATTCGAGAATCACCGTGTCCTCCCCCTCTCTTCAGACCTCGGATAATCCTATAATACAGCGCAACTTGTCTATCTCTTCTTCCAGCTTCAGGATCTTCTCATCAGTCCTCAGGGTACGTGCGGTAAACGTTGCCAGGTCGAGTCGTCATAGGTGGCAACCGAACCTCCACCGGAGATTCTTAGCACCCCCTGCCCCGCCGTTACCATGGTCGCCACCGTAGCCAGGAATAGCGGGGCCGCCGGGGACTGGGGGCCGTCTATTTGTGTAATTGTTCATGGGGGGTATATTGCCATAGTTGCCACGCTTGGCGAGCGGGTTGGCAACCGCAGTTTTTTGTTGTACAGTTGCTGTTATCAGAAAGCTGCTGTTGCCCATCCCCTGCCTGTTTCCCTCTTTCGCCTTTTACGACACCCACGGGAAGATATGGGGTAGTGGATATTCTTACACCGCCACTACGAGTGCACGATACTAAACTAGACAACGTGGAAATATAATGAGCCTAATAATATGAGTAAGTGGATATTCTTACACCGCCACTACGAGTGCACGATACTAAACTAGACAACGTGGAAATATAATGAGCCTAATAATATGGGTAAGTGGATATTCTTACACCGCCACTACGAGTGCACGATACTAAACTAGACAACGTGGAAATATAATGAGCCTAATAATATGCGTAAGTGGATATTCTTACACCGCCACTACGAGTGCACGATACTAAACTAGACAACGTGGAAATATAATGAGCCTAATAATATGAGTAAGTGGATATTCTTACACCGCCACTACGAGTGCACGATACTAAACTAGACAACGTGGAAATATAATGAGCCTAATAATATGGGTAAGTGGATATTCTTACACCGTCACTACGAGTACACGATACTAAACTAGACAACGTGGAAATATAATGAGCCTAATAATATGGGTAAGTGGATATTCTTACACCGCCACTACGAGTACACGATACTAAACTAGACAACGTGGAAATATAATGAGCCTAATAATATGGGTAAGTGGATATTCTTACACCGCCACTACGAGTACACGATACTAAACTAGACAACGTGGAAATATAATGAGCCTAATAATATGGGTAAGTGGATATTCTTACACCGCCACTACGAGTACACGATACTAAACTAGACAACGTGGAAATATAATGAGCCTAATAATATGGGTAAGTGGATATTCTTACACCGCCACTACGAGTACACGATACTAAACTAGACAACGTGGAAATATAATGAGCCTAATAATATGGGTAAGTGGATATTCTTACACCGCCACTACGAGTACACGATACTAAACTAGACAACGTGGAAATATAATGAGCCTAATAATATGGGTAAGTGGATATTCTTACACCGTCACTACGAGTGCACGATACTAAACTAGACAACGTGGAAATATAATGAGCCTAATAATATGAGTAAGTGGATATTCTTACACCGCCACTACGAGTACACGATACTAAACTAGACAACGTGGAAATATAATGAGCCTAATAATCTTACACTCACCAGATATCGCTAGTCGACTCGGAGGCGAAGTTTTTTTGTAACTCAATGTGATTTAATTAAGAATTTAGTTATAAATAAAACTTTATCAGTTTTTAAAGTATTATATTAATACACAAAACAATGCTTCCGTGGTTAGTTCTTTAATTTTTTTGCACATTTTTATCTTTCCTTTTAATTTTCTTACTTTTATGAATATTTGCGGTTTGGTTTATTAATTTGTAATTAAATTGATGTAAAATATAACTAATAGTACTGTAAGAAACATTAATTTTTACATTTTTTGGACAAATTAACATACCCGCTATGATATCTGTAAAATGTTACACCTCATTTTTAAATATCTCAGCCCTGGTGACAGAAAAAGTCGTAGATGCCCTCACCTTGGAGCCGATATTTCTGTTTTGTAGTACCAACCATACTACATACTACTTACTTTCTCGTTTTGTTGAGGCGGTTTCCATAAAAAGATTGTATACCTATAGACCATAGAATACTATAATACATACATAATAGAACGGGGTAGTGGGCGGAGCCCGTGTAGCCACTAACGTGTTACTAACTTGTCAATTCACACGTATAAATGTCAACACAATCAATCGTTTCCAATTTTCGAGTCAAGCGTCAAGCAATAAAGAAATATTTATGTGTCAAAAACATTTATCGAAAGTCTAAAATGTATTTGTAGTAGTGATAACTGATAATACGACGTAATTGCTTGTATGTGTGACGAATATTTGTGGACTATACAAACACTTGTTCAGTGTCGGAAACGAACCTGCCACCCTGCAACACGAACAGAGGTTGAGCAATTGCGAAACGATTCATCATATGCCTTACTTTAATATTGTTGATTAAAGTTGCACAACTAAAAACCATGCCCAAGGTCGCATTAACAAAGCACTATGTATTCGATAAAATTTCCCCGAATTTTATTCAGGTCAAACAAGTGAAACGGTGTAGCGGTGCCAAAAAAATTACCCTTGCTTCTCCCGACAACACGACGACGTTCTAGCGGAAATAGTCACCCTTGCAACACAGTTTCTCGGAAACAGTGCTTGCGCGCCAACGACCGACACGTCCGCCGAAATTAAGCCTGTCACGCCGCCAGCCATATTACTATACGTGCAATAATCATAATAATTTTGGCAAAGCACTTCTGATTTTTTTTTAAAAACAATGCCTTTCTCAAGTATATACATATTTTGCACGAAAGTTCTGTTTAATATTCTTTTTATTTCTCTAACAAAATTTATTAATAAGTTGACTAATCGCCCAAGATTCAGCTTGCAGCACCCGTTGTAATAGTTAATAATCAAAGATATTGTACCATCTTGGTTAATAATATTATAGTCTAGAAAAGTGGTTAATGTTACTTTACTTATATAATCCTTCCTTATATACTCTCGCAGATTACCAGCATAAATTGTTGCTTAATAAGGTGGGTGTACCATGGAAGGCCACTTTAACAAATAAACAGTTATTATTCGTTTATTTACTGGATAAATGAAACTAACAAATATTTAGGTAATACTTTGTTTTATTACGTAACATATAAACCACTTTTTTAAATTGCTGATTTAATCAATATTGATTGAACTTAAGTTTCATAGAACTCTTTCAAATGGCCTTGCTAGGAACAAGGCTTCTTAGAGGGCCATTATAATAAATCAGTCATTTAACATTAAAGTTTAATAAATATCGATTAAATCTACGATAAAAAGAAGTGCTTTATATTTTACGTAATAAAACAAAGTACTACTTAAATATTTGTTAGTTTCATTTATCCAGTAAATAAACGAATAATAACTGTTTATTGTAAGAGTGGCCTTCCATGGTACACCCACCTTATTTCAACGTCATCGATTCCCGAAACCAATGAAGCGAGGGACCGTACTGCCAAAATAGCAGCGCGAGCGATTCGCCGCCGCGTCTGTGATTTTCAGTTCGATGGGTGTTTGTGTAAGTAGAAAGAATTTGTCATGACATGGCAATAACTACGACATTTTAATAATTGGCCTTCAAAGGAGCATGGCCTTCCATTGTCCACCCACCTTACCGCGTTCCGTATGGCGAGTATGGAGAAGGAGAACCGGAGACCTATTTTACTGGAAACGAGTTGTCCCATCACAATCCTCAAGGGTCCAACGCATCTGCAGTTTGATTTTTGATCGAGGATAGACGTAAATGTCTACGAGCCACGGCATCCACTAACCATCAGGTGGACTGTGTGTTCATTTGCACCCTTATTCTAAAAAAATGCTTAAAAAATCCCCTCCTCTTTTAAACGCGCGGAAATTTTCCTCTTGTGCGACTCGGTCTTTTTTAGTAATGTGTTAACTCTTCCACATTTTACTTATTCTGGTATTTTCGAAAACAGAAATCTTTTACCCGTGCTGGATATTTTAATTTAAATCTCTTTCCAAGTGTTTCAGTTTCTTCTGTAAGAATGATTTTATAATGGTGCGCTGCTCCAATGTTGTAGCACTCTGCAGTGATCGTTGCTTGGGTGTCCTGCTGGATCACATCTTGAAGCTGTCTCTATCGCTGGCCACCGGAACAGTTGCGTACGCGAATGCCGTTACGGTCTTAGTGGAAGCACAGTCCACGGCTGGGTTTAGGGTTTTCAATAATTAATACCTACTCCTTTAAAATTACAGATCCTTTTTAATAAGAGTTCAATAAGTAGTACGTACCCCATATCTTCCCGTGGGTGTCGTAAGAGGCGACAGAGGGAGACAGGCAGGAGATGGGCAGCAGCGTCTTCCTGATGACAACTGTGACGTAATAAAAAACTGCGGTTGCCAACCCGCTCGCCAAGCGTGGCAACTATGGCAAATACCCCCCAATGAATAAATACACAAACAGACGGCCCCCAGTCCCCGGCGGCCCCGCTATTCCTGGCTACGGTGGCGACCATGGTAACGGCGGGGCAGGGGGTGCTAAGAATCTCCGGTGGAGGTTCGGTTGCCACCTACGACGACTCGACCTGGCAACATATAACGCACGCACCCTGAGGACTGACGAGAAGATACTGGAGCTGGAAGAAGAGGTAGACATGTTGCGCTGGCATATTATTGGATTATCCGAGGTCCGAAGAGAGGGGGAGGACACGGCAATCCTCGAGTCCGGCAACTTGTTCTATCACCGGGAGGGCGACCATCTGTCCCAAGGAGGTGTCGGATTTATCGTCCACAAATCTCTCGTCAACAACGTTGTAAAGATTGGGAGTGTGTCGACGAGGGTCGCGTACCTGATACTCAGAATCACCAAACGGTATTCGCTGAAGGTCATTCAGGTTTACGCACCAACCTCGGCACATCCCGATGAGGAGGTGGAGGAAATGTATGAGGATATTTCCAGAGCCATACATTCCTCCAAAACCTACTACACGGTGTTGATGGGAGACTTCAACGCAAAACTGGGCACAAGAGAAAGCGGTGAGCTGAAGGTAGGGAAATTTGGAGTAGGGCAACGGAACCGAAGGGGCCAGCAGCTGGCCGACTTTATGGAGAAAGAGGGACTCTTTATGATGAACTCTTTCTTCCAGAAGTGGCCCCACAGGAAGTGGACCTGGTCGAGCCCCGACGGTTCGACAAAAAATGAGATTGACTTCATTATGACGACCAGACGCCAACTGTTCAGTGATGTCTCAGTGATCGCAAGGGTGAAAACTGGCAGCGATCACCGAATGGTTAGAGGCACACTGAACCTAAACGTTAAGTTGGAGAGGTCTCGTCTAATGAAGTCAACGCTCCGTCCCCCTCGTGCTCTAATCCAGAATCCCGAAACCTTTCAGCTCGAGTTACGTAACCGCTTCCAGTGCCTAGAAGATTGCAATGCAGTGGACGATATGAACGACAAGCTCGTGGAAACTGTCCATGCGGTCGGAGCTAAGTTCTGCAAGAACACAAAAACTCTCCGATCACACTCTTAATCTCATGGCTGTTAGACGGGAGATGAGGCTGCAATCGTCAACAGATTTGACAGCATACAGGCAACTGAACAGACAGATCTCCAAATGCATACGGCGAGACTTACGCAACTTTAATACTTCTCGTATTAAAGAAGCGATCGAGCGGAACCAGGGCTCCAAAGTCTTTGCCAGAGATCTGTCTGCCAGAAAGAGCCAACTGTCAAAGCTGAAGACTGAGTGTGGCAACATCGTTTCCGGGACACCTGAGATTTTGAGTGAGATTGAGAGGTTCTATGGGCAGCTGTACACATCATCGTTGGAGCCACACGCAAGTGTGAGTAACGATCCAAGAGCAAGTCTTATCCGACACTATTCCGATGATATCCCGGACGTCAGTCTAAGCGAGATTAGAATGGCTCTCCAGCACCTTAAAAACGGCAGGGCCCCAGGCGAGGATGGAATTACAGCGGAGCTTCTGAAAGCGGGTGGAACACCGGTACTTGAAGTCCTTCAGAAGCTCTTCAATTCCGTCCTCCATGGTGGCACTACTCCAGAGGCGTGGAGCAGAAGTGCGGTGGTCTTGTTCTTTAAGAAAGGCGACAACGCTCTCTTAAAGAACTACAGACCGATTTCCCTTCTGAGCCGCGTCTACGTGCTGTTTTCGAGAGTCATTACGAATCGTCTCGCACGCAGACTTGACGACTTCCAGCCTCCCGAACAAGCCGGTTTCCGAAAAGGCTTCAGTACCATAGACCACATACATACCCTGCGGCAGATTGTACAGAAGACTGAAGAGTACAATCTGCCACTTTGCCTGGCGTATGTGGACTATGAGAAAGCCTTTGATTCCGTCGAAATTTGGGCGGTGCTACAGTCCCTTCAGCGGTGCCAAGTTGACTGTCGGTATATCGAAGTGCTGAAGTGTTTGTACAGTAGGGCTACGATGGCTATCCGAGTACAGAACCAGAGCTCGAAACCTATCCAACTGCAGAGAGGTGTAAGACAGGGTGACGTTATATCCCCGAAACTCTTCACCGCTGCATTGGAAGACGTTTTCAAGCTACTGGACTGGAAAGGATACGGTATTGACATCAATGGCGAGTACATCACTCACCTTCGATTTGCCGACGATATAGTCCTTATGGCAGAATCGCTGGAGGACTTAAGCACTATGCTCAATGACCTCAATAGTGCCTCCCAACGGATAGGTCTTAAGATGAACATGGACAAAACAAAGATCATGTTCAATGTCCATGTCACACCTATGCCGGTAGTTGTTGGGAGCACTAGTTTAGTTAATATAAGAAATCATAACACTGCTCGAAGTTATGATTTCTTATATTTACGCGAACACTACACATTGAAATAATACTAGTTTTTACGGAATTTATCGCGTATATTTAACTTTTTAATACCCGACGTTTCGAACGCTTTACAGCACTCATGGTCACGGGCAGGACTGAGATGTTCAACGTCCATATGTCATAGTTAACCGCGGTTACCATAGATTAAAATTTAACTTTTGTTCCGATCTATGCAGTATGAACTTATGGTATCTTGAAGTCTTGCAGTTGTATGCTTGGGTTGGGATTTAATTTTATTTATTATAGGATCCCAAGCAGATGGTAGCACCCAGCCATCTTCTCTATTGAAATTAGGATGTTTTTTGATTTCAATAGCCTCGCGAATCATCCTTGGAAGGAATCGGTGTTCTTTAGCGAGGATCTGCGGTCTATCAAATCTGATGTAGTGACGGGGGCGATCCTGTACGTGTTCACAGACTGCAGACTTCCCGGAGCGTCGATTCTTCACATCAGCTATATGTTCTTTAACGCGGGTTTTTATTGATCTTTTAGTTTGTCCTATGTAGGAGAGACCACATTCACAATCAAGCTTGTACACTCCTGCATCTTGCAGAGGGACATTACACTTGACCGATGGTAAAAACTGACCAATCTTCTTCAGCGGCTTGAAGTATATTTTGATGGAAGCGCGCTTCAAGATGTAGCCAATCTTGTCAGTGACTCCTCTAACATATGGCAGTACAGCAGGTACACGCTCGACTGTGGCCGGCTTCACTCGTTCACTGTGACGTAGGCGCGGGACTCGAAGCTTGTTGTCATGCAAAACTTGCTTGACATGGTGGAGCTCTGCAGCCAGGTGTTTACTGTCACAGATCCCTCGTGCTCTCTGAAACAAAGATTTACCCACGGTAGCTAACTGTGAAGGATGGTGGTGAGAATCACCGTTTAAATATCTATCTGTATGGGTCTTTTTTCTATACACAGTATGGCTCAAGGTGTTATCAGGATTCCGAATTACTAACACATCTAGAAAAGCTAAGGAATTGTTTGCCTCTAACTCCATTGTGAACTGAATTTTAGAATTTATAGAGTTAAGATGGTCTAAAAATGCAGTTACTTTATCTAAAGGTAGAATTGTGAAAGTGTCGTCTACGTACCGCTTGTAGAACCTTGGATTTATGGGAGAACTAAGCAGGGCTTTCTCCTCAAAGTCTTCCATGAATATGTCGGCGACAATGGGAGATACAGGTGAGCCCATCGCCACACCATCTACTTGCTTGTAGAACTCCTCCTTCCACAATAGGTAGCCAGATGTAAGGCAGTGTCTGAGTAATACTGCATATTCTACGGCCATGTTGTTTTCTTCCAGCCTTCTAGTTACAATTGAGATGCAGTCTTCAACAGGTAAGCATGTAAACAATGACTGCACATCAAAACTGACCATAGTTTCATTGTCTGCCAGATGTAGGTCTTTAATCTCGCTGACAAAATGGTAGGAATCCTTTATGTGTGCTCTTGTATGTCCCCTGAGTGGTGAGAGTATTTTCGCTAAGTGTTGAGCCAATCTGTAAGTTGGTGAATCGATTTGGCTCACTATGGGACGTAATGGAGCATTGGGCTTGTGTATTTTTGGTAACCCATACAATTTTGGTGATTTGGCGCACGTAGGTATTATCCATTTTACGTCCAGATTTAATTTTTCGGAGTGTTTCTTTATGAGGTCACTAGTTGTTTTTAGTGTGCTATTTGTTGGGTCGTTTTTAACCTTTTTATAAGTACTTACATCCGACAAAAGTTCTTGTATTTTAGAATTATAATCTGACGTATCCATGACTACCGTGGCGTTTCCCTTATCTGCGCGGAGAATCGTAAGTTCGTGTTTATTGCGTAGGTTCTTTAACGCTATAAATTCGTCTTTGGGAAGATTCGGTTTAGGCACTGAACATCGACGTAACATAGACGAGATGTCTTGACGTATCGCCTCCAAATCTTCTTTCCGCATATTGTTTTTAAATAAAAAGTCCTCGACACTACAGATAATTTCTTCGTACGGTAATTTGCGGGGTGTAATTGCAAAGTTGAGGCCTTTGGATAAAACCCTAATTGTTGCATCATCCAGTGTTTGTTTTGACAGATTATAGAGCGCGATTAATCTATGATCTGTGTTTGTCAATGGTTGCTTTCGGTTCTGGCATTGATTCAGATGTTTGACATTTGACTTGTTCGTTAATTTTTGATATTTTTCTATATGTTTGTTTTTGCATTCATTATATTTACTAATTTCGCGTTTATTTAATGTTTCCATGCAAAAAATTATAGTCAAACGTCGTTAAAACTTTCTTCAATTCACTGGATGATGTGTCTATGGATTTATTTATGTCATATAGATCGGAGCGTTTTTGTTGGATTACCGTCCGTAACAACTTTTTACTCGCCTGATTTAAGATCTTAGCGCTTCCTCGAATGTCCTTTTTGGTTGATATTTTAACACACGTAGGAATGAGATTATGGTCACGGCATCTCTTCAAGAAATTTAAGGCTGTTAGATATCTTGCGCGCTTGGTCTTTAGATCTTCTAATCGGCGTATTTTATTTGCAATTACCAGTCCGTACTGGTTTACATAATGATTTCTTATATTTACGCAATATGCCTAAACCGAATCTTCCCAAAGACGAATTTATAGCGTATAAAGAACCTACGCAATAAACACGAACTTACGATTCTCCGCGCAGATAAGGGAAACGCCACGGTAGTCATGGATACGTCAGATTATAATTCCAAAATACAAGAACTTTTGTCGGATGTAAGTACTTATAAAAAGGTTAAAAACGACCCAACAAATAGCACACTAAAAACAACTAGTGACCTCATAAAGAAACACTCCGAAAAATTAAATCTGGACGTAAAATGGATAATACCTACGTGCGCCAAATCACCAAAATTGTATGGGTTACCAAAAATACACAAGCCCAATGCTCCATTACGTCCCATAGTGAGCCAAATCGATTCACCAACTTACAGATTGGCTCAACACTTAGCGAAAATACTCTCACCACTCAGGGGACATACAAGAGCACACATAAAGGATTCCTACCATTTTGTCAGCGAGATTAAAGACCTACATCTGGCAGACAATGAAACTATGGTCAGTTTTGATGTGCAGTCATTGTTTACATGCTTACCTGTTGAAGACTGCATCTCAATTGTAACTAGAAGGCTGGAAGAAAACAATATGCCCGTAGAATATGCAGTATTACTCAGACACTGCCTTACATCTGGCTACCTATTGTGGAAGGAGGAGTTCTACAAGCAAGTAGATGGTGTGGCGATGGGCTCACCTGTATCTCCCATTGTCGCCGACATATTCATGGAAGACTTTGAGGAGAAAGCCCTGCTTAGTTCTCCCATAAATCCAAGGTTCTACAAGCGGTACGTAGACGACACTTTCACAATTCTACCTTTAGATAAAGTAACTGCATTTTTAGACCATCTTAACTCTATAAATTCTAAAATTCAGTTCACAATGGAGTTAGAGGCAAACAATTCCTTAGCTTTTCTAGATGTGTTAGTAATTCGGAATCCTGATAACACCTTGAGCCATACTGTGTATAGAAAAAAGACCCATACAGATAGATATTTAAACGGTGATTCTCACCACCATCCTTCACAGTTAGCTACCGTGGGTAAATCTTTGTTTCAGAGAGCACGAGGGATCTGTGACAGTAAACACCTGGCTGCAGAGCTCCACCATGTCAAGCAAGTTTTGCATGACAACAAGCTTCGAGTCCCGCGCCTACGTCACAGTGAACGAGTGAAGCCGGCCACAGTCGAGCGTGTACCTGCTGTACTGCCATATGTTAGAGGAGTCACTGACAAGATTGGCTACATCTTGAAGCGCGCTTCCATCAAAACATACTTCAAGCCGCTGAAGAAGATTGGTCAGTTTTTACCATCGGTCAAGTGTAATGTCCCTCTGCAAGATGCAGGAGTGTACAAGCTTGATTGTGAATGTGGTCTCTCCTACATAGGACAAACTAAAAGATCAATAAAAACCCGCGTTAAAGAACATATAGCTGATGTGAAGAATCGACGCTCCGGGAAGTCTGCAGTCTGTGAACACGTACAGGATCGCCCCCGTCACTACATCAGATTTGATAGACCGCAGATCCTCGCTAAAGAACACCGATTCCTTCCAAGGATGATTCGCGAGGCTATTGAAATCAAAAAACATCCTAATTTCAATAGAGAAGATGGCTGGGTGCTACCATCTGCTTGGGATCCTATAATAAATAAAATTAAATCCCAACCCAAGCATACAACTGCAAGACTTCAAGATACCATAAGTTCATACTGCATAGATCGGAACAAAAGTTAAATTTTAATCTATGGTAACCGCGGTTAACTATGACATATGGACGTTGAACATCTCAGTCCTGCCCGTGACCATGAGTGCTGTAAAGCGTTCGAAACGTCGGGTATTAAAAGTTAAATATACGCGATAAATTCCGTAAAAACTAGTATTATTTCAATATGCTCGAAGTTGTTGACGAATACGTTTACCTGGGACAAATAGTCCGACTAGGTAAGTCCAACTTCGACCGAGAGGTCAATCGACGGATTCAACTCGGCTGGGCAGCGTTCGGGAAATTACGGCATATCTTTTCGTCAGGTATACCTCAATCTCTAAAAACTAGATTGTACAACCAGTACGTGTTGCCAGTGATGACTTACGGATCTGAGACGTGGTCCTTCACTGCTGGCCGTATGAGGACGCTTAAGGTCGCTCAGCGAGCTATGGAGAGGGCTATGCTCGGAGTTTCTCTGCGTGATAGACTCAGAAATGAGGATATCCGCAGTAAAACCAGAGTGACCGACATAGCCCAACGGATTAGTAAGCTGAAGTGGCAATGGGCCGGCCATATAGCTCGAAGAACCGATAACCGATGGGGAAGAAAGGTTCTCGAGTGGCAGCCTCGTACCGGTAGGCGTAGTGTAGGGCGACCCCCCACTAGATGGAGTGACGACCTGGTAAGACATGCAGGAAGTCGATGGATGCAGGTGGCTCAGGACCGTGCTTTGTGGCATTACTTGGGGGAGGCCTATGTTCAGCAGTGGACTTGTGAAGGGCTGTAATGATGATGATGATGATGAAGTAGTACGTAAAAGTGTGACTTTTGGAATAGTTGTTTTGGTCTATTGGCTTTTAAAATCGATATCTTACATATCAATAACATATACCTTCTATGTGATCACATCATATGGTTATATTTAAAAAATTGACCGCAATTTCAATTCCACGTAGTCTATGATTAAGATATCATCGTGAAATATATTTTTTGTACAAATGGAAAGAAATGATCGGAAACGACGCAAAGAACTAAGAACGAAAAAATTTTCCTACCAACTTCATTCAGTTGGCGTGTCCAACTTAAGATGTGGTCAAGATAAATGCGCAGGTTTTTAACATTGTCGCATGTTTAATAGACGATAAGGAGAATCAATCAAAACGTAGTGTGGAGCTTTATGTTACATAAAACTACACACAATGTTTGCTATCTACACAATGTTTTGCAGCAAGCTAGTTCAAGCTGGTGGCCACTATTTTCAGTTATCACGACGAATTCATATTCGTAGACCGCTTTGATTCCCAGATATCTTTTTTTTAAAGAATTGGTCCAAAACCAGCAGCCTCTTTCTTCAGACTTGACGATGAATGCATGTTTTGGGGTTGACAAACGAGCACACAGTCCACCTGGTGGTAAATGGTTGCTGTGGCCCATAAACAACTACATTTATCCTCAATTAAGAATCAAAATGCAGATGCGTTGTCACCCCTGAGGACTGAAATGGAATGCCTCGTTTCCAGTAAAAAGGGTCTCTGGTTCTCTACACTCACCATATCCTAACCTGGGATTTGTAATCGAGGATAGATATAGATGTTTATGGGCCGCAGCAAATTAACTTACCATCAGGTGGATATCTATGTATCCTATAAAAAAATCTCTATACTCCATGACGCGTAGCATCATATTACTCTGTGCATTTAAGCAAACTGTAGTGTATAATAGCATCACTACAAACTATAATAGTCGTGTTTAGTGACTAGTGAGTTACCGGTAACCGGTAAAACTTGAGTATATTTATTATGAAAATATTTCAATACTATTTTTTGTTATTAATATTGTACAGTTTTATACTAAAAGATAAAAACTAAAGTATTCACTATGTAAATGTGAAATGAAATAAAATGTTTTCAATGCTCCAAATACACGACTCTTTGTAATTTTTTCGATTAAAAAATCCAAAATTTTATTTCAAGAAATATAAGACAAAAACATAATTTGCTGTCAAAATGTATTAATTATATATTATAATAGATAGGATAGATAAAAGATAAATAAATTGTGTACATGTTATAGTATTCTATGGTTATCATGTTCAAATTCTGTCTCCCGGAGGGGCGAAAGGTGGATTGCAGAGGCCCGTCTGGTTACGTTGAATGTATGTGGAGCAGTGAATAATAAGATGAATGAAGTATGTGATATGATGTATGATAGAGGAATATATGTGTTATGTGTAAATGAGACGAAACGGAAAGGAAAAATGTCACTACACATGGTATACTGGTCTGGTGTAGACGAGACCAAGTGGGCATGCCAGAGAGTAGGTATCATCCTTTCAGAAAAAATGAGTCAATGTGTAGAAGTTGTTTATGCTAGGGGTCTACGCCCCAGACATGTCTAATAGTCCACTTATATCCGAGAGCAGTTTTGGGAGATGGTAAGGATGGTGTTATTGAAGTGTAAGGGAAATGAAAATATTGTTATGCTAGGAGATTTTAATGGAAGGGTTGTGGTGAAGTGGCTTGGTTATAAAATGATATTGGAAACGTTTGGTGATGAAAGTATAAATGAGAATATATAAGAGCCTCCTCACCGTATTCTTGGAAAAGAATATATTTCTGACGAACACTTTTTTTCATCATAAAAGATTCACATGTACACTTGGGAAAGAGGTGATGATAGAAGCATGACAGATTTTATAATTGTGGATGAAAGAATGAGGAGCGCAATGGTAGATATAAGGGTTTACCAGGAATTCAACGTAAGGACGGATTATTATTTGGTTTTAAGCCGAATTAATGGTCTATTTAAACGTTGGCAACATCGGACGTCTGTGTCTACCACTGCGTTACAGCGTATTAGAACAGAGAGGTTACAAGATAAAGATGAGAAAAACAGATACAAATGTAGATTTAAGGAAAATATAAGTGGTTTGGATGAATTGTGTATGAATGAGTTAGACTTGGAGAATGTGTGGCAAAAATGAAAATGTTAAAAAAGGTTTGGTGAATGCAACTACCGAAGTATGTGGTGTTAGTAAGAGAACGAATGAAAGGAAAAATAATACGTTATAGTGGAATGATGAGGTACGTATAGAAGATGAAGCAAAAAAGAGAGCATGGCTAGATTTACTAACAACAAAGGCTGGTAATTCTGGCGGTACGAAGGATGAAGGGAGTAAAAGAAATAGTTGAAAGGAAATAGCAAGAAAGGACGGATAAAAATGATAGAAGAATGTCGGATAACTTCCAGGCAAATATTAAAATGTTCTGGAAACTCGTAAGAACTGCCAGGGGACATTCAAAACAGCCTAGAATGAGTGTTATAAGAGACGAGAATGGCTGTATTCTGAATGACGAAGTTTTGAGTTTAAAGAGATGGAAGGAATATTTTGAAAGCGTGTTTATGAGTGAGGAGACGACGTGTGAACTAAATGAAATAGATATTTCGAAAAAAGAGGAAATAGGTAGGGAGATAAGCAAATAATAATATAATAAAAGATATATAATATAATATAATAGATATAGAATATAATAGGTATATTTAAATAATACTATTTTTTACTTAAACTAGTATTATTTAAATGTGTAGCGTTCGCGTAATTATAAGAAATCATTATAATAGGTATAGATAAAATAATGAAAGCAATGAAAATCATGAAAATAGGTAAGACAGCCGGATATGATAGAGTTTCACTCGAAATGCTAAGGGCTGGAGAGGTAGTGGTGGCAGGTCTGCTGTACACCTTTTTAATTTATGCTGGGAACTGAAGCGGGTACTGGAAGACTGGTGCAAAGCCGTGATAATCCCAATATATAAGGGAAAAAGGTCGCAGCAGAACTGTAAAAACTACTGTGGTATCATATCAGCCTTCTTAACATTGTGGGAAAACTGTATGCTAAGGTACTAACTAAAAGGGTCATGTAAGGAACCGATGCAAAAATTTCGGGATGTACAAGCGGGATTTAGAAAGGGAATGGGATGAACAGATCAAGTCTTTTCCGTGCGCATGATCGCGGAGAAGGTTTTGGCTAAAAACTAAAGAGTTTTTAGTGCGTTCATGGACTTGGAAAAGGCTTATGACAAAGTGGACAACCCAAATGAATTCAGTGTTGTGGCAAACACTGAATTCATTTGGGTTGAGCGCTGGATTGATACAGGCATTAAAGTCTCTTTATAGGGACTCTAGTGCCCGTGTTGCGATCAACGGGATCTACTCGGACTGGTTTGGCATCCATAAATATGTCAGACTGTGGGGCTCCCTGTGGCTGTTCAACCTATTTATGGACAGTTATTTGAAAAATTTGAAAGCTGAAGAATGCGGTTTAAGAATGGGTAAGTTAACCATCAAATGCCTTTTGTACGCCGATGATCAAGTTATTTTTACGTCGTCCGCGGCCGAGTTGCAAATGATGTTGACATTAATGAACATGTCATTAAAAGAAAGGGATATGAAGACGAAAGTTATGGTTTTTGAAAGAGAAGAAAGTAAAACGATATGTTAAATAAGAATAGAAGGGGAGTTGGTCGAGCAAGTGGACGAGTTTGTATATTTGGGATGTGTATTCAGTAGGGATGGGAGATATGATAAGAATATAGAACGACGAGTGAACGCAGGAAATAAATTAAATGCGGCTCTACACTCTATTGTGAAAAGTCAGAATGTCTCAAAAAAGGCACGTATGGCATTTCACAATCCTGTGTCAGTCCCTACTTTAACGTATGGTAGTGCAAGTTGGGTGTGGCAGAAGAAGCACGAGAGTAGAATAAATGCAGTAGAAATGCGGTCGCTAAGGAGTATGTTAGGGTTGAATCTGCATGACAGGGTGAGAAATAGTGTGATAAAAGAAGAGTGCGGTTTGCAAGATGATGCTGTGACTAAGATTAGGAACGGAATGCTTCGGTGGTTTGTTTATGTTGCAGAAGTGAATGGAAGAGTCGGAAAGGGACGTTCTAGGCGAAAGTTTATCGACGAAATTGGCGATCTATTGAAAACGGGCCAAATTAGGAGTACCCTAGAACCGACCGACCGAACCGAACCGACCGAAACGACTGAACGAATCGACGAGCATGTACGAGTATGCGTAGGTATATGAATGTGAAGGAAGCGAGAGAGGTGTGTCAGGATCATGCCAAATGGAAGTCTGTAGTCTCTGCTTACCCCTCTGGGTAACAGACGTGAGTGTTTATGTGTGTATGTCTATGGTTATTTCAATAGAGAAACAGTTTGAAGGGGCGGATCCTTATTTTAGCTAGTAAATTATTATCATGTGAAGAACGTAAAGATATTGTGAGCCTCTCTGTGCAGCGATCTGTAGAAATGGCATGTGTTGAGTTTGAGCCACAGAGTGCCTTTATATATACTGAAAATTTTCTATGACACTTTTGAAAAAAATATGGAGGAAGTTTTTATTAAGCTTAATAAACAGAATAAATCTGTTGTAATATGTGGAGACTTTAATATCAATCTCCTAAGAACTTCCTACACCAATATTAAATTTTTGTCATTGTTTAAATCATACTTTTTTTTTTTTGGGATCCAACGCGTATTGCTAAATCTAGTGCAACATGTATTTATAACATTTTTACAAATATTAAGCCGTTCCATAAATGTATAATTCAAAAATTGAGCTCTGATCACTGTGGAAAATTAGCTTCGTTAGCTTATGTTCACAAAAAGCAAGTAGATGAAAAAGCTATGTTTGTTTTTGTATGGAACATTACTTAAGCTTATTTGCAAAAAGTTTGATAATACTTTTACTTCTAAAACATTCTCCTTGTACAATCGTAAGGCATTAAATGAAAGGGCGACAGTAGAAGTTCATAGGAGTAGACAAAGGTTATATGAACTTTACAATGAAAAGTCATAAAATTCTAGCGTCAAATTTAGGGAATATGTAAAAAAATATTCAAAATATTTAAAAGAGTGTGCTCTATATCAACAAAATAAAGACTGCTTCTAATAAAATTAAAATAATATGGAGTATAATTAATAGTGAAACTGTTAAGGTCAACTCTCGCAATTCAAACTACCATTTAGGTTTTAACAACTATTTAACTAAATCAGATCAGGACTTTGCAATGTTTTTGAGAAATATGATAATGATATTCCGATGTCTACCGCTAAGTCACTGAATTTTTCTGCTACCGTCGCCGAATCATTACTTACAATGTAAATGCGTATACAAAGAATTTTGCATTTCATAAAGTATCATCAAAAGATATTGTAAAATATTTCCTAAAACTTTTGTTACCTCCACACTCCATATATTGATATTAAGAAAACCACAGATCTGTGGAGGTTTTTTGTTAAAGTAATCGCGTCTATAATAGATACAATCGTACCTCAACTATCTATTATTTTTAATACTAGTATCGAATCCGGTGTACTTCCCGATTAAATGAAACATAGTAAAGTAATACCTTTATTTAAATCTGGAAGTACATTGGACCTCGCCAATTTTACACGTATTTCTGTACTGCCAAACTTGTAAAACTAAAAAAAAATGTTCTTGATCAAATGTTAATTTTTTTTTAATGTAAATAATTTGCTACATAAAAATCAATTCGGTTTCACAAGAGATCGCTCGACAACTGATATTAATGTTGAGCTGGTTAAATATATCTTCAATGCATGGGAGAATTCACAGGATGTCTTGGGTGTATTCTGTGACCTACCCAAAGCCTTCAATTGTGTTCACCATGAAACATTAATCAGAAAATTTCAACACTAGGGTGTGAGAAGTAATGCTCTTAAAATTTCATATTTAAGTAACACAACGCAAAAAGTTGTCATTAATAGTATATTATGTTCATCTGGGTCGATAGTACAAGTGGGCGCGCCTCAGGGTTCAATTCTCGGCCCCTTTCTGTTTCTTCTATATATTAATCACTTACCTACATAGTGAGGATAACTATGAAATAATATTATTTGCTAATGACACTTCATTAATTTTCAAATTAAAACAACATTTACTATATCATTATGACGAAGTAAATAAACCTACATCTAAATTGGTAACTTAATTTAATGTTAATTATTTGCATTTAAATGGCACTGAAACTAATTATATGAAATTCATAACTCCGATTGTCAAACATGTAAATACTAAAGTAATTTTAAATTTCTTGGAATTACACTAGACGCAAAGCTTCAAAGGGGCCCCATATATCAAAACTCAGCATACGCTGTCAAAAAGATTGGAAGTATTACCAGTATTGAAACAGCCAGACTAGCTTACTTTAGCTATTTCCGTAGCATAATGTCGTATGGTATTTTGCTATGGGAAAACGCAACTGACACCGTATTTATATTTGTTTTACAGAAGAGGGCAATTAGAGCAATCCATGATTTAAAACCTAAAGAGTTGCCCGGCAATGTAATGAACGCACACAAAAATAAAAGCGATTATGCAAAAATAAGTAATATTCATTCTATAAATACTAAGCTAAAAACACAGAATAAACAGTAGTATTACCAGTTACTTGACTGCGCCGAGTTAATAATTCATTCTTGAGGCGATGTAGGTATACGCTTTTACAACAAAGTCCCAGAAAATATACAAAATTTGACCTGCACAAAGTTTAAAATCTTTATTAAACTAAGTTTGTATAAAAAGGGGTCATTATAATATTAGCGAATTTATAGATAATAATAACCTCTGGGGAGGGTGATTGCTACCAAGCGATTTCTAATTTGGTTTGTGCTGGTAATTGTAAGAGAGTTATTATTTTAAGTCCGCTGGGTTTTTGCTGTTTCTCCACAGAACAGAGGTTTTTTTCCCGAACTAGTGGTAAATTAAAATTAAGTGACTTTCAATAAGTATTATTTATAGTCCACATATGGGATAAAAATATTTCTGTTTCTGTTTCTAATCAATTTTAGGATTAAAAAGAAATTATAAAGCCAATTATCTTTAACTACTCAGAAGAATGTGATTATTGTTTATAACAGCAGCCCATTGTGTTATTTCAGATTCATACAAAGGAAAATTTGTTAAACAAATTACAAAATGTAGAAATATCACTGACCTCTATTATACTATATCAATATATATTAAACACTAATGGAGGTCAGTGAGAAATATAGATATAAAATAAATTCTGTTATATAAAAATGCCATCTTTAATTAATGCGTGGAACTTTAACGAACATGCCACTTCAATAGCTATTTATGTTATTTAAGCTATTGGACAGTAGATGGCATATACCTTGATTATTGTTGATAATTAAGGCAACAATAATTTGAATCTGAAATTAGAATTAAAAGAAAATATGTTTTAAATTTCGCACATATTTTCTTAATATTTAAATATATTGTGATTTTGTTACTAATTTGTTACTATATAACTTATCATATTAAATAAACCATACAATGTGGACTTTTAAAACTGGCAACCCAAATTGTCTATGACTTCATCGTCGTTTGACGGTTGGCAGGTACATCCGGGCTACGGGTAGGGATGATCGATGTTACAGAAACATCGATGATGACATCGATGTTGATATCGATAGCTTAACATCGATGTTCGATGTTTATCCTACTCAAAACATCGATGTTGGCCATTATCGATGTTATAGCACATGTATCTATTTAGTAGGTTAAAAATAGATATACAAAACCTCCTACGCGGGCCCCGTCTTTGCCCACGCAAACCCTAACATTATAAATGAACTCCAAATAGTTCAGAACCTCTTCTGCCGTCGAGCTGCGAACGCACCTTGGTACGTCCGTAATGCCGACCTTCATCGGGACTTAGAGCTCCCAACAATTCAACAATTCCTTAAAAAACTCTCTGAGAACTTCTTCAAAGTCTCAGAGTCGCACCCAAATCAATTAATTCGTGAGGCAGCTTCTTATGCAGCCCCACCGCCCTCTCGCTATCGTGTCCGCAGGCCGAGAAACTCTCTCTCGGACCCGCCTAATAAACTGTCAAACGACCTGAACTGTCTCCTGGCGGCTCAGGCCAACTCTAATTAAACTAAATTATTGTATTAACCAACTTTAATTTGCCTTCGTAGGCACTCCCTCAGCGGCTCTTAGCCGCCTGCGCCCTCTTTTTCCAAAAGAGGGTCGCTCATGATAAGGCACAATACAGCTTAATCAGCCGGTTGCCTGTTCCCAAAGGCGGTTTTTAGAGGGTATCACTTAGGGTCCCCGGTAGGACAGTGAGCCCCTCATAACCACGATAGACCGGCTATCGTGGTATGCGTAATGCATTTTCCGCCTCCCTACGTATAGGGTAGCCCTTTAATTGCTTCGGGCGCAAAAAAAATATATACAAAACATTTGTAGTGTCGTTTATGGTTTATTATTTATGAAATTAAAGAAATTAATAACACATTCAGTGTGAAACAGCAATTTAAAAAATGGGAAAAACTTAACAAATATTTAGTTAATTTGTTATATTTTTTTGCCGATAATGATGAATATTATTATTTTGATATTTTATTGTTCCTATACAATTATAAATCTGGTATTAAAATATTTTCTATCCTAATTTACGATTTAGACATAGGTTTTATAATAACTACTTCTATCGCGAAATAAAAAATGATTATAGAGGAAAAATTAACAAACTTCACAAAAACAAAATAATAGACTTTTCCGTCACCTTTGATCACACAATTTTTAATCAGGCATCTCAGGCAGTAAGTATCCACAGCCGTTTATAAAATGCACTGTAGAATGCACTTTGCAGTGAAATTGTCTATGCTCACGAATGCCTAGTGATTTATTCTGATAAACTTCAAGCAAACCATAAACTTGTTATCCCAAGCTCAAAAAACAGCTAAATATAATTAAATTGTATAGATACATATTGTTTCAAAATTATGTGTGTATAGAGAGCAAGGAAAAAAACAATTAATTTGAATATCAATTTATGTAGAATAGTTATTAGGCGACAGCCGATAATGACACCACAATAACAAAGCGAAAGCAAAGTACAACAGTGACATTACAGTTCACACTCGACGGGGAGTTTGACACAACATAATGATAGTTTTTAGGTGATCGATGCATTTAGGAATCCTTAATTATTTAAAATTTTAAACCTTTATATGAGATGAAATATTTAGGTGATATTTATTTCGCGGGTTCTTATTAATCGATTACTGGTTGATTGACATCGATGTTTGACATATGGCAACATCGATGTTTCGATGTTTAACGTGTGGTAACATCGATGTTAAAACATCGATGTTTCAATTTCTAACATCGATGATCATCGAACATCGATGATCATCGAACATCCCTAGCTACGGGCACATAAAGGGCCCTTTTTCAAGCGTACGCCATTGGTGGCGTATGGTAGTGTAATATATTGAAAGGAAAATCAAAAACCATCCAATATGGTAAGTATCGAAATTGATAATTATGTTTCAAAAAGTGTAGCGGTGTTCTTTAAGTTATATTCTGTATCAATATTTTCACTAATATTGTGTAAATGCTCGAAATAAAACTTGGTTTTTACGCGAGGAACGTCTTTGTGTCGGATGACGTTTTCAAAGTGAGATTAAATGTCGGTGTTGTGTGAGAACGTCATTACGGGTTTTGTTTTAATTATTTAAGAAAAAGCATGGAAATTACAATCATCAGAAATAAAAAATGTGCGTGTTTTTATAGTTTAAACTACAATTCTGTGATTGTGTTACAAGATGTTGATCGGTTTTCTGGTTTCTCCAGGTGAATTTCACAGTAGACGAGATCAGGACGATGATGGACAAGAAGCGGAACATCCGCAACATGTCCGTCATCGCCCACGTCGATCATGGCAAGTCCACGTTGACGGACTCGCTCGTCTCCAAAGCCGGTATTATTGCCAATGCCAGAGCCGGCGAAACCCGTTTCACCGATACCCGCAAGGATGAACAAGACCGATGCATCACCATCAAATCCACGTAAGTATCAAAAATTTTATTGCAAGTTCTTAACTACGGAAAGAAAATATTGCATCGGTTTATACCTACATTTTGATATTTAGCTGCTTGCATCATTTTTACGCCATTTTATTGTGCAATAAATCAATTGGCATCTGCTTTCCAATATATACTTATCCAATTATTATTAAATATTAATCTGTTTATCAGTAACAGCTGTTAGGTCATTCGCCTACAGTATAATAACAGTTGCTTTCTCGAGAAAGTATTAATTTCATTCACATGATGATTGTTCTTACCATAAAAACTGACATTCCTTGAAGAATCTCAGAACGGCCATCTGAGTATGAAAACTATAGAACACATTTTTTCTAAATGGCTTGAAAAAAAAATAACCTAATCACTCTTCCACAGTGCTATCTCTATGTTCTTTGAACTGGAAGAGAAGGATCTGGTCTTCATCACAAACCCTGACCAATGTGAGAAGAATCAAAAGGGTTTCTTAATTAACCTTATTGATTCACCTGGCCACGTCGACTTCTCATCTGAAGTAACAGCTGCTCTCCGTGTAACTGATGGTGCTCTTGTGGTTGTTGATTGTGTTTCTGGTATGTATACAGATATTTTCACATTATTTGAATATAATTTCATCTAGTAGTCATTTTAAACTGAGGATAGAACATGAGAGTTTAGGATAATATAACTTTGTTTTACTCACATATACAATAGTGTAAAAGTAATATCTAGCTTTCTGTTAACTAGGAAATAGAAATAAAGTCA
This sequence comes from Parnassius apollo, assembly GCA_907164705.1. Classification (NCBI taxonomy): domain Eukaryota; kingdom Metazoa; phylum Arthropoda; class Insecta; order Lepidoptera; family Papilionidae; genus Parnassius; species Parnassius apollo. The sequence continues at coordinate 9,104,569 of CAJQZP010001584.1, forward strand.
ATAATCAATAACCATATAGTTTCATAACGGATCAAACTTATGTAGCTTTCACTTTCCAATTAGAATAATTGTGCTGGAAGTTTTGTAGCCTTTGTTTTGATTGCCGATGTCCAGGGGCTGCAGTATCCCCTTCACTTACACTCAGGTAGAATGTTAGTTTGTATTTCAAATTTTAAGAAGAAAAAAGGCATTGTTTTTCTTTATAATTTAGTTACATAACTTATTTTCGTTATTTAGTTTTTACTCCTTTTTACAACAGGTGTGTGTGTACAAACTGAGACTGTATTGCGTCAGGCCATCGCTGAACGTATCAAGCCTATTCTGTTCATGAACAAGATGGACCGTGCCCTTCTTGAACTCCAGCTTGACACTGAGGAACTGTACCAGACATTCCAACGTATTGTTGAAAATGTAAACGTTATTATTGCTACTTACAATGATGATGGTGGACCAATGGGTAAGTACTAGCTTTGTTCTTTGATTAGTCCATAGTTCTAGTTTATTATCCATTAATTCTACTCAGGGTTGCGCGGGATAATTATCAATGCGTGTGATATTGCACATAGTCTTTGGTGTGTATCTGACCGTGGGAAAGATTGTATAAAAAATTATTATAATTATTAAAATACTTTAACTACACATTACATACTGGATAATAATCAGATATTATCATTGAACATTACCTGGATCATATGTAACCCTGATTCTGCTCGTTCATTGTCTACTGAGTCCATTTCTTTGTCTTTGTCTACCTGTAAAAGTCCATTGCTGGACATGGGCTTGTCCTATTGTATGGAAGATGGCATTCTCCACCCTTGGCGGCAGACCAATAGACAAATGCAATGACATCTTGCACTTTGACACAGCAGCCATTGCTGGTCTAGATATTTTATATCTCATATAAACAAGATAGTTTTACTGCCATTTACCAGAAGACATGAGGCAACTGTGGGGGGGTGACATACATTTAAACACTAATGGGATAAATTGGTAATATGAATCTTTTATGTAGCCAAATAGTTAAGGGCAAGGACTTCAAAATTAAATAGTAAATCACTCCTAGCACAACCATAGAACCTTAATTGGAATGGTAAAATATAGTATTTGTAGTACCAATAAATAGTTTTTTTTTTTCTAAAAAAAAGAATATTAACAATGCTCTAAACATTACTAATATTCCCCTTAACCACTTCTGGTAAGCTTAAATTGCTTGTGTTACGAGTGGTTCACGCCAGTAGTCGAATGGTAGATTCAAACCCACGACCTTTTTGAATTCGCGGTCCGCGCCCTGCCATTAGGCTACTGTCGCTATTGCAAGTTTTCTTCAACTAACAAACCAGTGAAACACATTCATGCTGAAAGACCAATCAATACTTTCACTTTTAACTGCAGCTGTCATTTAAATTCAAAACTTGTGGGTCAAGAGACACTAATGGTTGATTGGTTTTTTTATTATTTCAAATAGATATCTTAATCAAGTATGAGATTTGGAACATAATCTGTTAACCTAAGAAATTAGAAATTGTAATAGTAAATTACAATAATATATGTAATCATTATATTCTAGTTAGAAGTTACCTTAGAATTGTTTCAAACAAACTATCTAATTAATAATGATAATTAAATAATTTTATGTAAATTTTCACTGATAATCTGGAGTAGGTACATACACGGTGCATATGATGCAACATCTGATACTATTATCTATCATGGTCAATATCATTTGCAAGGTCGAGTACATTAGATGTGAAGCCACATTGTGCAATACCTGTACAGCCAGGGGCATAACAATAAACTATCGATATTTGTTATCATTTTAGAAATAACATGATAATAATTCATTAAATATTTTATAGTCCCAAGTGTTGCCAGTTACTTAGTTAAACAGTTTCTGGGTGTCAAAGAGGACTTACAGTGATAGTCTTTCTGGAATTGGCTACAAGTTTACATTGCTTGTAACCCCATACATGATAGAAACATTATTGACACAAAATTCAGTAACATATAAGGAAGTGACGCTATTAATAACCCGTCTCATAATTAGGGGTAGTCACTTTAGGTTAGTTAAAACGGAAAATTGTATAATCATGTTGAACATTTTATTATAACCTTATTTTGTAGTGCCTGAGTGTATGTATTTTATAAAAAGAACAAATAACATGGAAAACTATAGAAAGGTTGAGATTAGGCAATAGTTTAAGTAATTAAAATTAACATTGAATGAGATTTTTGTTTAAAAAACAAAGTATTCTTAAGTTTTGCGGAGAAAAGTTCTCTTCTCTTCTCTTTAGTAGCTTCTTCAAAATTGACCAGAATATCAATAATTTGACTTATAAGAGCCCATTGCCTTGCTGTGATTTTATGACGACAATTTGGTAGAGATCTCTTCAATATCTGATATGTTGAGTCTTATCTAGTTTTAACATCTTTAAACAGTCAGTATATTGTTAGCTTGTTGAGAATCTTTCAGTTGTTTGAGTGTTAAAATGTGTAATGTAGCCGTCGTTCCGTCTAAAGGGTCTAGGGCACACGTATTTTTTACGCGCCGACGACGAGCGTTTACAAAGTCTGCCAGTAATTTGAGTTGCCTACGAAAATATTAGTTTTTAAATATTCGTGATTAGTATTCGGCGAATACGAATATTCGAATACGTTAGATACCTTCTTCTTTGAGACAATTACAGCTCAGAGTAGACAGGGGAAACAAGACAGCACAACATAGTTATTTTGTGCCTCGTTTGCAAGGAAATAGATTTTAAAGCGTTTAATTTTAAAAGTATCGTTGAATCTGGTATAAAAATATATCTAATAATAGTATCGAAAATAATATATAGGCCGATATATCGGCACACTTTAAGTATCGTCGATATATTGGTATCGGTATTAGGTGCATCCCTAGTTTAAATGTTACAACATTGAACTACAAGTCTGTTTGTGTAGTAACAGACTTGCAGTTCGATGTTGTAGCACGGTTGTACTGTGTTCTTTTTTTTTTTGAGGTTTTCAATTCTCTCTGTTGCTTCTCATGGGGTCTCATATAATTTTGATCAAGATCTGACCATCAGTTTTGAGTTATCCTTAATAATGCGTATTTAATTAACTTAGACTACACTGATGATGTTCTCACTTTAATTACATTAAAGTTGGTTGTACATAATTTTAAATACCACTTGTTTTTTAGTATTCATTTGTTTTGTTATGTCAGTGAAACATCTTTAAACATAGACAATACAAATATGAGCAAAGGAGGGTACATATAGTATGTAATGTAATACAACATTTTATTTAAATATTCATAAATAATAAAGAAAACCAGCTTTAATAATAATACAGTAATCACCTTATTACAAATTATAATATAAAGTATAAATAAGCCATCTTTGAACAAATTTGTTAATTTTGACACTAATTTCTGATGTTTTATCTTTATTAATCAGGTGAGGTGCGTGTCGACCCTAGCAAGGGGTCTGTGGGCTTTGGTTCTGGTCTTCATGGCTGGGCATTTACCCTCAAGCAATTTTCGGAGATGTACGCTGACAAGTTTAAGATAGACCTTGTCAAGCTTATGGGCAGGTATGATATAAACTATATTGATTAAATATTGTAAACAGGTTATGGGCCTCCATTTAGCTCCATTCTCATGCATCTTTCGCACCCATATAGACATATAATTTTGGTCATCATAGGTCCTGTCAATTGTTTGATAACATTCAAAAGATAGTTGCAATCATCAATACTTTGATGCAACCCAAATCAAATGAACAAATCATTCATGATTTACACACATCTACTGTAAATATGTGCTTGCCTATTAATAGTACTCTAAATTTGACACATCTTTTATATGTAGGCAATTTGGTCAATCTGGGATTTCAGACTGCCACTCACAAGAGCTGTGTACACTTATCCAGATGGACTCCTAGGCACAGAAACATTAGAAACTTTAAAAGAATGCGTTTATAATAATGGTTTCTCAAAAATAATGGTCATAATTATAAAATTTTTACGCCATTCATTAGTTATGCCAAAACATTAAGTATCAATATCATAAATTGATTTTGAAAGTTAAAATGTAAAAAACCCTTTTATTGAAAGACAATTGAATCTTAAGTTGTTGTATGGTATTTCTTTAGTATATGACATAAAACAAATAATATTTTCCTGTAAATAAAATAATAAGCAAAAACTATAAACTGTAAGAAGCATTACTATGACATAATAGGAAACTATCAGTACCATACTGTTAACAGCATAGCAACTGTGAAGGTGTTATTTTATCAATATTGTTGATACAACCGTACATGTTTTTACCCAGTTATGCACTATCTGTACCATCAAGTCCTTAGATATTCTATTGAAAATGCCTAATGACCATTCACATATTTTTAGTCTACTGCTAAAAAATCAAAAATAACAAATAGACTTCTCCTTGCTGTGCCGTTTTTTGTGAAATGGGCAATGTCATATTATACTGCTGTGATGTTTTTTGCTGTCAGTTTGATAATTTGAATGGATACCTAAACAGCTTATTAATCAATAGAATTCTTTAAAAATGGTCTTATCAATTTCAATCACAAGTACAGTTCATTTATTAGGTATTGATTGTACACAAAGCATAGGTTTTCTGCTTTGGAAAAATTATATCAACTGTAAAATTCTCTAAAAGCAGAGTTCCTTCAACTGACCATGCCACATGACCCAGATCACCCAGGCCTCCAGTAATTATAAGGTCTTTATAGTCCCATTGATGCTGGGTTAAGTTTTTAATACCATACACCAGCGGCAGACAGGGACACAAATCATATTTTCAGAATGGATTGGTGAGGTGTTCTTTATGAACATTTTGCAACAAAATCTGAAATACATTTTATATTAACCACAACTGGGCTCCTATTGTTGCCAAAAGATTGTTGTCATTGCTAAGACTTCTATCTTGTACAGGCTATGGGGAGAGAACTTCTTCAATGCCAACACTAAGAAATGGTCAAAACAGAAGGATGCTGACAACAAGCGTTCTTTCTGTATGTATGTGCTGGATCCGATCTACAAGGTGTTTGATGCAATTATGAACTTCCGCAAGGAGGAGATTGATAACCTTCTGAAGAAACTTAACATTGCTATCAAGCATGAAGATGCTGACAAGGATGGCAAAGCTCTACTCAAGGTTAGATTATTTAATTTTTTAGCCTAAATTATTAAATTCATTGTAGCAAAAAATTATCATTCATCATATAATATGTAATAATTTCTTTTTATTTATTAATAGGATAGATTTTCATCTAATTGCATAGTCCTAAGTGTTGCCAGTTATTAAGTTATTTGGTTTCTGGGTGTCAAAAAGGACTTACAGTAATAGTCTTTTGGGAATTGGCTACAATCTTACATTGTTTGTGACCCCATAAATGAATGAAACATTAAGATTGGGTCATATGCATACATTACAGTATGTTTTAAATAGTTTTTAGACCCTCCATTATTAAATCATATTCACATTAAATAATTGACTTGATTCTTCTATATTCTGAAATCAAACAATGCTTTGCTTTTGATATAATTATAATGTACCAATTGTATTGATTTAGGTGGTGATGAGGACCTGGCTGCCAGCTGGTGAAGCTCTTCTTCAGATGATTGCTATCCACTTGCCATCACCTGTAGTTGCACAGAAATATCGTATGGAGATGCTCTACGAAGGCCCTCATGATGATGAGGCTGCCATTGGTATTAAGGTAAAGCAACGTTTTTTTTTTTAATAGAAGAAGGGGCAAATAAGCTTGTGGCTCAACTGATGATAAATGTAGACTGCCGCACATGAACCAAACACTAGGTGAGTTGCTGGTCAATTTTAAGAAAGAGTATGCTTTTTTCTTGAAGGATCCTAAGTGGTATTGGTTTGAGCACAATTCCACAAGGAAATTGTGCGAGAAAGAAAACTTCTTGTACATTGCACAGTGGTGGACCGGCAATCATCTAGATGGTTGGATGGTATCACAAGTTTAAGAAAATTAAGGGAGGCTTTCTACATTAGTATATTTATATGTTACAATATAGTCTTAAACTCTGCCATAGTTGTTAGCTTGTATAATTATAATTAAAATAACCATACTAAATCTATCACAGAACTGTGACCCTGAAGCACCTCTCATGATGTATATAAGCAAAATGGTACCAACCTCGGACAAGGGCCGTTTCTATGCCTTCGGACGTGTGTTCTCTGGAAAGGTCGTAACTGGACAGAAGGCTCGTATCATGGGACCGAACTACCAGCCTGGCAAGAAAGAGGTGAGTGATTAAAATACACTTTAAATAATTTATAATCGGTCAATAAGTACTTTTCATGCATCACAACAATCTGATTTAATAACCATTATTTTGCTTTGTGAAAATTAATGAAAAAAGTTTCTAAATATCGTTCCTTCCCCAATACCGTGCCGCGTTTGAGTGCGTTTGATGCTTTGCGTCGTCGCACAAGGAAGGCGTTGGCTAGTGGGGAAGCAGAGCACATTTCGCATGCGTCTAAACGCTGCATAGGACCTCTATCCTTATGTCCGAAGACTGCATGCTATGGCGCAAACGATACATTCTTTCTTAAAAATATGCTTTTTATTTAATCTTATGGTAAAAAAAAATATTTATTTGGTCAGTTTCTATTTCTGATATTTTTATTTGTAATTGTATAGGATCTGTATGAGAAGACCATCCAGCGTACAATCCTCATGATGGGACGTTATGTAGAAGCAATTGAAGATGTGCCCTCTGGTAACATCTGTGGTCTAGTCGGTGTTGACCAGTTCCTGGTGAAGACTGGTACCATTACTACCTACAAGAATGCACATAACATGAAGGTTTGTGTGATGCAAATTTTTTTTAAATGAAGTAATGTTATATAATTTACAAAATGAGTTTGGTGACTTTTCATACGGTAAAATTTTGATAAAAAACCTTTGAATATACCAGCACAACATCCAATAGATGTTAGACTACTGAAGACACAACACTCATACTAGCCATGTCAATAAGTCCGATTTTGACTATATACTTTGTTTTAAAGATTTGTTCAACTTTTCACTCAGGTCATGAAATTCAGTGTATCGCCTGTTGTGCGTGTAGCTGTCGAGCCCAAGAACCCGGCTGATCTGCCGAAACTGGTGGAAGGTCTTAAGCGTTTGGCCAAATCTGACCCTATGGTACAGTGTATCAGTGAAGAGTCTGGAGAGTACATCGTCGCTGGAGCTGGAGAGCTGCATCTTGAAATCTGTCTTAAGGTATAAGGTCTAAATTTTAAATTTGTGTAGCACAGTTTATTTTGTTATCATATTATTCTATTATTCATATTCCTTGTTTTATAGGACTTGGAAGAAGATCATGCCTGCATTCCCATCAAGAAATCTGACCCTGTGGTGTCATACCGTGAGACGGTCAATGAAGAATCTGATCAGATGTGTCTGTCCAAGTCGCCCAACAAGCACAACCGTCTGTTCATGAAGGCTCAACCGATGCCTGATGGTCTGCCTGAGGATATTGATGAGGTTAGTAGAAATTTTATTATATGTAGTGTTAAAAAAAATTCAACTTAAACATGTGTGGAAAAATACTTTCTTGCCCTAAAACACTCACAAATGGGAGGTTGACTACATGACTTTCAATAAGTATTCTTGTAATCTTTTTTGAATAAAATTGTTCTATTTTAACTTAAACTGGAAAACAATTAGTGCCAGCACCAATCATGCACTTTGTTGATTTTCCTGTATTCACCACCTGAACGGAAGTTGACAGGTAAGTGGAGAGCCTAAGCCACCTGTAATGCTTCTGCCAATCTCCAATGTGAGAAATATCAGTTGTTTATCTTTGAACTAGCTGGTTGTGCGCCATGTGTGGGTTGGCACTTAATATTTGGCGAAAAAAGTTAGCATAATACTTACACCAAATTTTATTTACTGTAAATTTTTAATCAAATTATCTATAACAACAGTTCATTTTACTTTTCTTTTCCCAAAATAATGTCATCATTTTATTTGTAAAATTTTATTCAGAAAAAATAACGTTTTATAATCTCTTCCCCATAACGTGCCGCGTTTGAGTGCGTTTGATGCTTTGCGTCGTCGCACGAGGAAGGTGTCGGCCAGCGGGGAAGCAGAGCACATCTCGCATGCGTCTAAACGCTGCATAGGACCTCTATCCTTATGTCCGAAGACCGCATGCTACGGCGCAAGCGATACATTTTAATATAAAAGTCTAAAGCCTAAACGGTAAATGGATGATTTCTTCAGTCTTAATTTGTTTTTTGTACTTCAACAGGGTCGCGTGAACCCACGTGATGACTTCAAAACCCGTGCCCGTTACCTCGGCGAAAAGTACAATTATGACGTAACTGAAGCCCGTAAAATCTGGTGTTTCGGTCCTGAAGACACTGGCCCTAACATTCTTGTGGACTGCACGAAGGGAGTACAGTATCTTAACGAGATTAAGGATTCCGTAGTGGCTGGTTTCCAATGGGCTACTAAGGAAGGTGTCATGGCAGAAGAGAATTTGAGAGGTGTCCGTTTCAACATTTATGATGTTACCTTGCATACTGATGCTATCCATAGGTTTGTTCTTTTATTTTTATTTTATCATATATGTACTACATAATATTAGGGCTATGAATGGTTACCCCTGAGAATTCTAGTGTTAGCACTGTTTGCTGCATAGTTGTTTAAATAATCTAGCTTTGTGTAATTTCCCTGGCAAATATTCGTAAAAATTTACTTGAAAAACTAGCTTTTCATTCTTTTTTAAGTCTTTATTTTGATTCTTTGCTAAGAACATTTAAAATTTTAATAATAAACAAAAAATAATAAAAATCAAAATGTAATTTAGAGATTGCCTGTAGTTTTCACAGAAGGCTTTAAACATGGACATAATAATATAAAAGCAAGTTAAATTAAAGCTAAAGAAGCTTCAAACCTGTATAAAACCCTTCTCAATTTCCACAGAGGTGGTGGCCAAATCATTCCAACTACAAGGAGATGTCTATATGCCTGTCTGTTGACTGCCAAGCCTAGGATCATGGAGCCTGTCTACTTGTGTGAGATTCAGGTGTGTAGTTCGAATACTAAGTTGCAGTCCCTTTAGTACCTGTGAAAGTAGATAACTTTTTGAACAGTATATGGTACACATTTTGTTGAAAATATTTAAATTTCATAATTTCTTTAAAATATCTAGTTTCATATTTCTCTTGCACTAGAAGAAAGCCACGTAGCATCCTAAGCGGCCTGGTAAGATTTCACTTGTCCGCATTTCCGATACGTGGTAGAGCAACGGTTCTTTGTTTTGGCATTGTTGCGACACATACACCTTGCCTGAATAGGGGAACTAACATTTTAGTTATCAAATTATCTGCTATAAATTATAAAAGCTTTCATAGGAGTCATATACTTTTCAACAGGCAATTAATAATGAGCTGAGATAATCTATTAAATATATTACCTACTATTGTCTATAATAAATATTGCATAGCAGCCATGCTGTAGTTATATTATGGTAGTTGCATGAATTTGTTCTTGACAGGATAGGAATGCTGTGTTTTGTATAGTGAATGGAATAAAATATTTTTTATTCAGTAATCTGTATAGATCACATGTACCATGTCAGAACCGTATACCCTTTTTACTGAACATGAGGTATTTCATGTTAGTCGCCAGGGGTGACAATGCATCTGCATATTAATTTTTAATAGAGGATAAATGTAGATGTCTATGTGTCTCAGTATATCCACTTAACATCAGGTGGGTTCTCTGCTTGTTTGGTCACTCTTATTCCAAAAATTAATTTTGTGTTATTTTCGCTTTCTAAATAAGTTGTTGTTTGAGAAGATTCTACAAACTAACATCACAAAAACTGTATCTATCTAGTGTCCTGAAGTCGCCGTAGGAGGTATCTACGGTGTGCTGAACAGACGTCGTGGTCACGTGTTTGAGGAGTCTCAAGTTGCGGGAACCCCCATGTTCGTCGTCAAGGCGTATTTACCTGTCAACGAGTCGTTCGGCTTCACGGCTGATCTGCGTTCCAACACTGGAGGACAAGCTTTCCCGCAGTGTGTGTTCGATCACTGGCAAATCCTGCCTGGTGACCCAAGCGAGCCTGGTAGCAAACCTTACGTGGTTGTTCAGGTAACCTTGCAATTTTTCTATAATATTTAAAAAAATTTTTCTTTCTTTAAAATGTTTATTTGATATAATAGCTAATTTAAAGATTATAATAAGACCTTTATTCACTAAAGTATTTGTTTTCTCAATTATATTGTTACTGTAGTATATGCCAGTAACAGCTTTAGGTGAAGAATTAAAATAAAATATTGAAGTACATAAATGAAATATCTCATGCAACCTTTTCATGACAAAATTGAAGAGCAATTATAAATTTTGATACATCTAAATATGAAAACCAATCAATTGTTTTTCAAATAGCTATATCTTATTGAACATAAACTGTATTGTACATGTTTTTGTTGGTCATTAAGCATCCATTCACGCAACAATTATAGTAGGAACGACATTTTCCCATTATAATTTATTAAATAGATATGTAATATACATAATATAATTATAAATTTTATTCTATAGTTAAATAATATACTAAACACTGAACAAAAACTATTTCAACAAGTGTTTACAAAAAACCGTAAACAATATTAAAAAAAACTAACATTCAATCGCCTACAACGCCCTAGTCCCGACTGCGTATGCGGGCCGGGCCGCCTCGCGATTTTAGCTAATTATTTCACACAGGTAATAGTGACAGAGGCCTGCCCGTAGTTAAGCCAGGATGTGTTAATTGGGCCAAATATCACAATTTCATTAATTACAGTTACGTTAAAATAATGTTTTTGTTCCACAGGATACAAGAAAAAGGAAAGGACTGAAGGAGGGTCTCCCAGACCTAAGTCAATACTTGGACAAGTTGTAAACGCCGTAGCTAATGCAATCCATACTGTAATATATGTAACATTACCAAGCGCATCACGCACTGCAATTTATTTTATTATACTATTACTTTCCATATATACAAAACATTGTTTGCCTCATTCAGTTTGTAAGTGCCACGGGAAACATGTTTCAAAACTTTCAATAAATTATTGATAGAAGATTTGCATTGTTAATGTTTACCACATGTGATACTAGACTTAAAGGTAGTATCGCTGTTTATAAAACGATATTACCAATCTCTTCGCTATGTTGAATGTTATCATAATATTTAGTTGGGAACCTGGAAATCTTTAATTATACTGTAATTATTTTTAAATTATAATTTTTTTATTGTAAATTATTGTAGTTTAATTTATTATGGTAGGAAACTAGATAATGATTACATAGGTGAGTTGTTTTGATTTTTTGGTTTATAACGCTGCTTGATATGTAACTTAAAATATTTAATTATTTTCAAATAACTTTGAATGTAGTTGTAGTTGAGCTCTAGCTTCTGTATTCAGTAGGCAAGCTGTTATTTTATTACAAAACATGTTATTTTCATTGCTTTTCTGTTACAGTGCCTGTGTGCTACTTTGTTTCCTGTCCTTAAAGGTAAATATAAAAAAAATATTGTAAATAATTATAATTAATAATACTCATTTGTAGAAACATTGAAACTGAAATGCATTACAATCAAACTGCATTGCAGCTGCTAAGCCTCAAACTGACGCGGGATAACTCGCTTATTATTTATTCCTGAGCATTCTTCATACCTTGGAGAAGCATATATGAAACTATATTCGTAGTTAAATGACTTCATATTCCAGTGTTATGATGGAATTTAAAAAAATATGTTAAATTTTATTCAATTTTCACCAGTAAGCAACCTGCACAAATTTCTCATCGATTTACATGTAATTTTGTAACAAAAACAGTTATTTCAATATAGTTAGTTACCAGGCATTTTTATTCATAATGTTAACATGTATAATATATCCACTTTCTCCTGATGAGTTTTCCACAGACCTGTTCTGATATTATTGAGGACAAATTTAACATCATTCTGAAATTAACAATTTTATTGCAGATTTATGGTAAAATCTATTTTGTTTTAATTACATTAAATTTCTTTTACAGATACCTCTAGGCCCCGCTAGAGTGGGTGTTGTTTAATGCAGGGTATGTTATTTTTTCTTTTAATCAAAAGCATATTTTCATATAAGAAACAAAAGATTAAAGTTAACTGTCATTTTCTTAAACGATTCCTGTTTCACAAAAAAAATATTGTAACTTTTATGGACTAACTAACACGTATTTAGCTCAATTCAACCTTTGTCTACAGAAAACAGTTTTGTATGCGTACACATCCTGTTTAGCTCTCATTATATTCAGCTTTTGCGGTAAACAGGCATAAAATGAAGTCTAAGTGTGTTTCTATCATACGCACGCTAACGCCAGAGTTAATCGCTTTTCCACCGCATTCAGCGCTGTACCGACGCGTTCAGCGCTGTACGCAGACTGTCCTTGACGACTACTCTATGATTGCAGACGATTCACTACGCATGCGATCATCGAATCGTCAAATGAAATAATTCTGCAATTTCGATAAATTATTAAATATTTATCCGAAAATGCTCTTTAAATTCAATATTGTTTTCTTTTCATTCTGATATCGATTTTGCGTATTCCCTAATCAAATTTCTGTTTATTTAAAGGGGGTCGACGAACTGTCGTTTTCGTTTATTACGTTCCAGTTTTTTAGGGTTCCGTAGTCAACTAGGAACCCTTATAGGTTCGCCATGTCTGTCTGTCCGTCTGCCCGTCCTCGCTTAGTCTCTGTGACCGTTAGCACTAGAAAGCTGAAATTTGGTACCAATCTGTGTATCAATCACGCCGACAAAGTGGTAATAAAAAGTGGAAAAAATGTTTTATTAGGGTAGCCCCCCTATATGTAAAGTGGGAAGTGATTTTTTTTTTAATTTCTACGCTAACGTGTGATATATCGTTGGAAAGGTACTTAAAAATGAATAGGGGTTTACTAAAATCATTTTTGATAATGTCAATAATTTCGGAAATAATCGCTCCAAAAGTAAAAAACAATGTGTCCCCCCCTCTAACTTTTGAACCATAAGATTAGAAAATATGAAAAAAATCTGAAAAGTAGAACTTTATAAGGACTTTCTAGGAAAATCATTTTGAACTTGGATGGAAACAACAGTACCCACTACCGGGAGCAGTTGCAAGCGGGAGCGCGAACATAATGGATACCCACCTTTAAACTCATAAGTGGGAACACTTTTGTGACGGACGGGTAACTACGGAACCCTACACTGAGCGTGGCCCGACACGCTCTTGGCCGGTTTTTATTTCTATTTCTTCTGAAAGGAGCGTAACAATAATAATTATTACACATGGATCTGTCCATGTTGAGTGCAAAATACTAAATAAAAGTAGTTTACCGAGAAGCATTTCAGCAGAGATAGCACCCTATGACGGCCTTTTACAATCTTATGATGCTTACGTGGCTGATAGAAGCGGAACCGTATATAAATGTAAAAAAAAAATCATCCAGCCAAACGCAAATGGAGCTAAATAAATGTAACTCCCGTAATGTGTATTTGACACAATAACAATGGCCATATAGACATATCGTGTCTAGTATTCAATAATGATGAACAATCCTTATCCACCATATAAAGTAATACATTTGTTTACACTGGAATATTTTTATCTGTCAAAATACTACTTTAAAAGAAAATTTATCTTTACAGATTTTTCTAAGGACCCGCTGCACAAGGATGAAGTAATCTAATGTAAGTTTTACTAAGTATCATTGATTTATTTTTTGCATAGAAAACTATATTTCATTTAGTAATAAAATAAAATTTGGAATAAACATAAGAAGCATTTTGTCATTACATATTTATTTAGTGAAATTCTATGTTTATGTGAATTTAAAAACACAAGTTTGAGTAGGAAAGGGAAATTAACTAAACATTGCTAAACATTCACAAGGGACACGAAATTTTTTGCCCATATTTCCCTAGTAGTAATCGTGAATACAAATATAGTCTGTATATTATAAGTTTATAAGCATGAGATGGGTGACTGCATCATATCTTTGCATAACATTTAAAGTCTTATCTACGAAAGCAGTTACATTATAAAACTCATGCTGTAACAAAATCTAGCTTATATACAAAGTTCTTGCTTTTGAACCTAGTCATCAATCATTTAATTTGGAATTTAATTTACATCTCTTTATCAAACAATCCTTTACTGTCCGTGAACTATGAATTCATAGTTCAGTTATTTTTATTTTGTTTGCGCTATTTTATGCTCATAAGGAACAACAATTACATAGAATGATTTTAAAACTCCCCCTGATGCCACCATGACGGTATTTACAAGCTCAACAGGACTGAATTTGAAATGCGCAGCTTAAAAGTGGTACATATTGAATCCAAGGCATTAAAAGTTTTTCTTTTTCAGATTCATGAAGGTAATAGTTGTCATTGCTCGCTCTACACGTGACCGCAAGAACTGACTGACTGGTCGTGTAGGTAAGTGAAACACTTTTTGAAAAGATAAAACTGATAAGTGATTACTTTTGTTTACAAATTAGAGATTTTATTGTCATAATCTGCTATGTGTTGTCTAATTTATTGACTTTAATTTAGCAGGCAAACTGTATCAAAATCAAAGCATTTATTGAATTTTACAAATGCAATATGATGATAATTTCACAGACCTGTTCTGAATTCTGTTGAGGTTAGCTTTACAATCTACTGATTTCACAAAACTTCAACTAAAATTATAGATGCTATAACATTATTCTTAATTTTATATTTTTATTGCAGATCCAGAGGCAGTTCCACGAAGAGGAGCGCAAAGGAAAATAAAATAACGATTAAAATGTAATAAATTGTTAAGTAAAGATTAGTACCGTAATAAGGTGTTTTATTTTTATTGAAATCAATTATTTAGAAAATAAACATTGTACATAGTAAAAAAAATCTTACAGAAAAGCTGCAGAAGTGTTAGTTCTAGTGGAAATACCACCAAAATTGAAAACTAATCTTTGTCAACATAACATTCAGTAAAACCTACGTTCCTTTCGTAAATTTATCCAGAACAAAATATTACTTTGGAAGAGTAGTTAATGCCTGCAACTTTGTTTCTGGGGCACAAATCAATAAGAAGTACCTACCAGCCAAAAAGTACAATAAGTAGGTATATAAAGGAAGTAGCGTAGAGAGGTCTGGTCAGTATTGTTGCAACGATTATCATCATTACAGCCTTTGACAAGTCCACTGCTGAACATAGGCCTCCCCCAAGTAATGCCACAAGCACGGTCCTGAGCCATCTGCATCCATCGACTTCCTGCATGTCTTACCGGGTCGTCACTCCATCTAGTGGGGGGTCGCCCACATTACGCCTACCGGTACGAGGCTGCCACTCGAGAACCTCTTCCCCATCGGTTATCGGTTCTTCGAGCTATAGGTACTGAAGCCTTTTCGGAAACCGGCTTGTTTGGGAGGCTGGAAGTCGTCGAGTCTGCGTGCGAGACGATTCGTAATGACTCGAAAACAGCACGTAGACGCAGCTCAGAAGGGAAATCGGTCTGTAGTTCTTCAAGCGAGCGTTGTCAGTTCTTGAAGAACAAGACCACCGCATTTCTGCTCCACGCCTCCAGAGTAGTGCCAACATGGAGGGCGGAACTGAAGGACTTAAGTGTACTGGTGTTCAACCCGCTTTCAGCTCTGCTGTAATTCCATCCCCGCCTGGGGCCCTGCCGTTATTTAGGTGCTGGAGAGTCATTCTAATCTCGCTCAAGGTGACGTTCGAAATAGTGTCCGATAAGACTTGCTCTTGGATCGTTACTCACACTTGCGTGTGGCTCGAATCCCACTCAAAATCTCAGGTGTCCCGGAAACGATGCTATCACACTCTGTCTTCAGCTTTGATAGTTGGCTCTTTCTGGCAGACAGATCTCTGGCAAAGACTTTGAAGCCCTGGTTCCGCTCAATCGCTTCTTCAATAGGTACGAGCTGTATTGAAGTTGCGTAAGTCCTGCCGCATGCATTTGAATGGAGATCTCTTTAGTTGCCTGTATGCTGTCAAATCTGCTGACGACTGTAGCCTCATCTCCCGTCTACAGCCATGAGATTAAGAGTGTGATCGGAGAGTTTTTGTGTTCTTCTGCGGCGGGTCTTGCAGAACTTAGCTCCGACCGCATGGACAGTTTCCACGAGCTTGTCATTCATATCGTCCACCGAATTTCAATCTTCTAGGCACCGAAAGCGGTTACGTAACTCGAGCTGAAAGGTTTCGGGATTCTGGATTAGAGCACGAGGGGGACGGAGCGTTGAGTTCATTAGACGAGGCGTCTCCTACTTGACGTTTTGGTTCAGTGTGCCTCTAACCATTCGGTGATCGCTGCCAGTTTTCACGCTTGCGATCACTGAGACATCACTGAACAGTTGCCGTCATAATGAAGTCAATCTCATTTTTTGTCGAACCGTCGGGGCTCG
Organism: Parnassius apollo; assembly: GCA_907164705.1. Taxonomy (NCBI): domain Eukaryota; kingdom Metazoa; phylum Arthropoda; class Insecta; order Lepidoptera; family Papilionidae; genus Parnassius; species Parnassius apollo. The sequence continues at coordinate 9,121,052 of CAJQZP010001584.1, forward strand.
ACCAGATCCGCTTTCTGTGGGGCCGCTTCTGGAAGAAAGAGTTCATCATAAAGAGTCCCTCGTTCTCCATGAAGTTGGCTAGCTGCCTGGCCCCTTGGGTTCCGTTGACCTATCCCAAATTTCCTTACCTTCAGCTCACCGTTCTTTCTTGTGCCTAGTTTTGCGTTGAAGTCTCCCATTAACACCGTATAGTGAGTTTTGGAGGAAATATCCTCATACATTTCCTCCACCTCCTCATCGGGATGTTCCGACGTTGGTGCGTAAACCTGTATGACCTTCAGCGAATACCGTTTGGTGATTCTGAGTATAAGGTACGCAACACTCGTCGATACACTCCCAATCTTTACAACGTTGTTAACGAGAGACTGTGTGGACAATAAATCCAACACCTCCTCGCCCTCCCGGTGATAGAACAAGTTGCCCGATTCGAGAATCACTGCTTCCTCCCCCTCTCCTCAGACCTCGGATAATCCGACAATATTTCAGAAAAAAAGTATTTCGTTGTGTTATTCTTAGTGAAATTGATCATTATATGATAACAATGAGTGGCAGGACATATCTACTATTTGGACTTATTCTAGAGAAACTGACGACCAAAATGAAGTGGAATGTAATGTACCTAATGTTTCTTTGATTCCAAAATCATTTTATCAAGCTTTCTGTTTGCTATAATTGGAAATAAATCTACAGTGCCTCAAAAACGTAACGCTGTGCAAATACATTTTACCCATAAATAAAATATATTTTCAACAGTAAAATTATGAGACATGGCATTACTCAATTTGTACATTTCCATACAGTGGACACTTGACTACCACTTTAACGAATCTTCGGTAATTTAGCTGAATATTCGGTAAAGCTGCCGAATACCGAATATGAACGAATATTCGGCCCATCTTTAGTTGTCACCCCTAAGGACTAAGATGGGATGCCTTGTTTCCAGGAAAAATGGTCTCCGGTTAGAGAACCTATGGGTGTAGAGTCATTCGCCATACGAAACAGCAGCCTTAAGCTGCTAATTTACGCTGGTATTCTGTGAGAGCGTGGTCCTACCGCGGTTGCTAATTTACGCCGGTATTCTGTGAGAGCGTGGTCCTACCGCGGTCGAACCAACCCATTCTTGCTACAACTAATATAACTGCAGCATGGCTTTAGCATTTGTAAAATAAATAGTTTTAAGATGGAAATTAATTTCTACTGATTGTAAGATTTTTGTAGCAACTAGCAACATTAAATTGAATTGTCACAGCAATGAATAGTCACCAAGGAGGTTATAAATAAAGTCACAGATCATACAAACATATCTTATACCCGTCTACCACGTATGCTCTTGAATAGATTAGTGATGCGACTAGTGAGATTTTTCGCTAGAGTCACTCGCCAATAATAACCAAGTCACTTGAGTGCTACTCTAATGAAGATAAAACTAGATAGACCTTTTTCACTCGAATTACTCGCCTGACAAAAATTAGTAAAACTCTTGTTTTCCACAATTTGTAAAGTACAATCTTGATAAATCATTTTGACTAAAGATTTTTTTTGTTTCTGCTTTGAAGTGATGCATTAGGTCTTACAAGTTGTAGTTGCTGAAAATGCAGTTTCCTTGATGTAGAATTGGAATCGGCAGACGTAGAAGTAGAACTTTCACCTTCACTAGTAAGTAAACACGATACACGATATACACGATAGGAACTTGTCTCACCCCTAATGTACATATACAGAATCTGATGTTTATTTTTAAGATTATGAGAAATCAAGTTCGTAGTATTCCCACTTTTTGTAACTTTTCTTTCACAACTTGCAAATAATTGTTTTTAGTTCCACATTTTTTGTTGTAAAACGACCAAACTATATCTTTTTGGAACTCTCAGTCATTACGAATACCTACGTACTAATAGCAAAGTCTTAAATAAATATTTTACTAAATACAAACAACTCACACAAACAAATTTGTACTTAATTTCCAATGGAAGATACATTGGCTAAACATGTCTTAACTTGACTTTTTCACTCGAATTGGTACACAGGCCACTCGAATGTTCCAAGTTATTCGAGTTGACTCGAGTCACTCGTAAGACTCGAGTGGAACACGGCTCGAGTCCCATCACTAAAATAGATTAATAGGATTACGTCAAAATCGAACTATTCAAGGTTACGTCTGTGCGCATGTTCTTATAATCATTTATAAGTTTTTTTAACAGACTAAATTACTTAGTCACTCCGATTCATGCTAAGTCGCTCGTTTCGGCTGTTATCGGGTTACCTGGACAGAATGTTGCCTGAAGTTGTATTCGTTCTTGGCGCGCCCGGTGCTGGAAAAGGAACTCAGTGTTCCCTTATTTCCAAGGAATATGACTTCGTGCATCTTTCGGCTGGAGATCTTTTGCGAGAAGAGAGACAACGTCCCGGCTCCGAATACGGAGAAATGATAGAAGAGAAGATACGTAATGGAGAAATTGTCCCTGTTGAGGTTACATGTTCACTTATTCATAAAGCTATGCAAAAGTCCGGTAAACTCCGTTTTCTTATCGATGGCTTTCCACGTAACAAGGATAACTTGGACGGATGGAATCGGGTTATGTCAGACAAAGCGAAACTGTTATTTGTAATATTCTTTGAATGCTCTCCTGATTTATGCACAGAAAGATGTTTAGGAAGGGGTGCTGCAGGCAGCGGACGTTCAGATGACAATTTGGAAAGTTTGAAAAAAAGATTTAACACATACCTTAATGACACCATGCCAATTATCGAACATTATGAACAGTTGGGTCTTGTGAAAAGAATAAACTCTGAAGCAGTACCAGAAGAAGTGTTCAAAAATGTAAAGAAAGTATTTAATGGAGCAGGACTAAACGGGCTAGTAAAATAAATTATGTAATTTATATCAAATTAAATGAATATTGTAGTCAGCAATGTCATTTTGTGCTAAGAGTAATAATTGTTTCCTTTTGAATATTCATTAAATCTAGAGGCCATGACTATGATAGGTTACAAATATGAAACATCATTGTTAATTCAAGAATTATTGGAAGAACTGTAGTTGTGTATTTTATCAATATTATTGGTAAACCTGTGATTTTAAGTTGTACATAAAAAAAGTTAAGTTGCTATGAAGTTATTATATCGTTTCAGAATGTCCACCTCAATGAAGATTCCTTCCAGTTCTTATTCACTATTAATATGGCATGTTTTTAGATTTTTGATTAGATTTTTTTCTTTTCTAACTAAGCATACAAAAATGTGAATAAAACTCGGTGTTTTGTTCACATTTTTGTTGATGTTATTTCTTTGCGTATTTTTGAAATATTGTGTTGTATAATTTGTATACTTTAGAGATGTTTGTTTACATCAAATTCATAATATTGATTTTATGGCTTTCAATCAATGAATCAGGCACAATTACATATTTTCTAGTATTTGCTCTTATACAATTATGTGTAATAATAAATGTAAGCATAGCATCAATTATACCTTTCAAATGCTTTTTAATTTAAACCAAATCACACCAATAATAGATAAACTATGTATCTATTTTGTGAGATAAAATTTATTTTAATAACAAACTTCAACTGCTATGAGCAGGCAATTTGCATACTATTTATTTAAATGCAATGAGTAAGATGAGTAGCTAATATTTTATAAAATAAGTTCTCACAACATCATAGATCTGTACAAGTGATTGTGAAACCAAAGAATAATATTTAAAAATTCTTAACCTGCAAAGCTAACTTGCTTTAACTAGGGTCTTCGTCTGCCTAAAAACAAAACAAAAAACACTGATATCTTTAATAGTGATCTTTGAGCAAGTATTTCAGTTATTGAAAAACCCCTTTTGACTAAGTTTTTTGCTATTATCTCAAGTTATATGTAATATAGAAAAATGTTAAAAAAAAGATTGAAGATTATTATTGTTAATTTCCCTAAAGGATGTCTTATCCACTAACATTCCTATTTTTAACTAATGGTATTAAAGTAAAAAAAATTTAAAAATCGATTTTGCATCAAAACTAACAAACTGTTTTTGTTAGAAACTTTTTCATGATCTTTATGAGATGATCATCAAAAACTATTAACATGTTTTCAATCTTACTACATATTTCAAAGAATCCTGCATGTTTTTTGGATCAATTACTTTTGGCATTGCTCTCTATCTGTACGTGAAGCATCATCACATTTGGGTTAACAATTTCGAAGATTATCCAAAATTTTGAAAATGGTTATTTCCTTAACAGCCTGCAAATAACTTCCCGATACCAGTTATTTGAATACCACAGAGTTACAGACTATTCAATTTTATTTACATGTATAAATGTATTTATGAAGTTGTAGATTTCTGTTTCGGATTTAGTGTTTATATCATAAAATTAGAAGGTTATGATAAAATAAAAGTTAATAAATTTAATGATATAAATACTAAATCTAAAACAAAAATCTACAACTCCGCAACATGTTGATTGTGGAAAGGGTTATCACCTTTTTTTTTTAAATAAATATAATATTTTTCCACAAAAAAGATTCAAAAATATAGTACTTTTGAGAAATTCAGGCAAAAAGTACACATTTATTTTAAATGTTTATATATTTTTTCATATATATTTGTTATTGCTCTTCGCTTTGGCCATCAATGATTGTCTGATGATTGAATGATGAGTCTGAACAATTTAGATTCATATGAAAACAAATTAACAATTCATTTTTATTTAGATTAATACATGCTCTTTCTTTCTTCTTTCCATTTTACACTCATAATGGAAAAAAATATTTCCATAAAACGTACAATCACAATTAATATAAAAAATATAGAAGAAAGGATAAAAATATAGAACTTTTCGTACTAAATTATTTTTCTATAATATATGGTACAAATGACTGAAACATAGTACGATACTATATATTATAGTACGGGTGGCAACCCTATTTGCAGGGATATTAATGAAACAACTAACTCAAGGTAAATTCATTTTATGATTGTTATATAATGACTGCATATGAAATGGCTTCCTTCAATGACATTGCAAAACATTCACGGCCTTACTTAAAATTGATTGTATCTTATTCTAAACCTGTCTCTTTCTGTTTTTATTTAGTGAAAAGAGAGAGAGAGAGAGCATTTCATACATCGACGTCGATTTTTATGAGGCCCTTATTTCGCAGTCATTTTCGCACCCCTTAACATATTGACCTTGGATATGTGAGTTTGGGCATAGAATTAAAATATGTCAGTATGTCATGAGTCATGACGGAATCTAATTATGAAGACATTTTTCTTTCGTTTTTGTTATCATTCACTTTGATGTTATTAATTTTTTAAGAGGCAGTAACATTGACCGCTGTAACTCAGTATTTAGGTCTTATGTGAATCCTAGGTTCGAGTTATATCTGATCATAGGCATCCCTATAAATTGCCTCTTAGTAGATATCTGCTACAGGTGCCATGCTGTAGGTGGATTATGAATAGAGTATGGTGCAGTGTCGTCGTAAGAATATCTACCCCATAACTTGCCGTGGTTATAGTAAAAGACGACGGAGGGAAACTGAAGCTGGTTTTTTCTGTTGTATATTAGTTTATGATGAATTATTAATTAAGTTTAAAGATGTTCAGTCATATCAATGTATAGATCCAAAATAAAATATTTTTTTCTCATATCGCTAAGTGTATTATGTTTATGTGTCATATTTTTTACAAATCACTAATGTTTGTGTACATTCACAAACACCGATATTTCTATTTACACGTTTAAAAATGTTGAAAACATTACCAAAATAGTGAAAATATTAAAAAGTTATTAATGCTGCTAAAAAGTTGTTTTATTTTTTAAAAAAGTAAATTATAAAAAAAATTATGAATATTTTTGTTAGAGGCGGTAAATAATGTACGATTTTTAACGTACCATTATTAAATGAATAGTTTAGTAATTAATATTATGGCTAAGAGTCCGTATGGGTTGTAACCACCAACCTTCTTATTTCTTTCTCCAAGCCGCAATGCACGAAGTGATGTAGTTACTTTTGAAAGGTAAGATTATAGAAACTTTATACTCGTAACTAATGGTTGTGTTGTGCTCTATAAGATTGTGCTCAGGTATGAAAAGCAACCAGGAGAACAGACGCGAGAATCATAATGTGCTTTCTAATGAAGGGGGATGAAACACGCACGCCATCTCCGGGCTGCTAAACTGACAATTTAAGACATAACCCAATACCTAACTGATTTTAGCTCGAGCCGAGATTCAAACCCGGTACTGCATGAGATTTAGCCGCGATTAGAACCACTACACCCACAGCAGTCAGAAATGTAATTATTAACTAAGTTTTAATTTTTAGTGTTTTAAATCATTAAATTTAAAACACTAAAAATTTAAACATTATACCAAAAAGCTGTTCAAAATAAGTGTAGTAAATACGTAAATAAATATTTCGTTGGGAGGAAATAGAAACAAGCAGTCATGATTTAAGAAAAAAAAAACGAGAGAAGAATATATTTTAGCAAGGTCAGACGGAAGCGTCGCTTTGTTGGTTAGGTATACTTCGTCCGATACTGCTTGCATATTTCTTTTAATTTCATAATCAATCTTACGATCTTGTCTTATTCTATATTTTATATAACTTTCCGTGTGGGTGGTGTTTAGTGGGTAAAAGTCTCCACATAACGACGCAGCCGGCTGCGTGGTATGCTATGAGCATTCACCCTGCCCATACTGCCAACTTTATTTACCATTGTATTAAACTAAGAAAAGTAAAAACACATTTTAAATGCTATATTTTTATAAAATTAAAATTAAACATTGCAGTTAGCATCATATTCTTTCGTTGGTTTGAATGCAATGCAATCGCCATGCTCCCCAAAGCCTTGTTTAACGTGCAAGACAGACGCTACATTATGTTTATATATGCATATGTGTTTATAAATCTCTCGTGTTTTTGTCCTAATAAAGTTTATTTGAGAGAATATTCTTTCGCATGCAGCGTTCGACATTGGTAAGCATAGCAGTCCCCGACCGATTGAAATATTAACCATAAACTCGTATTTATGAATACTTGTTTTAAGATTATCAACTTTATATAAAACAATTATAGTCGTTTATTGAATGTGATACATTGAATTAAACTAAATTTACGGATTCTATCGCGTTTATTTAACTGATTTTACTTATTTTTAATTCCCGACGTTTCGGGTGCTTTACAGCAACCATGGTCATTAGTTTTATTCAATGTGTAGTGCTCGCGTAAATTTAAGAAATCAGAATGTGATACAAACGAGAAGTACAGGCAACTCCCCCCACATGCTGTTTTCCATTTTGTTGTCCAGTTGGTTGCCATTTTGGGCATTTTGATATGCCAAAAACTGGTAGGTTTTATAAAACGTCATGCCAGAGGCAAAACTAAGTGGCTAATCCTGCCAAAATGGCAGGAACCTGCCACATATGGTCACACTGCTGTGATACTGTGACTGGCTATTTTGATAATTAATTCTAGACCATGAAAATATTTGTCTCGTGCGAACTTGTTTGGCTATTTTTACATCATTTCATCAGTAAGCGTTTAATGTTGAGTTTCAATTGTTACTAGATGTGCTACTGTATAAAAATTTATAAGCATTGGATTTCATGGGTTATTTTTATTTTGCGCAAAACCCTTTTTCTAAAATAAAAGTAGCCTAAGTTACTCCTTATAACATCAGCTAACTGCCAATGAAAACCTCGTCAAAATTAGTCCAGACATTTCGGAGATTAGACAGCCAGACAAAAATTCACATAATTGTGATTTTGTTATAAATACGTATATACTTTCATATGCATTTATTAAAAAGTTGTATAATAATATAGATATTTGATATGATGTGTGCGGCACCGTCTAGTGTCTGCAATCAAGTAGAATAACCGCTACAAAGGTCTACGCTGAATATTATTACTGTACTCTGTGGCTGATTCTATTAGCCTTAGAATTATATTATACACCAGAGACACCATCTGGATTTTACGGATCTAAGGCGTGGACAGTTAAAGAGGACCTCCTAAAACGTATAGAAGCTTTCGAGATGTGGACATACCGACAATTCTTTCGAGATGTGACAAAGAATTCACAAAGTTACGAATGTGGAAGTTCTGTGACGCCTCGACCAAAAGCGCGAACTTATGCAGAACATCAGAATCACAAATGTCCACATTTGGGGCACGTGCTCAGTTACGAGAGGTACGAACTTCTACAACTCATCGTAATGGGAAAAGAAGCCGGAAGAAGAGGCATCGCTCGCAGAAAAAATCATGGTTATGTAGACGGGAGTGGACGGCAGCCGCGAGTACCGCTGTGTTTCGCCTCGCCACGAATTATGGTTTGGGAATTCCCGACAATTTCAAAGTCCCGGGACACGAGATAACCAACAATCAAAGTCCCGGGAATTCCCGGGACTTCAAGACTTAAGAAATTTTTTTTAATAGAGCTAAGCCTTTTTTGAAGAATTTTAATTAAGTTATTTCCTTATGAAACATATTAAAAGGCATTGTTTTTGTAAAAATCAACATTTATTAAACAGAAAAATAAACCTTAATAAGTTTAAAGTTAATTTCAGTCTTAATAATTGCTTTGTTTATTTCTTTTAATCACACACAAATCAATCTGCACATTCGTAAAGTTGTTTTTATTTACTAAGTGATCGGCGCTAATCAAAACCATTGGGAGGAAACCTATAACTGAGTGGAGCAACGGGCAGCATAGAGAACTCTCTTTGTCCCTAAAACCGCCACTGTTAAACAAATAAATCTTATAGTTATAAAACGAACTTAATTAAAAATCATACCAATTTTAATAACGTCAAACAACAACAAATACACATTTATTATGTTGTGTACTCAGTAGTTATGTAGAAGACCGAGTAATTACTCATTAAACCAACAGATGGTGCCAGGCTCCTTCAATTATTTGAAAATAAAAATGATTACATAACAATTTCGACAATCTTGTCTCTTCTCAAATCTTGACCTAAAAGTCCCGAGACTCGAGACAACTAAAATTACGAAAAGTCCCGGGACTTCGAGACACGAGACGTCCCGGGACCCAAACCCTACCATGAATAGAGCGAAGTTCACTAAGCTAACAACCTTCGCTAGTCGGAAAGGCACGAAAAGAAAAGCAATATACACCAGAGCAGCAGAGCAGCAGCAATGGTAAATATGCTACTCATATCATACGCATATTAATTCTCAGGTGTTAATGAGCAACTTGCTAATGCTATTTATGTGACGTTATCAAATAAACACATTAATTGATAATAACATGCGTGCTGTATACTTAGTATAGTACGTGAGGGTAATTTGGTCATTCGGTTAATATGATCACTTCCTTAATAACTCTAAAACTACAGCCTTGTGTACATATATTGTTACGGCCCTGAGTTACCCTGACAAAAGGCTATTGAACTAGGGCCCATTCGTAGTCCAACTAGACGAGTAACAAAGGGGAGGGTCCAACGACCTATGGATAATTAAATTATAACGGCTAACAAAGAAGCAAGCAACACTTACCGATTGGCGGAGCTAGGGTTGATAACAGGGTAACTGTCAGGTGATAAGTGAGGTGCATGTGAGTAGTGTGCAGTAATGTGTACAATATGTAACCTGACAGTCCCGCTGATCTTGGACTGCAGATCCCAAGGAGCTGCCTCTCTCCAAATGTGGGATCCGCCCAGGGGGGCGTTCACCAATTGAAAACGTCTGCTTCTATTTTCACTATATTAGTTTATCACTTTATTGTACATTTAATTAACTTCAAATTCAAATTAGGTCTCATGTCACGTAACACGTTCAAAACATACAACTAAATTCGGGGCGGTTTAGACTATACCCAAATATTCAATAGTGACTTCAAAATAGCGGGCACAATTAACATAAGGTTTATGCCTTCAAGTCAAAACACCTGTCCCGTGAAACCGTATGCCAGTCACAAACAATACTTAAAACAGTTACAACAACAATTATATGATTCAGGCCTCGTTATCACGGAAACAAATTAAGGTAACACTGTAAGAGGCTCGCGACGTATAATCATCCCGGGCGTCTCGCGAATAAGCTCAAGAATAAGCCTCGTTGTCACGTATATTAACGACAAATACAACACAATAGAGGCCGTTCTTTCGACGCAAAATATATTAAAGTCACGACCTCTAAATTGACCCGGGAGATTATGTAACGCCCGACGTCCAACTGGCGCGGCCTCAGCGCCCAAAGGCTTCCTGTCGACTGCCCCGCTTGCTGTGCGCGTACGACGCAGCAAGCTTCCATCTCCCGCGCTACGCTAACCGTTTCCTCACCCCGCTCGAGGCAATCGGGCGTAAACAAACCCCCGTCCCGGACATAAGGACCTATGTCCGCGAGTAAATTGGCAACCGGGATAGGGACGCGACGGCACGTTGCAAGACCGAATCTCCAACCAAAACCTCGGCCACTAATGCGACGGAGATGCGCTCTTGCAACCCCAAACACTGCCTCAAATCACCGCCCCAGCGTGGGCAAGCCGGAGAGTCGAATTTCCCCTGGATGCCCTTCCCGGACATCGCAGCAGCCCAATAAGTCCTGTTGCAGGACAGAAATTCGACGACCTCCTCCAAATATCTATCCGTGTCCCTACAATCCGTTCCGCAATCCAACTGGATCAGATCCGGCAAACCGCGACGCGATAAGAAGCGGCCCAGCGTGGCCAGAAAAGCTTCAGTGCTGAGGGCACTTACAAGTTTTAAGTGAACGGCCTTAGTGGCGAGGCACACGAGAACGCACAGATAGGCCTTATGTGAACGCGCGTTACGTAGGTTGGAGAACTTGACTAGGAAGGGGCCAGCAAAATCGGTTCCGACTCCAGTGAATGGTCGGATGGCCCTGACGCGGTCAGGTGGTAAGTCACCTATCATCGGCTGCGATATGGTGGCCCTCAATCTACAACAAGGTATGTTCCCAAAAGTGACGCTCCGAATAATGCGTCGGCCAGCCAAAATCCAAAACTCCCGCTGCAAATTAGCCGCATTCTGAACATGATGGTGAGTTACCAGCAACCGAAGCACAATAATAAAGCACAAGAAAAAACACAAAAACAAAAAAAAAAAAAAAACAAAAGGGACAAATTTTAAGAGGTAGCTCTTGATGTAGATCGTAAAGATGTAAAATGTCACAAACTCTGACAGTAAGCTCTACTAACAATCTTTCAACATATCCGATTTCTTTTCATACTTCTACTCGCCCCGGTGTACGCGCAAAATCAATCTATATCCAACATGAAGCGATCTCTTCTCGGGTCACACATTCTTAGCGTTTCAAAACTCAAAAGGGCCTCTTGTCACTTAAAGCACGAGAGACAATCAATAAGAGGCGTTTGTCACGCGGCCGAGCGCTTCGCACGTAACCGTCATACATTAGGAGTAGCTTTTCCAAACATGCAGTTTTATGCTGATGCTTCATCCAAGCCTCAAAGCATCAATACTCAAACTACTATGCAAAACTTGAGACAAACTATAACAAACTTATTGCCCGATGCACATTGATCAAAACAGATAAATGAAGCAAAACGATAAACATAAAGGATAACCATATACTCTTTTTTCCAAAATAAATATCTCCGACAATGCCAACAAAATGTGAAAACAAAAGAAGGATTAATTTTTACTTCCTTCGGCACAAACAGTCACTCAATTTCAATTTTCTTTTCAACAAGCAAACATAATGATCAAATACATTTACAAAAACATATGTACACGGATTCAAAGAGTATTTCAAATTCAACTTTTTACTCACAACCGCTACAACTACGAAACATTTCGCGGAAAAACCAAAGCAAATTTTTTTCTAAGCATTCAAAGCTCCAGATGAGCCCTAGTCTCCCCACCAACCAAGTGGAGGCCACACCACGTTTGAACCCGAATACAATATAGCGCGAACCGTTACACAATCGCCACTCGGGTGGTACACCTTCACTGAGGCCGTCGGCAATAGAGCAGTTCGACACATAGGCTATTGACGACTCAAAAGATCAGTGGAGGCGGCCGTGGTGGTTACGTAACACGTTCAAAACAGACGACTAAATTCGAGGCGGTCTAGACTATTTATTATATTTACTATTGAATACCCAAATATTCAATTGTAAATATAATAAATTATATCAAACTCGCGACCTCTAAACCGACCCGGGAGATTATGTAACTCCTACTGGCGACGTCCAACTGGCGCGGCCTCAGCGCCCAAAGGCTTCCTACCGACTGCCCCGCTTGCTGTGCGCGTACGACGCAGCAAGCCTCCACCTCCCGCGCTACGCTAACCGTTTCCTCACCCCGCTCAAGGCAATCGGGCGTAAACATATATAGTTTTGTGATACGAGAGCTCTTTATCGGTCAATCGTTAATAAAGGGTCAAAAGGGCGCTGCTTTATCGACGTCATTTTGACAGATGATATTATCTATCTATACATATAATAAATCTGTAGAAAGGTCGTGTCTTTAATTCTAATATTTTCTAGAAAAAACAAGCCCAGGGGACTAAACGAAGGGTACTGAAGCCATATTAGTAGTTTTTAGAATTTTTGTCTGTCTGTCTGTTTGTCTGTGTATTAAAGATTCACGCAAAAACTACTGAACAGATTTCCATGAAACTTTATTTGTAGTAGGTAGTTAGACATCCGGGGCTACTTATAGGCTACTTTTTATTCGATTACAGAATTTAAAAAAAGGAGGGTTAAGTATTTTCCTTCCTTTAGATATTAATTTCTATTTTATACGATTGATGTGTTCTATTAAAATAAATAAAATATTTATAAATAAAGCCCAACATTAGTTTAACCGTTGTGTAATAAATTGAACTACGCCGACAAACTACAATATTATTGTTGCATTCACTTTTTCAAAACATCCATGCCATCTAACGTAAAATACAAAAAGTAATGACATTTTGCCTCTATTAACAAATTGAATTATATAGCATTTATATTGTTATTTTTATTTGAAAATTCTAATGTACATTTTTTAGTTTTTGTTATTTCATTTTAGTAGATACTAATAAATTTTATACTAACAAATGACTTCTAAAAAAGATAATAGTGACATCTATCGAAAATCATAAATTTAAAGATATTTCTAAGTTAAATTTTTAATCAATAAAAAGTTTTAGTGTTTAGTTTTTTTATCTATAAATAAACTGATAAAAATTGCAATTTTTACAAAACTGTTATTATCTTTATAGTTTCAATAAAAAGATTTTTATATATGTATCGATAATATCTTAGAATTTATAACTAGTATCATAAATTAGCCAATTATTGAAAGTGAAATATTTCATAAATTTAACAGTGTTTGTTGACTATAAGATGATAAAGCTTGACCAAGTCGATGAAAAGAGATTGTTTGGCGATATTAACAACTAAACACGACATTGACTACTTCTAGATGCTATTGTTGCAAATACTCGTACAAAGTCTTTATCTATATAATAATACTTTTAAACGAGAAATTATTGTAGAATCGGAATCGGCTCCAATGATTTTCAAGAAATTTAGTGTGCAGCTAGTTTCGGGGGCAATAAATCGATCTAGCTAGGATTCGTTTTTAGAAACTGTCGTTTTATCTGTGTTTTCAGACAATAAAAAAACTGCTACAATGTCATTGCATACGAAGGTAAATTTTACCAGTACCTCACAGGTAATAAATAATAGATAGGATATCGGTCGATCTCAAAATCGTGGTACCCCGGTTCGAGTCAAGATGTCACCGGTGTGACTTTTTTTTTCAAGTTCCTTTCCCTTTTTATTTCGAGCCCTTTTTTAGTATTTTTTAAAAACACAAATAATTAAATTAATTGCTCCCATGATTTTTTATTTAAATAACCAGTTCAGTTTTTTTATTATGTCGGTAAGATCGAAAAATATTATTCATATTTCATCAGTATGTAATTTGTCAAATCATCCAGGTACTTTGCATAAAACATAGTAGAGTCTTCAGTTAAATATCTATATAATGTAGCAGGTACATGTGTTTAGTCTGTTCTCAGACGTGCAAATATTTAAAACAAAAACTAAGTATCTATAAGTGGAGCACATAAATAATTAAACTAATTTTTTCCATTCTAATTATTATTATTATTCTTTTATGCTACAGAAACAATTTTTAAATAACCATTTCGTAATTTTTTTTTTGAAAGAGGTTCCTTCTTTTTCTTTTAAAGTTATTTAGAAAAATTACTATTTTTATTAAATGTTACGAATAAAAAAAACTTTAAATTATATATACTGTATTAAAAAATATATAATCAAATGTAAAATAAAATGAATCAACTTTAAAGGTAATGTGTTGTATAATAATATGCTCATGTTATATAAATAAAAAAGTATATGTAGTTGAATATTTTATGTGTGTACCTATCGGCATAGAAATATTTCAATAAATTCTTTTTGTATCAATCAAGTTCGATATAAGTATAAATGAAAATTAAATGCACTATGAGATTTATGTTCATAATTGATGGAATAGTTCGTGATACCGTTGATGGAGCCTTTTTACTTTGAGATTTTTAAAACATTTTGTCATATATTAAGATAGCTTTCATATTTTCAGACATAACTATTAAAATTTTTGTGACAGTCCCGGTTGCATAGCTCACACGTGTAAAATAACAGGCTTTTGTGAAAAAGTACTATAAATATCAAAGAAAGCAAATTATAAACACGGGTTTGTAATGTAAATTTTATAGTTGGTACGTAAATAACTCAAATTAGATCCGCGCCGAGTCCACTAATATTTTAACTGCTATTTGTAGTTTCGATTTACCACGTTCTCGGTGGCGAAGAAAAACATCGCAGGAAACCTGCATATCTGAGATGTTAAAAATATGTCTATAACTCTATAACTATAACAAAATTGTCTCATTTCAGTAAAGGTTGAAAACGTTATCCACCGAAATAATATTACAAAAAGGAAATGTAGGCAATGTGGGCTAATAATTTTGAAAAAATTAAAGATGTCGGTACTTAAAATAGGGTCTTCGGTTCTCTACACTCAACATACGAAACACAAATAAAATTATATAAGCTGCTATTTTACGCTGGTATTCTAAGAGAGCGTGGTTTTTCCCCGATCGAGCTGATCCATTCGTACCATAAAAATAATATAGCTGCAGCGTGGCTCAATATATACAATATTACACCAATTCCTCCAAACTTGGCCGAAACCTAGAAATGTTTCGTCTTTCCGCCCTATTTCTTACGTCATGATTGTGTTTCGTTCCGTGGTGAAGATTTTATTACGCCATGTGATTTAATTGAGAAGTTGGTTTTAAATAAAAGCTTATTATTTAATAATATTTAAAACTATATTTTTATTATTAAATAAATATTTAAAACTTCATAATATACACACGTGGTATATAGGCGGACTTAATGCCGAAGGCATTCTCTACCAGTCTACCTTGTTATCGGTTTATATATGCTTATCAGTTTCAGTATTATTATATTAATACACAAAGCAACGCCTCAGTGGTTTGCTCTTTATTTTTTTGCACATTTTTAACGCTTTTTTTAATAAATTTTTTGCGTTTATGAATATCTGTGGTTTGGTTTATATATTTTTAATCTAATAAATATAAAATATAACTAATAGTACATAGAGAAACATTAAACTTTCAAATAAATTAACTTCCACGCTACGAAATCTGTCTAATATTCCACCTCATTTGTAAGTGGCGCCGCCCAGGTGGCAGTAAAGTCATTGCCACAGACTACATTGTAATTGTATATGCGATACGGTCATACGTTGCGAGCGGTATGATACAGATAGCATTTTTGAAAATACCTACACGTGTTGCGTATCGTCACTTCACAATTCTCTAGGCAAGTGGTGAAAAAAATTACTTAATAAAAAAATCTCAAACATTCTGTCTTTTTTATCTTTTAAATTCAAATGCGTGGTAATGCATTATTTTAACTGATTTTACTGCGCACGCACACATTCGTAAGGATCGATCTGTAGACAGAAACGGTGTTGCCCATAAATCACATTCAATTTGGGATAATTTCAAATAAAAGTAGGAACCTTATTTAATTTTCTAAAACTGCAATAACGGTATGTCATTATATATATATATATATATATATATATATATGTCGCCACAAGGATATCTTCTAAGCCTAAACTTTGCATTGTCTTTTAATTTTTTATAAATTATAATTGTTAATATTACAATTTAATAACAGAAATTTATCAAAAACATAACATGTAACTAACTAGTTCTTTAAAAACTCTTTTGGTTTGCAAATCTCTTTATTGACAACTAATTCCTGGTAAAACAACTATTTATTCCATTATCAACTTTTAACTCAAATATTGTTTTAAATTGTAGAATAAATAATTGTCGATTTGATTATTAATCCTGATAATTGAAATTGCTTAAGTAACCTAATGAATTCAATAAAAAGTTATTGTTTAGTCAAGTATTGACCAATCAAATCGTCGACCAATCAGAGCACACCTAAGTCGTTATTACGTTTTCCTTATTGAATGAATGCGGGAACAGAATCACTTCAGTTCCTGCGCTCGTCAGTGTGGTTCTATTTTCCTGGTAAAACTTCGCAAGTATTATTTGTGAGTCTCATATTAGGAAGTGTAGAATAAAGTTGTAGTGCAAAATTAAAAGTGTGTGGTCTTAGATCTCTTTCATTACAATGGAAACAATATACGGTAGCTCGACTGAACCCTTGTCAAATGGGGACAGTGGTGCTGCCTCACCATAAAAACAACCACTAGGTTTTCCGCTCCAACAATCATGTAGTTGTGTCCTTCACATTGCGTCGGTGTGTAATTGTGACAGGGACACACTGCAGTATGATCAAATTGTAATTACTCTATGCTGAATGTATAGAGCGTTACGCTGTCCTATTATTGATAACAATAAATTGCGCAAGCAAGAGAGCAAGTTGAATATCAGCTCTCACATTTTTACCATTTTTAATAATTAACGCTATCCTGTTATTTCCCACACAATTGGCTTATCGTGTTATACTTTCCGACACATATATATATATATATATATATATATATATATATATATATATATATATATATATGATCCTGGGTTTGAAATATGGCTACTCTTGAAAATAACCCTGTATATTATGCACTTCTACAATATACGGCTCTAAACTCGTGTATCTATTTTCTTAAAGCCAGGGACTGATTGCTGAGTTCTTTGCACATGCTATTTCATTCGATGCTCCTCAAGGACAAGAATACGTAAGAAAATTCGCAGCTCGATTATGATTAGCAAATTCACACTCGCAAACCGACCAATTTATATTGTTGCTTGAATAATCGATTGCACAGTAAAACTTTTAGCTGAGAGGCCTCGGATCTTGAGTTCGATTTTCGTACGGGACAAGTATTTTTATAGCGTGGATAACATAAATTGAAAATTTTAAAATGCTCCGAAACAAAAAGAACTGATCATATTCAAACAAAAAAAAACTATATCTAAATCGGTTTTTCCGTTTGGGAGCTCTACGAGGCTACAAACAGACACACAAATACACAGATCTCAGATACAGATAACAACACCCAGTGTTGCCAGATTTTTTTCATTCATTCAACTCAATGGACGAGTAATGCGCCTAATGCCATGAACAAAAACTTTTGGTGCGGGGGAAGAAACATTACATAGACAGTACTCAATAAAATTTTGTGTCACTAAGGCACACACAATCTAAATCTCCAACACTATTACATTTTATGCACACATGTAGGTTAAATACATCAATATAGAAAAAGTTATGAGTATAAGACGGGCAAATTAATTGCGATACTACCATATCGATATTTTATATCGATAATGAATTGTCGGCATTGTCTGTTTTGAAAGAGTTAGGAAGTTGGTAATACTAGTAAAAAACCTTCAGAAAAACCTCTAGATTAATTTCGTGATATTAAAACCTCTAAAAAAAACTTCAACGTCCTCCAAAAACCTCTAGATTGAGGAAAAACCTCTAGATCTGCCAACACTGATAATACCCCTCTGTTTGCGTCGGAAGTTAAAAATAGAAACACCTCCACGGCACAAAAACAAAAAATAATTGATAGGATTTCGAATTCATAAAACAAATCTTCCATGATTTTCGGATACATCGCTTTTAGTGTGTGAAGTTTCATCACAGATCGCATTAGCTATTTCGAAGATTAGCCGGGACAAACAATTTTTAAACATGGTTGTTTATATCTTAAGATACCTTGAAAAAGAATCGTGTTTTTGGGGGCGTGGCTTATCCCTTTATCGGTGAAGCTCACGGACGACTAAGGGAGTGTCAAAATGAAAGTGATGTAATGACTTCATAATACGTAAATTATGATATAGCTATACCGAGCACACGCTCCGAAAAAAAAAACTAAGTAAGAATCAAACAACATTTTTATTTTTTTAACAAAAGTTCGTTATAAGATTAAAAAAATGGTTTATGAGAACTTAGATATTATTATTTGCTATACCTTAAACCAGTGGTCTCCAATTAGTTTCGCTCGGGGTCCGTTTTAAGAAATGAAATGACCATCGTGGTCCGCACATTTTATTTATAAGAAAAAATATTTATTAAGCAAATGTAATTAAGGAAATAACAAAGGTATTTTTTTACATAGGTATCAATGCGAAAAATGACATTTTTGTTGCGAATTTTCTGTCTGTGTGTAATTATGTGTGTTTTGGAGTAAAATTGGTGCAAGCTATTGACATTAAAACCTGGAGATGTCCAGTAGTAAGTCGAAAATGCTGCTTCACAAATATATGTCGATCTAAACAAAGTAAGAAGTTTCAAAGTCAATTTTTGTAATTCTGGATATTTATTACCACACACAAATTTTATCCAGAACTCTTCACTGGAAACTACCGATTGTTTGTGTTTTAAAACTGTGTTTTCTTGTAAATCGATCATTTCCATCTGCAGAGTAGCTTTATCACTTCCGAAGACAACTGCAGCATCATTACTCCATTTACCATCAGGATGCAGACAGTAAATGCTGCTGAGGATTTCTACAACATTCTCAATTTTCCGTAATGAACACGTCTTGAATTGGCGAACTCTTTCTCGCTCGCTCGTTACTTCGCCCGGCCGTTTTCGAATTGACGTCAACAAAGATAATGCGGAGGATACATTTTTATTAAATTACGCACAGCTCGCGTCAATCTTTTTGGGGCCACGGAAGTTATTTATATCGGAAGTAGTCTTTAGTGTAAGTTACTGTGTTCTCGCGGGTCCGCACCAAGTGGGTCGGCGGTCCGGATGCGGACCGCGGTCCGCCATTTGGTGACCCCTGCCTTAAACCATGAAGTTATTCGTAAAAATATTGTGGTGTCATGGAGAAATGTAACTAATTAGAGCTTACTTCGCAATTTTTTTCTATCGAGAAAATTACATGATGTCGTGTTTTCCTTTTATGCAGTCCAAGGTCATATAGTCAGAAATCATATACTAAAATTTTGCTTTGTAATCTATAAAACTTAAAAAAATATATTATGTGAAATAGAAGAACCACCAAATTTTCGAGGTATCGCCTTAATAGGATGCAATTAACGCCCTGAACTTAATGAAGACATTTCAATTATATTTATATGTATGGATTTTCTCCATATTCCCAATAATAATATGACATTTTTACAGACAGAATTTGTACAATATCTTTTCAAAATGCAATGACCAAATAAATAAGGTTTTGAAAATAAAACAACACAGTGAAATACATGTTCACATTTATTTAAAGCTAAACATAGCAGTGTAAATGCAGTCTTATATTTACTTTTATATAACATAATGTATAAGTACTGAGGACGTCATTAATACAGTGCATACTATAACCCTCTATTAATAAAAAGATAGACGTGAAAAACTTAAAACTAATAATACATTAGAGAATAGCTGCATTAAAAAATCAATAAGACTTCATACTCATGTGCGACAAACAAAAAATCCATAGCATCTCAATAGCCTTTAATTTTTGCAAAAAACTTGACAGTACTAAATAAATTCTAAAACTCACGTTTTGTTAAATATTACAACCAATAAAATGTCATAACCATGCTTTTACTTCATTGTCTGGATATTTTTTTAATTATTAAGTGTTTGGTTTTTTTATAGGATAAGGGTGACAAAGGTGTTAGGTAATATTTGTTTGTGTCATGGAACTATGATGTTGACGAATAAAAGCTCAGTCAGCACAACGAATTATGGGGAGGACTATGCTCGGAATTTTATTTCTCAACTTCTTTGTATGGAAACATCTAAAACGAGGATATTCGCAAAAAAAAAAGAGTAAGTGCCATTGCCTAAGACTTCAGTAGACTAGCAATAGGCCGGCCGTAAAGCGCGAAGGCACCGTTCGCACACACTCCGTTTGTAGGCACTCGTTAACGCAAGGCGTGGCAACTATGATGTGCTGTGGCTTTTTACCCACCCTATCGGTTGTCGGTTCTTTGAGCTTAAGTTTACAATTAATGTTTAAATCACTTTAAAACTGCTTTTAATTATAAATTATTTCATAACTTATCAAATGAATATTTTAAATTAATAAAACAAATATAGTTATAAACGAAAATACTATGTTTTAGAAAGTTAAAAAAAATATTTTCAGCAAGAATTTTAAGAATAAACAGTAATACGTTATGTCCGTACAGACGTACATATAAAGAATGGGATTAGAAATGGCGACCCATCGAGCCCGCACCGTCAACTTAATGGTGTCGCCTCTATCAAAAACTTAACAGGTTTTCGCTATTGGTACTGTGACCTGTTAAGAACGGTATATTGTTATAACGTTATATTATTCGGTTAATTGGAAATTTTCTATTAATGAGAAAATATTTGAAAATAATTGTCTAGGTACGCAAGTACCAACATTAATTTTAAAATAACACTTATAACTAGCGACTCGCTCTGACTTCGCCTGGGTATGATATATCACTGTGGCGTTATTTAGACTTAAAATAATCATTAAAAACCATTTACTTCAAATAAAATCACTAAATATTTCGGATAAAATTTACTTTATATCACTCCTGGTATTTACTTTCTATTTGTTCGTGAGGTTTTGTTGCAATCGGTTCAGCCATGAAGATTAGCTCGGACAGACAGACAAACGAAACTTTTAAAAATGGTTATTCATGTCTCAATAGCATGTAAATATTTTATACAAATATATTAAGAAACAAAATCAACAATAATTATGAAGAAAATTTTTAGAGCGCGTCGTAGCTCTACAAATCAGTAAGCCCGGACTGAATTTTTTGTAATTTGTGGCATTTTGTTATCATTGATTCCAATGACAAGTTGGACTGAAGTTAAACTGAATAGAACGCATAAAAACCCATATCACAACATATTTTTCCTGTAATAGTATAGGTAAAGACAGTGTGAGAGCGAGAGGTGAATAGAGGCGACGCCATTTTCAATCCCATTCTTTAACCGCATGGTTTTACAATTTAACGATACGACGTGAAATAAATATAAGCATTAGTGACTTAATAAACTAAAAGACAAGCGGCCTTACTCATAAAAATCAACGTCCCTAATTTAAGAAATATTTAAAGTTGCTTTCTCTCTCATTTTACTAAATGACAATAGAAAGAGAGGTGTATAGATAAACTTAATGTAAATAAGTTATAATCAACGATTATACGTAAGGGCGTTAGTCTATAAGTTATATTGAAATGTAATTAATTCAAACTTTAGCACTAATATTTTACAATAGTAATTTTTTTAAATGAAATATCGAGTATGTTCCAAAATGTTTTCAGTATACTGCCGAATACAAATGACGTCATCAATTGACACTTTATAGTACTGGCGTGCCGCCGTCATATAGTGTCGGATATCCGGCCATAATAAAACAATTTTTTAATGTGTGTATCTACGCTGAATGAAGCATTCCAGAATTTGTTTTTATTTATTTAAATACAAAAAAATATAGAATAATTGCTGGTATCTCCATTAGGAGGATATAATGATTTTTGGAGCACAAAATGACAAAATAATCGCCAACACTTTTCCAATATGTCGCAAATGTATGACGTCATGTACTGTCCTATGTTTTGGAACGAATCACCAGTATAGCGTCGATTCATGACGTCATTTGCATTGGACAGTACACTGGGTTCTATTTTGGAACATACCCATCATAAAACATTAAAGTTACTTCTCGTAAATTAGCAGCAAGGAAAAAAAACATCAAAATATTTATTAGTAGTTAAGGGTGATTTTCTGTGCATGTAAATGAATATGAATGTGAATATAAAATAAATGTGAGTATAACGGTCAATTAAATTTAAAGCTTATTATTCATTTTAAATCGAGTTTTGAATTGCTCAATGCCAGAGCAAAAGCTCTTGAAAAAAAAAATCATTTAAAAATTATGTTAATTATGAAATATTGATTCCTATTTAAAGTTATATAATATCAAGTATCTAATTAACCACTTGAGATCATATCTCTCTACATATTAGAAAAATAGACCTCGCTACATATACAAAACATTTTCATAAAGATATTTTAACAATGGTACGAACTTAGACACATAAAAAATATTTCTAACACTTTGGATTTAATAAAAATAAAAATAAACGATAAATAAATAAATACCTAAGTGCAAACAAATAGCCTCCCTGTAATTTTGTCGGTTTGGAATGATCTGGAAATGTTATGGAAACGTTACCTCATAATGTTTTAGGACAAAGTAGTTCGACATATGTCTTGAAACTACACCTTGCCGCTGGTCTAGGTAGTTTAGGTCTGGCATACACGAGACGGTGGTCCTGCCACTTTATGGAGTTCAAGAGAAAGTCTCTTCAATTCCTTAGTTCTACTTTTATTTAAGCACGTAGACTGTTTGAGTCATTGAGTTGTAAGTACTACGTACTAGAAGCTATTTCAAACAAAAAAATGTGTCGCAACTAGACGACAGTAAGTAGCCAGCGCGGGGCGGGCCTTGGGCTGACTGATATTTTCGCTGCAGCGCTAAAAATAGTTATATAGTATAACCAAATTATTGAAACATGCAGCGCTAGATCGCTTGACATCATAGAAAGATGTACGAACTGCAATATAGTTCTGTCGAATAGAGTGTTCGGATCGCGAAATCTAGTACGTAAAAGTGACTTAATGATCTACGGAACGAGATGGAGTGTTTTCGCTTATATCATCATCCCGCCGTAGAAATTGTGACTACATTAGCTTATAATTTTAGTTAACTACATGAAGTGTACATGAAAATTGAAATGTATGTGATGTCGTAAGTTTTCTGAAGGGAAAGTATAAATATTGTCGTTTCTTTTAAATAATAGTCAATTTATATTATAAATGAGGCTTGAACAAGTATTAATTTCTTCATTGAGTTTGATGTAGAGAGATATTTTAACTATAAAAAATACAAAATATTAATAATATTTTATCCAGAATTTATAAAATATAAACAAGGCCAATTATGTAAGTATTAGTTATAAAAACACATACAACAATTTAATTGTTTAATACGTAATTGTTGCTATAGTCATTATAAAACGTTCTTTGTAGTAGATTAGTTTTGAAACTCGGTACACTGTAACATTTTTCTAAAACGCAAAAAACAAACAAATAAAAAAATCACACCGATCATTAATATGGATTTCGCAACCACAGAACACATATTTTAAGATGTCGTTAAGTCTCATGTCGTCTCTATCACTTACAGTAAGAATGACTGTGACAGCACGGCACTTAACCAAATCTTAAAATTGAGTAGTGTTAGAGTATTTGGCAACATTAAACTCAAATTATCTTTATACAATATGTAACGTAATTAACGCACACCCTCAGACACCCCAATTAGTATATTATGTGATAATCATAATACATACACTGAATTTTTAGTTAAACATTTTTATGCACTGATTATTTATCAAATTAGTTATGCTAATTCCGGAAGAATGTTGTGGTCACAGTACAAATCCACGAACGCAAAGACTTTAGCGTGCTTAAAATAAAGTTTTTTTCTTTGATTTTCTTGAATGATAGAATTAGTAATAATATAAATAAAACTGCACTCTTAAAAGTCTTATTGCCTTAAGTTACGGTCCATTTCAGTTTGTTTTGACTGTATAGATTTAGTGTGACTGTAATTTACGTAGTTTTAATTATTTTTGGGATAAAAAATTAACTATATTAAAAATGATAGGAATCGATTCAGTAAACGATTCTGAACAAACTACTTTCTCAAAGTGCGTTAATTATGTTACGTGTTGTATATAAAAATCAATTGCTGGACGTTAGTCTCCCCACAGATTAATAAATAGTTTACCAACAGATACATCACTCCCATACAATAGCGAAAATACCTACGCTATAATAGCCTACAAAATCTTAATAATAATATCTGCTGCTCGTAGCGAGAAGAAAATGTACCATAAGTACGCGTACGAAGAGTCGAGATTGTGTTGCCCGCCGTGCGACTCACGTGCAAGCGCGCCATCGGACGAATGCGCTAGGGTTGTACCTATGATGATTATTGTAATAAAACGAATGTTTCAAAATACATAATAAATAATAAAAATATTTTTTAATTGTAAATTAAATATGTTTGATTTTTATAAAATGATTTATACATTTTTTCCTTCTCTGAATTCCTGGTAGTTAAATTTTATCGTTGAAGTTTCCTAAATCGCGTAAATAATTTTAATAAATAATCATGAGGAAAACAGGAGCAAAGTAGAGGAAAATCAACGGTTTGTAAAATTTCCAACACGGTGCTGCCAGGCCAATTCATTATAACGTTGAATAAAACTAAATTTACGGATTCTATCGCGTTTAATTAATTACTTTTACATATTTTTAATTCCCAACGTTTCGGGTGCTTTACAGCAACCATGGTCAGGGGGGGGACTGAGATGTTTGACGTCCCAATGTCATTGTTAGCCCGGCTACCTTCAGTTTTTGAAAATTAATTTTTGGTCCGATTTACGCAAAACGAACTTACAGTATCTTGAAGTCTTGCAGTGGTATGCGTGGGTTTGGGTTTAATTTTGTTAATTATAGGATCCCAAGCAGATGGCAGCACCCAACCATCTTCTCTATTGAAATTACTGCCATCTGCTTGGGATCCTATAATTAACAAAATTAAACCCAAACCCAAGCATACCACTGCAAGACTTCAAGATACAAGATGCAAAAAAAGACAATATTTCATTCGTTTTTTTTACTTTTACACCCATCCACTGAACAATAATAACATATGGTTTTGGCATTTCGACAAGTAAGCTCGGGAAACGTGCGCGGTGCTTGCACTTGCGGCGGCCCTATGTCGGTTGTATCGTGGACGATACAGAGAGCGGTAGGCATATAAAGCGTGGCCTAGAACGAGTGATGGAGGCCTGGTCTCACTAACGGCTCTAACGATTTTGATGAATATTTTTGTGTGCGTTTGAGTGGGTCCTTGGATGGTTTAGACTTAATGAATGAAGGAAAATTCTTATTACAATGTGATTCAACTAAATAATGGTATATATTAATATATAATAATGTAATATAATAATGTAATCCTAAACAGAATACTGAAGCGGTTTAATAACAATATTTTGGGAACGGTTTTTTTAATAAAAGCAACTAACAAATTATCAGTTCACACCGTCATAACAATATAATTTGTATTGTCATTTTAATAGTTCGAGTTAATTTTAATTTGACGTTAATATTCTACCATCAGTTATTGTAGTCTACACGAATAATTAAGAGATTAATTTATTAGAAGAATGGAGGCAATCTATTTAGAACCAGATTCAGTGCTAACCGACTTTATTATATACTATGTATACTGTTCTCTAGAAGTAGCTCTAGGTAAACTGGACAATTGACAATTGAATTTATATAGACGACCTATGACACCTAAGCCAAAAGCTTTAATACTAATCAGCGTCTTATATTTCCTTATTTTATATTATATCACAGTTATAATTTTAAACTATAACTTAATCATGCGTATTATTGTACACATGTGCAAATAAATATGTACAAATAAGATTCATAATTTCGTGATGTTTTATGATTCATAACTTTTCTATATATCTATAACATTTTAACTGAACTAGATTAAAAAAAAGGGAACGAGAATCATTGTTTTACTGTCGACATAGTTATAGGTAGAGCTGTGAAATACATTATAATAGACTTATGAATAAGATTTATAATTTTTAATAGTAGGTTTTTGATGTGTAAACATCTTTCCTTTCGCTTTCTTGTTATGTGGGAGTGATTTCATGAAAATGGGCGGAACTGTGTAACAGGAAGCCGGGTAAGCGCGCGCCATCTGATTTGACCAATAAGCGTGCGCAATGGTAGTTAAGTATGCTGTTATGAAAACTAATTTCAACGTGTAAACTATATATAATATAAACATTTATATAATATAATATAAATGTATATACTACTGAAAATAAGTGTCTGAAACAAGTGCAGATCAATGATAAAAAAATGCAAATAAATATTTCAGTATTTAGCTTTTTATTATTTATTATTTAGCTTTAGGTTAATTTCTGTCGCTTTTCAAAAGATATATTTAATTTTATTTAAAAGCAAATAGCTTTCTTTTAGGATATAATTTTAATGTTGCCTATTACTAAAGTGAGATGTCAGATCGCATCATATACGACCACGCTCGCTCATTTTTTATGTTCATAGATACCTACATATATCAAAAAATAAATTGTTGCAAGCAGTCACAACTCTCAGTACACTCGTATTAGAGGTTAACAATAATGTGCAGAAGGAATTTTTGGCGGATATAACTGGTAGTGCTTTGTCTTAATTTCCAATTGAGTAGTATTAAATATTTTTGGTGGCATTTTGTACAATATAAATCAATAAATTATACAATAAATGTGAGTATCGTGAGTTTACAAAGAATGCGAAATTGGTCCGTAAAATTAAAAAAAAATACTAAAGTATGGTTTTAAAATGCCTTCAAATTTATTTTAGACTTGAATTATAACTAGTAAATTATTAAATAATTGACTACTTGGCATGTACTGAACAAGTCCAATATTAAACAAGGACAGTGTGCTAAACTTTTCAGAAAAAATGTTAATTAATTTGCTCAAATGGTTATATTGTTTTGAACTATAGAAACATAAAAGGGACAATTGGTTTACGTCAGGACGCAGGATAATGTACAATGAAATATCCGTTTCAATAGCGAATTAAACAGCGGTGACCGCAATGTCGCCGGTATCGTTATGGTTTTCCTTGGCGAAGGACAAGAACACCTCTTCAAGCGTGGTCTCCGTGACGGAGTAGTCCTCGACGATCGGATTTAAGTTCTTCAGTGCCTCCAGCTCGGTGAACAGGTCGCTGTAGCGCATCGTCTCGTTTATGTGGTAGTGGAGCATCGTCTGGAAGTTTATTGGAATGTTTGAAATATATTTCATATGTGTTGGTAGCTTAAGGTATCAACATATATATATATATATATATATATATATATATATATATATATATATATATATATATATATATATATATATATAATGACTTGGTCCTTCACTGCTGGCCGTATGAGGACGCTCAAGGTCGCTCAGCGAGCTATGGAAAGGGGTATGCTCGGAGTTTCTCCGCGTGATAGACTAAGAAATGAGGATATCCACATTAAACCAGAGTGACCGACATAGCCCAACGGATTAGTAAGCTGAAGTGGCAATGGGCCGGCCATATAGCTCGAAGAACCGATAACCGATGGGGAAGAAAGGTTCTCGAGTGGCAGCCTCGTACCGGTAGGCGTAGTGTAGGGCGACCCCCCACTAGATGGAGTGACGACCTGGTAAGACATGCAGGAAGTCGATGGATGCTGGTGGCTCAGGATCGTGCTTTGTGGCATTACTTGCCTATGTTCAGCAGTGGACTTATGAAGGGCTGTAATGATGATGATGATGATGATATAATATGTAACAAAAACCCTATGGTTCCGGTTAAGTGTGTTATCACTTTTTTTTCGTTAAAATTAATTTTTTCAAATTTTTTTTTTGAAAAAAAGTTATTTCTATATGCTTGGATATTGATTCTGATAACGCAGTTAACGGGAACCACAGGGTTTTTGTTACACGTTGTATATATATATATATATATATATATATATATATATATATATATATATATGTATATATATTACATACTGATGAAACATAAATAATATATTTTGATCTTATTGACAGAATACAAAAAACTGAACTGGTTATTTGAATAAAAAATCATGAGTGCAATTAGTTTTATTAAAATTTTCGTATTTTTAAAAAATACTATAATATAGGGCTTGAAATAATAGATTTTCTCACAAAAGAAGGGAACTTGAACAAAAAGGAAAATAGCAGGACCAGAGACAGGACGCGAACCACGGAACTACGATATCACGCCCGACCGACATCCCACCTGAGCTATTACGATCGTTAGTGATCTGTCAAAATTTACCTTCTTATATTGTAACAGTTTTTTATTGCCTGAAAACACGGACAAAAGGACATTTTATAAAAATAAATCCTAGCTAGATCGATTTATTGCCCCCGAAACTCCCTGGACACTAAATTTTATGAAAATCGTTGGAGCCGTTTCCGAGATTCCGATTATATAAATTACGTGTCACGTTGTTTGTCCGCGATGGGCTCCTAAACTACTCAACCGATTTTAATCAAATTTGCACTCCGTGTACAGTTTGGTCCAACTTGAGAGATAGGATAGTTTTTTTTGCCCATGAGTGACCCACAATATTTTTTTGCAAATTTTAGGATTTTTAATAGGACACGACAAAGTGTCGTCGAAACAGGCAGAACAACGTCTGCCTGGCAAGCTAATGTATATATGATCTAAAGTTTGAAATTTGGCTACTCTTTGACAAATAAGATTGTCAAAGAGTAGCCAAGCCCTGTAGATTATGCACTTATACAATTTACGACTCTAAAGTTAAGTTTATTTACCGTCTGGAAAAAATAGGGTTTGACAGGTGAACGGCTACTCCGTGCATGTGGCACTGATATTTAAAAATTTTGTTATTTACATAAATATATATAAAAACGCAATTATGAAATGTAAAATACTCAGAAGGGCAAATGCAAAAGTTTGAAGACTTCGACTTTACAGGGTTATTTTTGAAAGAGTATCCCCAAATTTTATATTTTAGCTCAAATAATATGTAAATAATGATATATCGTTATTTCAGATATTTTTTAAATACAAGTAAATAAGGCTTCTATTTTTATTTGAAATTATTTACCAAATTGAATGTAATTTATTGGCAAGAACTACGCGTACGCGCTCTTCTCTGTGAGCGATTCAACTCATAACGTACGCGCTCTACTCTGTGAGCGATTCAACTCATAACGTACGCGCTCTACTCTGTGAGCGATTCAACTCATAACGTACGCGCTCTACTCTGTGAGCGATTCAACTCATAACGTACGCGCTCTACTCTGTGAGCGATTCAACTCATAACGTACGCGCTCTACTCTGTGAGCGATTCAACTCATAACGTACGCGCTCTACTCTGTGAGCGATTCAACTCATATAGTTTTTGCCGACCGAGCGAATCTTACGAATATGTGCGTGCATAGTGAAGTAGTAGGCGTTAGATATTTTTTAAGTTAACTTTTCTTCACCATTCGTCTATATTACTTATTCCGTACCTTTTTAAATTTGGGCGTATAGTGCCATATAACCTTGTATATCTTATTTACTAGGTAATAGAGCTTCTTTTTTTACCTTATAGTCCGTATGGGTTGATATCAGCCTCGTTATTAATATTTACCTTCAATCTATATATATATATATATATATATATATATATATATATATATATATATATATATATATATATATATATATATAGTCCACTAATTGCTGCATTTTGCGTTGAAAGGTAAAAAGAGTAGAGAGTGTCAAAGAGTAGCCAAGCCCTGTAGATTATGCACTTATACAATTTACGACTCTAAAGTTAAGTTTATTTACCGTCTGGAAAAAATAGGGTTTGACAGGTGAACGGCTACTCCGTGCATGTGGCACTGATATTTAAAAATTTTGTTATTTACATAAATATATATAAAAACGCAATTATGAAATGTAAAATACTCAGAAGGGCAAATGCAAAAGTTTGAAGACTTCGACTTTACAGGGTTATTTTTGAAAGAGTATCCCCAAATTTTATATTTAAGCTCAAATAATATGTAAATAATGATATATCGTTATTTCAGATATTTTTTAAATACAAGTAAATAAGGCTTCTATTTTTATTTGAAATTATTTACCAAATTGAATGTAATTTATTGGCAAGAACTACGCGTACGCGCTCTTCTCTGTGAGCGATTCAACTCATAACGTACGCGCTCTACTCTGTGAGCGATTCAACTCATAACGTACGCGCTCTACTCTGTGAGCGATTCAACTCATAACGTACGCGCTCTACTCTGTGAGCGATTCAACTCATAACGTACGCGCTCTACTCTGTGAGCGATTCAACTCATAACGTACGCGCTCTACTCTGTGAGCGATTCAACTCATAACGTACGCGCTCTACTCTGTGAGCGATTCAACTCATAACGTACGCGCTCTACTCTGTGAACGATTCAACTCATAACGTACGCGCTCTACTCTGTGAGCGATTCAACTCATAACGTACGCGCTCTACTCTGTGAGCCATTCAACTCATAACGTACGCGCTCTACTCTGTGAGCGATTCAACTCATAACGTACGCGCTCTACTCTGTGAGCGATTCAACTCATAACGTACGCGCTCTACTCTGTGAGCGATTCAACTCATAACGTACGCGCTCTACTCTGTGAGCGATTCAACTCATAACGTACGCGCTCTACTCTGTGAGCGATTCAACTCATAACGTACGCGCTCTACTCTGTGAGCGATTCAAGTCATAACGTACGCGCTCTTCTCTGTGAGCGATTCAACTCATAACGTACGCGCTCTACTCTGTGAGCGATTCAACTCATAACGTACGCGCTCTACTCTGTGAGCGATTCAACTCATAACATACGCGCTCTACTCTGTGAGCGATTCAACTCATAACGTACGCGCTCTACTCTGTGAGCGATTCAACTCATAACGTACGCGCTCTACTCTGTGAGCGATTCAACTCATATAGTTTTTGCCGACCGAGCGAATCTTACGAATATGTGCGTGCATAGTGAAGTAGTAGGCGTTAGATATTTTTTAAGTTAACTTTTTCTTCACCATTCGTCTATATTACTTATTCCGTACCTTTTTAAATTTGGGCGTATAGTGCCATATAACCTTGTATATCTTATTTACTAGGTAATAGAGCTTCTTTTTTGCCTTATAGTCCGTATGGGTTGATATCAGCCTCGTTATTAATATTTACCTTCAATCCACACACACACACATATATATATATATATATATATATATATATATATATATATATATATATATATATATGTATATAGTCCACTAATTGCTGCATTTTGCGTTGATAGGTAAAAGAACCAGTATAACTATGAGGTATTTTAGTCACGAGAGGTGCCGGTGCACCTTTAGCTTTCTCTAACTGATATTGCGTGCAGGTGTCCGACATAAGATTGACTTACTCGTTTATAACTTTTATAATATTTCAGTAAATTGATAAAAAAATAACCCGATTGCAGTGCACAATCCAATTAATATATAAATATTTAAAAACAACTGTAGCTAGAGGAAAACTACATCTGAGCTTTTATTATTATTTTATTTTATATATTCAATAGTTTTATATATTATGTTTATTTACATGATATATTTTAGTCGTTTAAACAGTTTCTTTAACACATACCAACTTTGATTTTTCTATTTCTAGTAAGCAGTAGGGTAGGTAGGTAGATCTCGCGCAATAATGTCACACGCAACTTTGTCTTTACAAATATGTTTATACAACTATGTAATACATACATACTAAGATGCTGTCACCCATGAGGACCAAAAAGGAGTGTCTCGTAACCAGTATAAATATAAATTTAACTAACTTCAAATTGCTGGAAAAGAAGTTATTTATTTGCCACTATTAGGGGTGGAATTAGTTCTCTAAATTTATAT
The DNA here is from genome assembly GCA_907164705.1 of Parnassius apollo. Lineage (NCBI taxonomy): Eukaryota > Metazoa > Arthropoda > Insecta > Lepidoptera > Papilionidae > Parnassius > Parnassius apollo. The sequence goes on from CAJQZP010001584.1 coordinate 9,153,144, forward strand.
GCGGCAACCCTTAAAGTACAATCGATTTAATAATAAAAGAATCATCAAACTTGGTGCACAATCTGCGAAGATATCACGTAACATACAAAAAATATATACATATACTCGAATTGAGAACATCTTCCTTTATGAAGTCGCTTAAAGAAGGTCTGCGGTTCTCCACACTCACAAAAAACCCAGAAGCATTAAGCTGCTATTTTACGCTGGCTGGTAGTGAGAGCGTGGTCGTTCCCCGGTCAAATCAACCTATTTGTGCTGCAACCATAATATGGCTGTAGCTCTACGACGAAGAAAACATATCGAACAAAAGTTGTACTATGCAATTCAAATAAGAATAGGACTGTGTATTATTGTTACGAATATTGTGTCATCATAGCTGCCCATTCAAGTCACATTGATAAGGTGAGCAAAACATATATTTTTGAAATAATATTTTTTTTTAATTTAGAATAGGGTGACAAACGAGCACACAGTCCACCTGATGGTAAGTGGTTGCTGCGGCCCATAGACATCTACATCTATCCTCGATTACGAATCATAATGCAGATGCGTTGTCACCCGTGAGGACTAAGATGTAATGCCTCGTTTCCAGCAAAAAGGGTCTCCGGTTCAATCTAATCGTGCTACAACTATACTACTAATATAACTGCAGTTTACCTACGTTTGCTTTACAAAAAATCCATGAATGAAAAAGTATTAATCTGAATGTAGCATTTCAGATTCGCTCATCTCTGTAGTGAAGACAGTGATGTCTGAGTAGTCACCATTGTCATGTCATCACTGCTGCTTTCTTTTGCAAAAATAGAACATGAATTTACGTAGCCATTTAAAATATTCCACCGGCTAGAATCAATATTTTAAATTCATTTCTAAACATAATCATGACTTCAATATATTTGGTAATACAAAAACTTAAATAAAGCGGGAAAAAGTTATTAATATGCACATAAATTTTCTTTGCAAGCCGTACTTATCAAATGACAGTTGACAGATCGCGGTCAAGCGAAGTCATTGTCGTTTCTGTTCTTAATTGAATCGCATTGCATCGCATACGTGGTATATGTTATCGCGTGGATCAACTTGTGTCAATAGTATATTGTAGGTTGCACTGTCACTCAAGGATAATGAATCATTCTTTAAGTAATTTTATATCTGGTAGGATTTAATTTAACTACTCAGACAAAAAATTAATATGACTTGTTACCTTGTGCTCATCCTTGAGTTGGCAGTTGAATTTCTGATGTAGCTCAGATTTAAGTCGCTCTACATCCGACTTACTGCTATCCGTCACTGAAATAAAAAAAGTTTTAGCTTAGTAAATGAACCTAAATTTTTTTTTGTGAAAATGACTTTTTAATTTGTTATTTTATTACCACCTTTTTATTAACTTGCTTTCGTGTATCTCATCATCATCATCATTACAGCCCTTCACAAATCCACTGCTGAACATCCCCCAAGGAATACCACAAAGCACGGTCCTGAGCCACCTTGCATCCATCGACTTCCTGCATGTCTTACAAGTCGTCACTCCATCTAGTGGGGGGAGGCCTTACACTCCACATGTGAACCTTTCTTGCCCAATGGTTATCGGTTCGCTGAGCTATATTGCTGGCCGTGTATGTCTATTTGGGTCAAATTTATTAACTGATTTTAAACTAATTTCGCAATGAGCTAGCGAATCTAGCTCAGAATCAGATGACAATGTAAGAAATATGAAAAAAAGTAGTGGTTATTTTAAAATAAATTTTACCTCAATAATTATTGTTCAAAACTCATCTAATGAAATATTTCTTGTGAGCAGTGGCGAAGCTTCCATAAAAGCCGAAAAGCCGGGCTTGCCTTATTAAAACTGAATCAATCAATAATATCAACTAATAAAACAACTCGTAAAATGTTTCAAGCTATTTCAAATTTCCCGCGCACTCCACTGTCCGACACATGTCGACCGATGACCTCGTATTGCCTTAGCGATACTGCTGCTGTCATAAAAAATGAGTTTTAATAGAGCGATTAGTTGTCTCCCTCACTCGCGTGGGCTTTTTACGGGGCTTTCGAGAAGGCGATCGCTCTCTTTCTAACCTATGGCAAAATATTCTATAATGAAATATAACTACGATTGTATATATAGCAATTAGTATAGAGATTTAAAGCCAGACTTTTGGTAATAAATTTGTTAAAAGCCGAGGCGCGCGGGAAATACGATTGCAAGTTCATTTCACGTTTCAATGTTTATTTATTCTGTGTGCTTATCTTAAGCGGTTTAATATTACGAGTTCAAAATTTATGCTTGATTTTTAATGATAATGGAGGATAATAGTGTTCCTTGTGATGAATTGAAGTGTGTTAAAGTGCTAATCGGAGAGGAAATCTTTAAACTTTTTTGAGATAATACACTCGGAGAGGAAATCTTTAAACTTTTTTGAGATAATACACAAGGTTAAAAGTGTATTTCAGACTTATCAATTATCGCAATTAAAAAACAGTTATTGGTACAATTAAAACGTTCACCAACATTTTACGTGGACGTAATTAAATCTTTCCATAAGAAAGCGAGACGATTCCACTTATCTTATCTTATCTCTTATCCATTATAATGTAAATTATTTTTTTTTAATTTTGTACATAGTTTGTTTGTACTTTGTTTATGTTTTACTTTTGTTCATGTATTGCATTAGATGTAAATATTTTTTTCTTTCGCTTAAACAAACCCAAACGGCTTTCTTCAAAGCCACCGAAGCTATGCAATTGCTGATATGTAATACAATCTATCTAGCAGTGGTATGCCTTCTGTGTGATTTGTTAAACACGTCCTTGACAGCACTGAATATGAAACTGAAGCTTGGAGACAAATCAAGATTGGTGTATTTTTATAAAACTGCTAAAAACAACAATCTATATTTTTATCAATTTATATCTAGGGCTTGCCCTAGCTTGGAGCTCTAGCTTCGCCACTGCTTGTGAGCTGTCAATATGGAACTAAACCTAGGCTGCACTAAAAGTATCGGGAATGGAATATTTCCACTGTTCCTCTCGTATTAAAATCTTTTTAATTGAAAACTCCTTGGTTTTAAAAATCGAATATCATTTATTTATTTAAAAAAAGATTCTCGGTCTTGTCACAAGGTTTTGTCAAACTTGTTTAATCGTTGAGAAAATGGAATTGACTCGAGAAAATTCAAGAGCGATGATTTATTACGACTTTCGAAGTGGTTTAACACAAAAACAGTGTGTTGACCGGATGATTTCTGCATATGGTGATGAAGCCCCATCCAAAACCACATTTTATCGCTGGTTTTCTGAATTTCAACGTGGACGTGTCAAGCTCAGTAATGATCCCCGTCAAGGTCGTCTAAAAACTGCAGTCACCCAAGAAAACGTTGATGCTGTGCGTAAGCTGATTGAGGAAGATCGACATATGACATACCACGAAATTCAGGCAACTTTAGAAATTGGCATGAGTCAAATACAAATAATCTTGCATGAACAATTAGGCGTAAAAAGTTGTTTTCCCGATGGATACCGCATTTGCTCTGTGAAGAACAAAAAGCGGCTCGCGTTACTTGGTGCGTGAGAACTCTCGAAAGATTCCACGCAGGATCCCCAAATGCTGTATACAACATCGTATCAGGTGACGAATCCTGGATATACGCGTACGTACCCGAAACAAAAAACCAGTCACGAGTTTGGGTGTTCGAAAATGAGTTAAAGCCAACAAAAATTGTTCGTTCACGGCGTGTTGCAAAAAAAATGGTGGCCACGTTTGTCTCCAAAACCGGCCATGTTATGACTATTCCTCTTGAGGGACAAAGAACGGTTAATGCAGAATGGTATGCTAGTATTTGTTTGCCACAGGTCGTTTCTGAACTCCGTGAAGAGAACTGCAACCTGCGCATCATCCTCCATCACGACAATGCGAGTTTTCACACCGCACACAGAACAAAAGAATTTTTAGAGCAAGAAAACATAGAATTATTAGACCATCCGCTGTACAGCCCCGACCTAAGTCCTAATGATTTCTATACTTTCCCTAAAATAAAGAATAAATTGCGTGGATAGAGATTTTCATCACCTGAAGAAGCTGTGGACGCCTACAAAACGGCCATTTTGGAGACCCCAACTTCCGAATGGAATGGTTGCTTCAATGATTGGTTCCATCGTATGGAAAAATGTGTCAAACTTCGCGGAGAATACTTCGAAAAGCAATAAATACATTTTTAAATAGTAATGTTGTGTCACTTCCTTGATTCCCGAAATTTTCAGTGCCGCCCTGTATCCATTGTATAAGAATACCAGTAAATTACATCATAGTTCCTTGCAGTCAAAATTTATTTGTATATTTAAAAAAAATACAGAAAACAGATTAATTTTGAGACATTACGAAATGTAGAAAATTCAAACAAGATATCATCATCATTGTAGCCTTCACTATTCTATTCTATGAAAGAGAATAGTGGCCACTATTCAATTCAAGAGAATGGAATATTGGCCTTAGGTGTCTTCCAAGGAATGCCACATAACACTGTTATGAGTGACTTCTGAATTACTGAAGACTTTCGGAATTACTCCAAAGGTTGTTGTCGAATTACAATTTATTTACGAAGCAGCAATTCGATTGGCGTCAGCATAAATTAAAGCGTACAATTCCACCTGGTGTCGGGTGGTGAATAAGTATTTGTAGCGCCTAAGCGTCTTAGTGTAAAAACCATATTCACTTTATCGTTGAAGACGACCATATTGTAATCGGACGGCTGGACAAGGTAACAGACGAGCACATACATTGTCCATCTGGTGATAACTGTGGCCCATACACATCTACATATAACTTCAATTTAAAATCAAATTTCATTCAAAATTCAATCAAAATTCAGATGCGTTGCCAAACCTGAGGACTAAGATGGAATGCCTCGTTACCAGTAGAAAGGACTGGTTCTCTACACTCATCAAACGATATCCCGATACCATCCACACCATCTGGATGCTTGGCGGTCCACCACTAAACGTTTCAAAAGGAGTTTTCTTCCGCGTACAACCTCTCTGTTCAATAGTTTAACACCGGCGATTTTTGCGGACCGATACAACCTGGGGACCTTCAAGAAAAGAGCTTACTCCTTTCTAAAGGGCCGACAACGCACCTGTAATTCCCCTGGTGTTGCGGTTGATCATGGGCGTCGGTAGTCACTTAACATAAGGTGAGCCAAAAAAAAAAAACGAACCACAGCATCATTAAGATGATATTTAACGCTAGTACTCTGTAAGATCGTGGTTATTTGCTTTGGGCATTCTTATTTGGGGATATGTTTAAAAATAGTATGATTTTAATAATCATATACATTTCTAATGACTACTTTTTGTGTACGATTCGTCACATATGACTTAAACTATCGCCACAAATTACCACGGATGCCATTCATTAAAGGCTAGCTTTTATAAAAATAGTTTATGGTCGACGCGATTGATAGCTTTGCGGAAATATGTGTATATGCAATCAGTCTAGACGTTACTATCCAGATTCTGAAATAAGTAGTTTGTATAAATTAATAAGTTAGATATGTATATCAGAGCAGCTTAATGTATTTTAAATTGCATAGTTTTAATGAACATGTGTGTCAGGGTAAGTTAATGTAAAATCAAGTAGGGGTCGGTGAGTTACCGTCTTTGTACGAGTGAGCGGGACCGGGCCGCAGCTTTAGCTGCACGGCGTGCCCGCTGGCGTGCGCGGCGCGCAGCGCGGCCGCCGAGCCGAGCGCGCGCACGCGTCCGCCGGACATTATCGCGATCCGCGAGCACAGCGCCTCCATCTCGTCCATGCTATCGTAAATCGGTTCGTTTTGTACACATATACCACCGAAAATGTTTTTTTAATTTAACCTCCATACTAGAATTTCGTCCTGCATTTTGGGGGCAGTTTACATACATAGAGCCCTCAGCTCCAATTTCACAATACACGAGCAAACCGCATCCCCGCCGCACAATGAAATTGTTATGGCAATTTTACGATACAAACATCGTGAGGAAACCTGCATGTCAAATAGAAAAAATATTTCGAACATGTGAAGCCACTCATTGGGGCAGCGGGGACGTCCCTAAACCCTCTCAAAATAAGAGGATCCCAGCAGGGATGTATATAGCTGTATTTTACTTTACTTTTACATACATAAATTTCAGAACGACAAACATCCAGAACCGGAATGATTACTTGTAGGACGTACAAATAATTGTTCCGTGCGGGTTTTGAACTCACGGTCCTCAGCGTTGCAACTTTTCAAGCCACTGCGCCACGGAGCCATTAAATGTAAATTTGACATAGATCCTTATTTAGTAGTTATAAAGTTCGATTTACATTGTATCGTTGTGTATTCTGCCATAACTTTAGACCTACAAAAATAGACGAAGCACTGCGTACGTTTCAAGTTATGCTGGCAGACATGCTCAAGTTTTGGTACCCACATTTTTTCTTCTTTCTTTAATTATCAGCCCGTGAAAGATCACTGTTGCACGCATATGCATTTAAAATACATTTATGTCAAATGCTTTTATTACATTAAGAAGAGAATAGTTTTGGCTTGGCTTTTGTGTTACATAAATGATAAGCACTGTTTTCGTTTTATTTTTTTGTTGGTCTAAAGCTGGATAGATTTTAACACCACATGGCGGCGACAACCACTACTATCTTCTCGTGGGTAGTACTGTAGTAGTGGTGTCGTATGATGCGATAGAAATATATAAAAGAGGAGATGGATAGAATATCATTTTAATAAAAACTTAAAATAATATCAAATAGGGATTGCCAATACGTCTGTCAAACATAGCAACTATAACTAATATAATTTATAAAGATAATTTAAGCTCTTTGATAAACTGCAATCATAGTGGTAGTGTTAAAAATAGATTTATGATGAAGAACTTTATGCAGAAATTAATTTCATAATATTTAATGTTAGTACGAGTTTTTCCGGGTCGATAGTGCAAGTGGGCGTGCTTCAGGGCTCAATTATCGGATCTTTTTGTTTCCTGTATATATTAATGACTTACCTTATATAGTAGGTGATAAACCATGATATAGCATTATTTGCTGTTGACACTTTGAAAGTAATAAGTTGAAGTAAATAATATATCAGTTAGTAAATTGGTTTAATGTTAATAATTTGCATTTAGATGGCACTAAAACTAAATGTATGAAATTCGTAACTCCGAATGTCAAACATGTTAATACTAATGTTATTTTAAAAGGGGAGGAACTGCGTCTTGTCGATACCACCTTTTTTATTGAAATCACACTAGACGCAAACTTTTAATGGGGCCCCCATATATCAAAACTAGCTAGGAGACTTAGTTCTGCAGTATGCGCTGTAAAAACATCAGAAGTCTTACCAGTGTTGAAACAGCTAGACTAGTTTACTTTAGCTATTTTCATAGCATTATGTCATATGGTATTTCGCTATCGAGCGATGACTGATACTGAAATTATATTTGTTTTATTCTATGTTTTATTATATGCTGTAATAAAGATAAGAACTCTTGCCAGTGTTGAAGTCGTTTGAAAAACAACCGTAAAAACTAAAAACTAAAGACTAAAAAGGAGTTATAAAGAAGGAAAATGCGCACCTGTGTGAGGTGACGACCGTGGCGCGACGAGCGGCGAGCGCCCGGCGTAGAGCCGCCCAGACGCGGCGGCGTGCCGACACGTCCACGCCCGACGTGGGCTCGTCCAGCAGCGCCACGCGCGCGCCCGTGCACAGCGCCGCGCCCGCCGCCAGCCGCCGCGCCATGCCGCCGCTGTAGCCCGCCGCGCGCCGCCCCGCGCTCTGCTGCAGTCCTGCGCACATGCACCGTGCAGCACTCCTAAACTGCCGCAGCCTTACACACACGCATCGTACAGCGCAGCCACACTATTGCAGGCCTGTACAGCGCACCCACACTACTGCAGCCCTATACACACGCGCACCGTACCACACACCCACTGTACTGCCGCCCTATACACATGCGCACCGTACCACGCACCCACTTTACTGCCGCCCTATACACACGCGCACCGTACCACGCACCCACTCTACTGCCGCCCTATACACACGCGCACCGTACCACGCACCCACTGTACTGCCGCCCTATACACATGCGCACCGTACCACGCACCCACTCTACTGCCGCCCTATACACACGCGCACCGTACCACGCACCCACTGTACTGCCGCCCTATACACACGCGCACCGTACCACGCACCAACTGTACTGCCGCCCTATACACACGCGCACCGTACCACGCACCCATTTTACTGCCGCCCTATACACACGCGCACCGTACCACGCACCCACTCTACTGCCGCCCTATACACACGCGCACCGTACCACGCATCAACTCTACTTCCACCCTAAACACACGCGCACCGTACCACGCACCCGCTCTACTGCCGCCCTATACACACGCGCACCGTACCACGCACCCACTCTACTGCCGCCCTATACACACGCGCACCGTACCACGCACCCACTCTACTTCCACCCTAAACACACGCGCACCGTACCACGCACCCGCTCTACTGCCGCCCTATACACACGCGCACCGTACCACGCACTCACTCTACTGCCGCCCTATACACACGCGCACCGTACCACGCACCCACTCTACTTCCGCCCTAAACACACGCGCACCGTACCACGCACCCACTCTACTGTAGACCTAAACACACGCGCACCGTACCACGCACCCGCTCTACTGCCGCCCTATACACACGCGCACCGTACCACGCACCCACTCTACTGCCGCCCTATACACACGCGCACCGTACCACGCACCCACTCTACTTCCGCCCTAAACACACGCGCACCGTACCACGCACCCACTCTACTGTAGACCTATACACACGCGCACCGTACCACGCACCCAGTCTACTGTCGCCCTATACACACGCGCACCGTACCACGCACCCAGTCTACTGTCGCCCTATACACACGCGCACCGTACCACGCACCCACTCTACTTCCGCCCTAAACACACGCGCACCGTACCACGCACCCACTCTACTGTAGACCTATACACACGCGCACCGTACCACGCACCCAGTCTACTGTCGCCCTATACACACGCGCACCGTACCACGCACACACTCTACTTCCGCCCTAAACACACGCACACCGTACCACGCGCCCACTCTACTGCCGCCCTATACACACGCGCACCGAACCACGCACCCACTCTACTGCCGCCCTATACACACGCGCACCGTACCACGCACCCACTCTACTTCCGCCCTAAACACACTCGCACCGTACCACGCACCCGCTCTACTGCCGCCCTATACACACGCGCACCGTACAGCACACCCACACTACTGCAGCCCTGTACAGCTCACCCACTCTACCGCAGCCCTATACACTTTCATTTTTTTTCAAAGATAGAAATAAATAGACACGTAAAAACAATAATACGTACCGACAACTTCAATCCAAGACATAGCCGCGCTCTTTACGTCTTTAGCGGAGAGTCCTCGTAGTGTAAGTAGGAGAGCCAAGTTGTCGTAGCCGCTCAGGAAGTCATCCAGCCCGAAGAATTGCGGACAGTAGCCCAGGGAGTGAAGATACTGGAAATTAAAATACTTATAGCTAAACTGTTTTAAATAAGTCGTAATTGTCCTCCTGTTTTAAAAGTGTTATCAATTCTACCCTCACTTATCCTCAAGACTAAAAACTACTAGGTACAACTCGCGGCACGAAAGTCTAGCGGTGACCGTTATTGCGCATAATTAGCCGTATTACGCATTATTGGCTGTGCGTATCGTTCGCTCGCGCTGATTGGCTCTCCAGTCGCATTCCGTTCCCCGTAATATACGACTTTCGCAGCTATCTCCTACACGATTTTCATTCAGCGCTAGAGCTACGTGCCGAGAGTTGTACTAGGACTCCGTCCGTCTAGTTAAGTACCACTTTCTTACGTATTTGTGCCACCAAGAAACAGTGCTTGCACTGCTGTATTCCGGTGTGAAGGGTATAGAAAGCCAGTAAGAATAACAGAATGTGAGGAAATCCTGGCCCAGAGGTGACAACGTAACTGCAGACTTCTTTGTATGAAGTTGGCAACAGGTGTCCATGGCTACAGTGCACGTACCATCAGGTGGACTGTAAGTTCATTTGTGCTTTGATCACTCGATCGAACTTGAACTGATTCGACGGCTCAATGGCGCAGTGGCTTAGCAATGAGTTGCAGCGCTAAGGGCCACGGGTTCGAATCCTGCACGTAACAAATATTTGTATGGCTTCCAGATAATTGTTCCTGTTTTGTGTTTATGTATGTAAACTGCCCCCATGATATATGAGAAAAAAAAAAGGCCTACAGATATTCTGTTTTTGTTTGTGGCTGCGACCTAGTTTTAATCGAGCACGCAGTTTACTTTGATGATGAGTGGTAACTGCAACCACAACTAAACAAAGGCTGTTTATGAGTTTATGATGATGATGACGATATGAAATGCAAAAACTCTTTCTGCTGTCAATGACTTTTTTAATAGAATAAAGGTGTCAAGCAAGCACACAGTTCTCCTGATGGTAAGTGGATATTGTAACCTATAGCAGCAAATTCAGATGTGTTGTCACCCCCGAAGTTAAAGATGGAATGCCTCGTTTTCAGTAAAATGGGTCGCCGGTCTCTCCAGTTACCATACGAAACAAAGCAGCATTATTTAGCTATTTACGCGGGTATTCTGTGAGAATGTCCTACCTCGGTCGAGCCGATCGATTCGTGCTGGAGCCATAATATAACTGCAGCGTTTTCTAATACGTTCAAAATTACTGAAGAAATAAATATCACACCTTCCCGCGGTTCTTTTTTAAGTGTTGCCCATTGGCAAAAATAGTCCCACGTGTAGGACATTCCTCGGCGGTTAGCATCTTGAAGGTCGATGATTTTCCGGCGCCGTTAACGCCCAGCAGCCCGAAGCATTCTCCTTGAAATTGGAAAGATTTATGGTTAATAGATTGACTATTACATTAACAAAATTAAACTTTCCACGAAAAATTAAAATCAACCTCAGAAAAAAGAGAAAGAAAATAATCTCCACTACGAGATTTTCATTCCCTATTTTTAAATTCTTATAGGTGAACTTTTAATCTTAATTTAAATATGACTACCGCTGAATTATTTTATACCTATTTAATAAAAAAGTTCGGTCACAATCAAGCACTTTTTTTCGTATAAAATAAAGCGCTTACCCTTTTTCACGGAGAAACTGACACCCTTAACGGCGTTGCAAGATTTCTTGAACAACTGTACGTAGTTTTTATGAATGTCGTCCACGAGCATCGCTTCCTGAATCTGGTTAGGGGCTGAAACAAACACAGTATATATGTATATATATTTTTGACAAAGCTAACACCGTACTGTACGTAACAAATACAACTAAAATTCTTGATAGGATATCTAAGTAATTGTCAAAGATTGGACATGGTTCACCTATACTATATCCTATTACATAAAAAGAAACTAGGTACGTATGGTGGGTTAAACTAATGCATTTATTGTTACGAAAGTCAGCTATAAGTTACACCTTTACATGTGAACCTTTCACAAAAACGTAACGTGACCTCAGACCAACTAAGACGGAGCGCTGCGTAAATTTCAAAAGACGCAAAAACCAAACCAAAGCATTGTAAGAACACACCCCGCACACTCACGCACATATCTAAAATAATTTGCAACCTACAACATGATTTAAGTTTTTTTTTTTATAGAATAAGGGTGACAAACGAGCACACAGTCTACCTCATGGTAAGTGGATGCTGTGGCCCATAGACATCTACATTTATCCTCGATTAAGAATCAAAACGCAGATACGTTATCACTCTGAGGACCAAGATGGAATGCCTCGTTTCCAGTAAAAATGGATCTCCGGATCTCTACACTCACAAGAAGAAACACAGCAGTATTAAGCTGCTATTTAACGCTGGTATTCTGTGAGAGCGTGGTCGTTCCCCGGTCGAGTCGACCCATTCGTACTACAACCATCATATAGCTGCAGCGTGGCTCTACCACACATAGCGCATAATAAGGTGCATAATATGTCTGTTCCCGTAACATGGTAGCGTAATTTAAAAATAAAAAACGACCCCAGTAGGGTACCAGCACCCCTGGTAATGAAGAATCCCTCACTGCTCACTCGGATGCTCATTCGCGCCAAAGCTACCCTTCTCTTCTTGAGCGTGGGTGCTCAGGCAGCCCCGCGTATTCTGGAGGGGGCAAAATCCCGCTCAATACTAACACTGCACGGGGCAAACAGAGCGATTAAAACCATGGCAACTCCTACCAAGCTAGCCGTGAACTTTTGCAAAACTTTTGCGTCAGGGGGCTTCATTCGAACCTACACGCCGTCTACTACCATCTCGAGACCGCAAAGCCGGTCCTGCTCTTTCGGACTGAGACGCAGAAGTCCTCTCCGGCTGATGCTTCGTATCACTCCTACCCGGGGTACAAACCGGAACACTCCTTTGTGCCTCGGGCTGCAGTTTGCGTAAACGTTAGAGAGGACATCTGTTCTCGACGCCTCGGCAGCCTTGAAGGTTAGGACCTGTCCATCTGTTTGGTCTACTGGTGCCTCTATAGGTTCCATAGTGGTAATGACGATACAGACCCACTCATCGATCACGTCTAAATGGCTACAATTTCCTTGCCAGATTTCATTCGCAGAGATTGTGATACTAGGAGATTATAACGTCTTCTACGCCGAATGGCTCGGTTTACGTTTAACCGATCATGCGGGGAGATCTGTCTATGACTGCTTTTGCATATGGTCTGACATAACTGGTTATTTCACCTACGCGGATTCCAGATGTGGAAGCCTTTCCCTGTTGGACCTACTGATAAACTCTCATCCGGACGGCTCTTCGGATCATTGTCGGATTCGGAGTAAGGTGTGGTGCTCACGCTCCCTTAGCATTTACGTTCTGCAGGTTGAAGCCGTGTTTGGCAAAACAGGTTGGAGTTTGAACAGCGGATTGGGACGGAATGTAGTATTAATTTGCATCACACCCACGGGAGCGGGGTTTGCTTCTCGCCAAATGATCGCAGCGCTGTTGCTCACTCTGTCACTGATATCGTGCTCCAGGGAATGGAACTATTTATTTCATCATCTGTGGTTCTGTAAGCCATCACTACCATCTCTGCACAAGGAGGACGACACACTAGCCTATCGCCATCACCTCCTTGTTCTCCAAAATAATGGAGTCCATTATTAACAGCCTATTCATGTGGTACCTTGAGAAGCACCAGCTGACTAGTGACTGCCAGTATGGTTTCCGTCAGTTAACGCTGGTGTTCTACAATGCTGCGTGCTATCACTAACGCTGTTTCTTCTGCATATCAATGACATGTTGCAAACCGGTAACATTCATTGCTATGTAGATGACAGCACTGGTGATGTTTTATACACCGGCCATGCCAACATTTCTAAGGAAAACGTTACCGAGTACCGGAACAAACTTGTGTCTGAAGTCGAGACATTGTTTAACGAAGTCTCGGATTGGGGGCGGCTAACACCCGTATTTATAAACTAGTAAAAGTAATTACTTGAGTAAAAGTATTTACTTAAGTAACGATTTGTATTCGACAGTTAAGTAATTGCTCTAAGTTAGAACTGTCAAAAGTTAGAACACTCAGTCAAGTAATAGTAACCATTTCCTTTACTTAAGCACTACTTTGAGGTTATTTTGGAAACTTTGGATAGCATTGAAACGGTTTTTGCTGTTGTAGACAATATATATGATAATAATATATTAGAGGAGATAGAATATGTTTATATATATATATATATATATATATATGTATATGTATGTGTGTATAATTTAAACAAATAAGTATAATAATTAAACATTGTATTTATGTTGTAAGTTTTACACTCTTTACTTTTACACATTTAATTTTATCGAATAATTATTATTTCTAACAGAAAACAAGACTTAATTAAACATTTTTTTTTACTTTTACGTTTATTTCTTTAGAGTTGAATTTTAAAATAACGATTTTAACAACCTGGTGCCTAGTAAGCGCTCACGGGGTACCGAAGTTGCCACGATAAGCAAATAGATCTTAGTAGGCTAAGAAGCCCGGGTGACAACCCTTTCATGCCATCTCGATCTCCAACTCATCTCCCTTTATAGGAGTGACAGGTGATTATATTAATATATGTAACTCTTTTTTCGGGATCATGTTATTTCTGCTAAATAAACCTTTCTTACTTTAAACGTTTAGACGTTATCTAACTTCGACATTTTTTACGAATATTTATTTTCGGCGCCATAAAATTCGTGTTAATCGTCGTTCGTAAGTTTTAACATACGGAATTTTATGCCTTCGAATTGTTGGTTATTTCGAAACCTTTGACAGTAAGCCAAAACATCGTTCATAATAATGAAGAACGATGTTTATGAACACAGAAACAACCACCAAGCGTAGAGTTTTACTTGGGCATTTGCTCAAGTAAGTAACGTGTGTTACTCAACTGTAGAATGAGATTTTGTAATTAAGAATTCTAACACTAAGTAATGACTTAACTAAGAAATTACTTAGCAACAAGTAATTACTTCTTTATAAATACGGGTATAAATCTAGTCCAATCCAAGTTCCCAGCAGACACAAGTTTGCGCGTTAACCGCTAAAAAGAACCCCTTCGTCGTATCTCCACAGTTTCAAGGCACTCCCCTTGTTGCCTCAGCCTTGTATTCTTAAGTATTGGATTCCTCAGCGTCGACATATCGAATGACGTACAGTTTTAGTTTCTGGAAGAGAAGGCCAAACGGGCTTCTAAAAAGCTTGGCGTGCTCATCTGAGCGAGACAGTATTTCATGCCGGCACACCGCTTGCGACTTTACAAGGCGCAGGTTGGGGTTCACACGGAATACTGTTCCCATTTCTGGGCTGGGGTTCTCCAGTGCCAGCTCTTTCCATTTGACCGTATCTAACGAAGAGCGGTTCGAATCGTCAGCAACCGAGCACTTTCTGATCAGCTTAGCTCATTGACGCTGCTAAAAGATATTGCTTTTCTTTACGCATTCTATTGTATTTGTTGTGCTCTGAGGAATTGTTGAGATTAATTCCAGCCGCTCAATTTCACCATCGCACATCGCGATACCATCCTTACCACCTAGATGATTGGCGGTCCATTACAGTGCGATTTATATGAAGTTTTCTTCCTTGCACAACGTTTTTGTGGAATCGTCTACCACCAGCGATTTTTACGGATCGATAAGACTTAGGGATCTTCAAGAAAAGAGCCTACTGCTTTTTAAAAGGCCGACAACGCATCTGCAATTTCCCTGGCGGCGGTGCTCTTGTGTCTCCTCTCATATAAAAAAAATCTACGTCTATCCTCGATTAAGGATCAAAATGCAGATGTGTTGTCACACCTAGTTACTAAGATGGAACACCTTGTTTTAAACAATATTAGCATTGAGACTAGTTCATCAACTCATGCATTATTATAATTGTTTGGACTCACGCAGAGCGATCGCCTGGCTGACGTATGTCTTCTCAGCGCGCACCATTTCATCTGCATCGTCTTTATATTTCGGAGAGTAGCGTTGATTGAACAAGCGGTCAGCAAGCCGGTTGAACACACCGTGCTGCGTTAGGATCACCAGCGTCTGTGGAATAAAAATAATAATTGTTTTTTTTAGAATAAGGGTGAATGCGGATTTGTTACACTACTATTGGATATATTAATTATGTATAACATGCTGAATATGCTATGGTCTACTTTCAACGTAGCTTTTTATAAAATAAGGGTGATAAGCGATCACACACCACCTGATGGTAAGTAGAAGCTATGGCCATATATATATATATATATATATATATATATATATATATATATATATCG
Source organism: Parnassius apollo (assembly GCA_907164705.1). Taxonomy (NCBI): domain Eukaryota; kingdom Metazoa; phylum Arthropoda; class Insecta; order Lepidoptera; family Papilionidae; genus Parnassius; species Parnassius apollo. The sequence goes on from CAJQZP010001584.1 coordinate 9,169,004, forward strand.
ATGAAGAGTCAAAATAAAGTTTTGCTACGTGGTAGAGCCACTCTGCAGCTATATTATGGTTGTAGCACGAATGGCTCGGCTCGACCAGGGAAGGGCCACACTCTCAAAGAATACCAGCGTAAAATATATTTAGAAAGCGTTAAATTATTATAGAAAGGTTGATAAAATTATTTTGGAATCAAACAAAGAAACATTGCATTACATTAGTACATTTCTCTTTACTTTAGTCGTCAGTTTCCCTAAATTAAGTCTAAATAGTAGATCTCCTGCCACTCATTTTTATCATGTATATATAAATTTTCACTAAGAATAACACATTTAGAAAGCTTGATAAAATTATTTTGGAATCAAACAAAGAAACATTGCATTACATTAGTACATTTCACTTTACTTTAGTCGTCAATTTCTCTAAATTAAGTCCAAATAGTAGATCTCCTGCCACTCATTTTTATCATGTATATATAAATTTTCACTAAGAATAACACAATGAAATACTTTATTTTTTACTAAATTAGTCAAAACATAAGCATGTGCCCGCAATTTGATCAGTACTCGATGATGCAATAACATGTCAGGTGTGGCGGGGAGCGAGGGGCAGGGTACGGCGCTAATCCCGCGCGCATTACGGCAACAAGTTTCGACATAAATTGGTTAGGTACCACCTAGGTGATCCTGACGAATAATGTTCGGCCGAATATTCGGGTCGGTGAAAGTTTTACACCGAACTTTCGGCCGAATGTTTGTATTCGGTGAAATCCATATTCGGTCCTCTCTAGTAATTACACTATAAAATAAAAATAAAATTGTGGTTGTGAACACGCCTGTTTAGGGTTGCAACTAAGGCAACTACCCCATGAAGCAATTTGTGGACTATGTACATTTAATGATGAGTATGATGAATGATCAGAAGGAATAAGAGGTCTTTTCTCTGCTGCTTACTATTACTTAATCAGACACAAATTAAACTTATTTCTTTGTTGTTACTCAATATACTTACGATGTGTGGACCAAAACATACCATCATCATTATTACAGCCCCTCATTAGTCTACTGCTGAAGATAGGTTACTCTTTTCTGAAAGACTGGCAGTTGCACCTGCAATTACCTTGGTGTTGCAGTTTTCATGGGCGGCGGTCCACACTCACCATGAGGTCGCACGCACGTTTGACTCCTTCTTTAAAAAAAGGCCTTTCCTATAAAGTACAGTCTTGAGTCACTTGAATCCATCGACTACCTGCATGTTTAATCAGATCGTCGTTTCATCTTTAGGACTTTCCTGTACAATTAGCTTATCGATAACCTTTGATGTCACGCGATGCCGCCAATCGCGTAGGTATTTACGCATGCAGCGTGTAAGCTAAGGGTTGTCACGAAAATGCGAAGAAGTTATATATATGGATATTGTAATATTCATTATCATTTATTTACACTATGTACGTATTTACAAGTAAAAACATTTATTAAACAAAATCATTTTTTTATAATTCTACAAGTGAACACACATTTACAAGTGATGCATTGCCAAATATTTTCGTGACACTTTCTTTTTATAGATATTTTCTGTCTTAGATTGTTAAATTTAATTATGCATTGTATTCGCATTCGGATAAACAATTTCATCAAAAAAAAAATGAAACATAAGTATGGCCGCTATTTGAATTCAACTATACTTAGTAACTCATATAACTATAACAGTAATACACCACTGTACATACTATATTTTTCGAAAATGGCACTTAATAGTAGTTAAATATGTACTGTAAAACACGGCCGAGCGCATACAGCAGACTTATGCGTGCGCCGCTGCTCTGTACGGGTGCATTCGTTTCCCAGCTATAAGGTCTTTAAAACTGTGCCGACACGACTCTGCTACTTGAGAACCTTTCTTCCCCATCATTTGTCTGATCTTCGAGCTATTTGGCCGGCCCTTTCATTTCACTTTAACTTATTGTTTCGTTGCACCACGTTAGTTATTGGACTATGTTGGACAAACTGGTTCTATTGCGGATATACTCACCATATAAACGATGAATTGACAGAACATAATCAGCATCGACTGTGCGGGTGAGTAGTCATCTATGCAGAAGTAGCATCTCGGGTTGCTGTTCAATACTGCAACAACATTTAAAAACTGCAAACCCTGACGAGAATTACAGAGAACTGTTAACTATGAGAATTTTTCTACATCTTTAGCCAATTTAAGTCCACATTTAGACATAAGCCGTCCAAGAAGACATCAATTCTTGGTAGCGTTGCCTATTCTCAGCACGCTCGGCAGACAGGATGATTATCGTAAGGCCAATATTGTATTGACAAACATATTATATATGTAAATTATTTGATTGCCTCAGTGGCCTAGCGATTATAACCGTCGAAAGATTGGGTGAGGCAAAAAAAAAATTGTTATTGAGTTTGTATGTCGTGAAATTGTCAGTAGCAGTCAGGAGTCAGGATGTTTGTGGTGCTTCGCTTCCGTACTTCAGAAAGCACGTAAAGCTGTTGGTCCTGAACCTGCTCTCTGGTCGTGTTCGATTGTCGTACTGTCAGACTATGACAGTAACGGAATAGAGAGAGCACCTGTGCTTGCGCATACACTCGGATACTATTATCCTTTCGAAGATGGTTTCCGTTGAAACTAGCCACCGTGACCGAAATTTTGTCTTGAATGGCTGCATTTGGCAGATAAAAGCGCTAGGAAGCGCTTGTAAGCAAAATGGCGATCGTAAGCGGTAAGCGCTGGCAAATCGTAAGTAGCTATTTTCCTCTAGGACACAAAGTTTAAAACTAACTTTTCTACTAACCGGGGAACCTAAACTAATTTAAATATATGTTTGTAAAGTATTCATATTAAAAACTTACCAATCATGAATTTTAATAACATGTATAATATGTTTATTCATGTCATTATATTACTTGAAACTAATATTGCACAAAACAACTTATAAACTCTACTTCATACCGAACAAAGTATTTCAAAATGGCGGATTGTGTCAGCGCTACTAAAGTCAGCAAACGTCTCCTGGCCGAAAACCGTAGTTTCGCCAGTTTGCTTACAAGCGCTTCTTAGCGCTTTTTTCTGCAAACGCAGTCATTATATGTAAGCTAATTATTGACGGTGCGAATATTGTTCAGCAGTCATCCACCGGAACTGAGGTTAGTTGAGTTCTATTGTAATCGGCACAATTTAGAAAACTGGATCACCCTTCAACTGAATGCTATATCTTTATTAGATTAATATTTTAATACTACATATCGGCCCTGTGTTGCAGTGGCTTAGTATTGAGTAACGGGGCTGAGGGTCGCGGGTTCGAATTCCGCACGGAACAAGTACTTGTATGGCTTACAAGTAATTGTTTCGAGTCAGGATGTATGCTCTTGTGCAATTTATATATGGAAACTGCTTCCGAGATACAAGAGAAAATTCTAATGTGGGGGTGATGTTTAAAAAAAAAGAATAATAATCTGTCTATCAGCTTTATCAGTTTTCTCTTGTTTATACTAAAATGTAGGTTCAGTAGGCTTACCCAGTACTTTCAGTTTCATAGGCTATAGGTATTTCATCTAAAAATGTTTTTAAAGTAAATTTTTTTTTTAGTATTTTTTGGGATTTCAAACTTGATGAAATGAAAAGCGACAATAAAAAATGACAAACATATATATCTATAGGCTTTAGCCCGTGAGAGAATGAGATAGAATACAGTGTAGAAAACGACAGTAACTAATGCAATATTATACCAATTCGTGATTTCATTACTTCATGCCATCTAGCGTTTATTTTACGTACCACCTTGAGTGTTAATGCATTTTTGTTCAATAAAATGACTTTACCTATAGAATGAAGTAGACAGTGCTCATCACACAAAGCGATTTTACTCAAAAGAAAATATTTTTTTGATTTATTACGCTAAAATTTGGACTAAAATAAGGATTGTAACATTTATTTGTTATGCTATGCAGCACTTGTGGTCAAAAATACTCTTATTTAAATAAATAATTTGCCGTGAAATATTTTTATTACCGCGCGTGAACTGCACACATGTTTTTTTTTACTTTAGAATTAGACATGTATCAATCATGAATAATTCGTTCGTTTGAGCTGATCACTTAAAAGTATTGATGGTTCATTTATCTGTTTTTGAATGTTCCGGTACAATCAATTACAAAAAATTGACGGAACCTTTTTAATTCGTGACTGATGTGAATGAGTCGAAAACCGACTGAATCCCGAATGACCTGAATGAATTGTTTTTAGTGTAGGGTACTGGAGCCCGAAATGATTCATTTGAATGATCGAGCCTAATGTATTGGTACGAGTGACAAAATGTACTAGAATGATTTGGTTACGAGAAATGAATGATTGACACACGTCTATTTAGAATCGTTGTGACTTAAATCTCAATGAAACGTAAAAGAGACAAACGTATACATCTGTAGGATTTAGCCTGCGTGTGAATGAGAAAGAATACAGTACACAGTGTTTCGTTTTAAGTTTAGTTTTTCGAAGGTTACACTTTTACCACGTGTGAACAGCACACTTTTTTTGAGAAATCGAAAAATTTCTAAATTGAATGGTCTTTAATGACTACCTTAAATTAAAAAAAACGACACATTAATAGATCCTCTGGATCTGGATAGAGTCCAGCGGTCCTCTGGATTTGTGTAAATTGTTTTCAAGGTTTTTTTAGTTCAGTGTACGAATATAGTAAATACATAAATCAGTCTAATGATGTTGTAATTAGTTCTAACTCAAATAGTCAAGTAACTATATGTGACTTAACATTCTCAAAAGATGAGATAACTAAGATTCTTAAAGCCTTGGACGTGACAAAGGGATCTGGATCAAAGAGATCAGATGGTATCTCGCCCTTTTTTCTAAAATGTACCGCCGAATCCATTAGTACACCATTGTTTATTTTATTTAATCGCAGTTTGAGGGAGGGAGTAGTGCCGCAGTCATAGAAATCGGCAAACATTACACCTGTGTATAAAAATGGCCAAAAAATGACATCACCAGCTATCGTCCAATATCTATTTTGTCCACGTTGTCAAAAGTGCTGGAAAGATTGGTCCACAACGTTGTCTATCCATATCTGCATAGTTTTATTATTCCTGAACAACATGGTTTTGTCCGAAATCGCTCCACGGTAAGTAATTTGGCTTTATACGCTAACTTTTTATTTGAAAATATGGATAACCGACTCCAAGTTGACACCATTTACACTGATTTCTGTAAAGCTTTTGACAAGGTGGACCATACCATACTACTACAAAAAATCGCATTTAATGATATACGTGAGAATTTGTTACGCTGGTTTGCTTCTTATGTAAAAAATAGAACCCAAAAGGTTGTGGTCAATGGCTTTTCTTCAGATGTGATAGATGTGACATCTGGTGTACCGCAGGGATCAATTTTGGGGCTGTTGCTTTTCGTTCTCTTCATAAATGACATTAGTACCTGCTTCAAAAACACCCATTTTCTCTTATATGCTGACGACCTAAAAATTTTTCGGAAAATAAACACAACTGAAGATTGTTATAAATTGCAAAGTGATCTGGATCGTTTGTCTGCTTATTGTGCTGCTAATAATTTACAGCTAAGTTTAAGGTTGCGCGGAAAACCATTCGTATTTATTTTATTTGACGGTAGGCTAAATCGGTTATCCCTTTCCAAAACGATATCATTCGTACCCTCCTATCGACACATCGGGCTGGTGGGGTGGGAGGGGAAAGAAGATGATTCTAGAACATCACGTAATCATCGGAACCGAGGATATATAAGACACGCGCGACCGACGCGTGGTCTCTTCCCGCCGCGCTCGCCGTTGAAACTACACCGATTCTCTCCCGACGTATCTCTGGGGCCCCAGAGTGTCTGTCCAGAGGAGGTTCCAGAAGTCGTAGTTATAGTGCTCGACCGCACAGAAGAAACATCCCAGTGAGTCAACATTTTCCTAATAGTATTTTCCTGCTTGATATAGTTGTTTTAACCCGCTTCAATTTTGTGTTTTCCCAATCAAGCAGGATTCCTTTCATCGATTTGGCAAATAATAGTTCGTTTTTTTGGGAAGAGCGAGTGCATTGTACCGCATATATAAGTGTAGAAGCATTAGTAGATACAGTCCACTTAGATTAATATCTCGCGTAATAGGTTTAAGGTTCGACCGGGGAACTAGACTTCGGCAGCCTAAAACACGTGGCTCCACCACAAAATGTAAATCTATCACATTTACTAAAAATTTAATGTCATCCATTTCACATACTCTCTTTGTAACACTCCCTTACAAAAAGTCTCCAGAATAAAAGACCTGGGAATACTATTTGACTCGAAGCTACATTTTGATGCTCATATTAGTCACATTACGGCTAAAGGCTTTCAGCTTAGTGCTTTCGTAAGAAGGACCTGTAATCTGTTTAAAAGGCCTGAGACGTATTTATTACTATATAAGTCACTCATTAGGTCACAACTCGAACGCCACTTGTGTTTGGAACCCTTATTATGAAAAATATAGTAATCAGCTGGAATTGGTACAGCGTAAATATCTTCGGTTTTTAAACTATAAATGCTTTAGGAAATGGTCATCGTATCTCACTCATTTAGATAAATTCTCAATTTCCACTCTAAAAATGAGAAGATTATATTTTGATCAGTTATTCTTATATCTGTCATAATAAATAAGATTGTAATCAACTCATAAATAAAATATATCTACGCATACCTAGTCGGTCCCAACGCATTCGTAATACGTATAGTCATCGTTTATTTGCTCCTAAGATGTGCCGAACAAACGCGGGAGAGAGAGCTCCACTACGGCGATCATGAAATCATATAATGATAACTTTACTGATCTTGACATATTTGCTTTATCATTTGTAATGCTCAAAAAGTGTATTTTAAAAAAAATGACTAATAAGTAAAGTATTTAAACAGTTTATTAATGATTCAACTGTTGTTTCTCGAGGCAAGTTTTGGCTAGCATAGCCACTGCAGTGGTTGTGTTGGCTGGGATTTGCTCAGGGAACGCTCGAATTATTCATCTTTTGTGGTATCATACAACATGTTTGCTGTGCATTATCATATTACTTTTATTGTGATATTACTTTGTGGATAACGGTGCTGGTTGTGTAATTATTTGTATTTTTATAAGACCTGTATTTTGTATTATATTTTATTACACAATTGTTTGTTGTCCTAAAGAAAATAAAATAAAAATAAAAATCCTACCCACGTGAAGCTGGGGCCTGTAGCTAGTCTTAAATACAAACACTTTGAGCCAGAAGAAAAATTTAACTCACCACAACAAGTATTCGTGTCGAATCCGTCTTCGGGCACGAACAGACGGGGGCATTTAGGCTTGTTGAGCGTACAATACGCGTTCAATCGCGCCACGTTGACGGCCTTCATGGCTGCAATAGTCAATGTATGCGGCGGGGCGATGAAGCTGCAGAAGGTCAGAATATAGTGCCAGAAATCTTTGTCCTGATTGCCTTTGAAAATGTCGTCGGCTGTCTTCATTGACGTCGTAAAGAAACCTGCGGGCAACATACACTTTTATATTTAACTGTACAATATTCTCATAAAGGTTATCAATAATAGAAGGGTTAACGGGGCAAAATAGTATGACCCCCAACCTTTAAACGAGTTCCCTTCTTGTTGTAGCAGGGGAAGCTTAGCAGCCGTGGATTGGTCACCCACGGTGAACTAACAGGAATACATATGGCTAACTCAAGTAGCTACTCCGAGTATGCTTGGTGAGGCATGTTGGCGAATTGTAGCGGAAGGATGTCCTCTCTTCCTACCGCCCGCAGCGAAGGTTAAGTCGTAGAAGTGTTGGTATGGCGATACACCACTTGTCCTATCTTCCGCAACTCAGGCGGGACTGTATCATTAATGTAGTGGTGGTGGGGCCACAGATGGAGGGGTGTGACGGTATGTCGAGGCACCGCTTTCTCTACCCTCTGCGGCAAGCTTGTTCGGCAGCGAAAACACAGACCAGATCCGTCGTTAGGATCAGGAAGGCTACTGCATCCCAAAGTTCATTTTGCCTGACCCCATTTCCTTCACGAATCGGTACTCAGCTGGTCTGTTGCGCAGGTGGAATTACAGGCGGCGGAGGAAGGCGTGCCTTGTTGATGCGCTTTATCCAAGAAAAAGGGGGAGAGGTTGTCTTCTCCCGAAAAAATGCTGCCGGTACTATACACATGGATGTGTTTAAGAGCCTTACCGTGGTTCTAACAACATGCAACAAACTTGAAACACCAACAACGATATGGACATGGTTCAAGTCCGACATTACTCGTCCTTGCCATTCCATATTTAAATAAATGTCTCAAAATTTGTGAACATACGGCGTATTTGTTTTACTATGGTACGTAGTAGAGCCACTGCCAGCTATATTTTGGTTGTAGCACGAATGGGTCGAAATGACCGGAGTAGAAACACGCTCTCACAGAATACCAGCGGAAAATAGCAGCTCAATGCTGCTGTATTTCATATGGTGAGTGTAGAGAACACGAGACCTTTTGTACTGGAAACGAGGCATTTCATCTTAGATTCATAATTTCGGATAATTAAGGATGTTTATGAGCCACAGCATCCACTTACCATCAAGTAGACTGTGTGCTCCGTTAGTCACACTTATTCTATATAAAAATAATATACTTATTTTACAATTTTATGATAATTTATACACAAAGTACTTGAGTTTAGTGCAAAGTGAAAGTGAAATTTTAGTGTGACAGCTCGATTATGCCGTGAATGTATAGTGTTTACCAACTAGGTGTTTTAAATAAACAGTGTAATGATCGGAGAACCAACATACCGAATATAATGATACAGGCGACGAGTACCGTGCTGGAGCCACGCTCGCCAAAGTAGAAGCTCACCAGGTACATGAACGAGAAGAAGGAGAGACTGCCCAGGAGCAGCACCACAAACATAGTGCCTGAGGAATAGAAAAAAATTTGCATTATGACACATATTACGATTAACAAAGCGCAAATCCTATCGTACTTGACGTATTACTGCCATATAAGGGCTGGTGCTGCAAAATGCTTTGGATTCAATGAAAGTGCGTACTAAGAGGCTTATCAGTGACTTCACCAACATAGGCTCCTTTAACATAGGCGCCAGACTTTCAATTTGCTACAGGATACATTTCAGAGTGTAGGAATTGTATTACTTAACTCCTCCCACCCCCTTCCACCATCGGACAACTAGACGCTTTGCTAGTCGTTTTCGTAATCGGCTTAACATGTATTCGAATCAAACGATGAACGTTCGTAATGCGTACAGCAAAAGAGCGGAATTAGTGGCCATAATTTATCACCAAGGCAAGAGTGAATAAAAGCTAGTGCATTTTACCATCATTGGTTACACCGCACTTATCATCAGGTGAGGTCAAGCACTGACTTATAATCTATACAAATAAATAAAATTGAAGTGTCTGTTTGTAATGTCATAATAACAGCTTTTTACTAACCGCATATGAAAGTGTGTATATACGGTACTTAAAACAAAATAAAAAACGCACAGCGCGGTGTGCGCCAGCAGCGTGGCGCCCCAGTGCAGCTCGCACTTGCATTTGCACTCGCGCACACTCACCGAGCAGGTCCGGCTGTGAGAGCGTGGCCTCGGCGTCGAGGCTGGCGGCGAGCAGCAGCGCGGGCAGCAGCAGCGTCAGCACGCACAGCGCGGTGTGCGCCAGCAGCGTGGCGGCCCAGTGCAGCGAGCCGTCGCAGCCCGCCAGCAAGTGCAGCCGCCGCGCGCCCGACCGTCGCTCTTTGCACGGCAGCGACACCAAATTGATGTTCGTCGCCAGGACCACTGCAAGCGATTGCACAATGTCAACATCCATCCGTTACAGCCTATAAAAGTCCACTGTTGAACATAGGACTGGGGGGAAAAACCCTCCCCGTAGATTGCCTCGTAGAAGGGGATTGTGGCACAGTTGCTACGATTAGCAGGCGGGTTGGGAACCGCAGCTTTGTCACAGTTTTGAGTTATTATTAGGGAGACGCCGCTGCCCATCTTCATATAATACACAATAGAATGGCCAACCTTATTTTGTTGAGAACTCACATACAAGTGGCTTTCTTCGTATTAATTACAATATATAGGTGCGATTTTGTTAAATAACTTGTTGGCATCTCGTAGGTTGTGACATAATTCCGTTGCTGTAGAAATCTTGAGATTTTTGTGACAAGTAGTTTTGACAGTCCTCTTTTGATGTTAATTACCCAAAGAATTCTGAAGAGACCGAAACAGGTGAAATTCTGAGGGTTCAACGTCAGGATTATGTGGTGAATGTATTAACACTTCCCAACCAAGATCTCTCAATTTTTGCTATGTGGCCAAAGATGTGTGTGGTTTGGAGTTATCATGGTGAAAGACCCCACTCCTTTTCTGTTGATCAATTCCGGCCGTTTTTCTCAATTTCTTGCTTGAGTCTAATTAATTGTTTGCAGTAGAGATCTAAATCGTAGGTTTTGCCCGGCGGTAAAAGCACACAGCATCATCTTATTGCGTGTTAATCCGGGTTTCGCTACAGTCTGTAGAGAATGAATACACTTTGACCATGACCTTTTCCGCACGTTCTTGTCGTAGATGATCCATTTTTCATCATCAGTTATCAATCTTGAAAAAATGGTTTAGTTTTATTACGTTTCAATACATAGTCGCAAATGAGTACCTACACGATTCATAAACTTTCTTTCAGCAAGTTCGTGTGGTACCTATAGATCGAGCTTTTTTGTATAGCCAGACTTATTCAAATGGGTAAAAACTGTTTAGTTTTCAAACATCAATTCTTCGGCTATGTCGTAACTAATATGCCGATCTTACTCCACTTTTTCAAAAATGGCATCGATTTTATCCGTATAGAGGGAGATAAAGCCGAAAAGAAAAAAGAGGAAGAACGCACAGCGACCACAGTGTACCAAAGAGCACAGGGATAAAAAAAACATCTTGAAGCGCGCTTCCATCAAAACATACTTCAAGCCGCTGAAGAAGATTGGTCAGTTTTTACCATCAGTCAAGTGTAATGTCCCTCTGCAAGATGCAGGAGTGTACAAGCTTGATTGTGAATGTGGTCTCTCCTACATAGGACAAACTAAAAGATCAATAAAAACCCGCGTTAAAGAACATATAGCTGATGTGAAGAAACGACGCTCCGGGAAGCCTGCAGTCTGTGAACACGTACAGGATCGCCCCCGTCACTACATCAGATTTGATAGACCGCAAATCCTCGCTAAAGAACACCAATTCCTTCCAAGGATGATTCGCGAGGCTATTGAAATCAAAAAACATCCTAATTTCAATAGAGAAGATGGCTCGGTGCTACCATCTGCTTGGGATCCTATAATAAATAAAATTAAATCCCAACCCAAGCATACAACTTCAAGACTTCAAGATACCATAAGTTCATACTGCATAGATCGGAACAAAAGTTAAATTTTAATCTATGGTAACCGCGGTTAACTATGACATATGGACGTTGAACATCTCAGTCCCGCCCGTGACCATGAGTGCTGTAAAGCGTTCGAAACGTCGGGTATTAAAAAGTTAAATATACGCGATAAATTCCGTAAAAACTAGTATTATTTCAATGTGTAGTGTTCGCGTAAATATAAGAAATCATCATTAATTTCAGTTCTTTTGGTATTAAATACGCATTAAAATGACTTCTTGTGCAGCTAAACAGTGTTCTAAATTTGTTATACTAACATTACGATCATTAAAATTTACAAAACCTTTTTTTTTCCAATATTACGAACAATTTTATATTTAAATTTAAACAAATTAAAATTTCTTAGGAACTTACCTATCTCTCTTTTATTTAATACATGATGTCTGATGTTAAGTTATACGATTTAATTTAACAATGGAATTGTTTTGTTGTTTTGTGTATTAATATTAGTACCTCTTTATTATTTTTCATGATTTTAACTTTTGGCGACAATTCTTCTATACTTTATAAGGGCCTTCTTAAACACAATTGAACTTATTATCTATTTGATTCTTAATTAATACTAAATAGCTAGAACTATAATTAAATGAAGTACATCTCTTATCGTACTTAAAAACATGGAATTTTCGATTAAAAAAACATTATTAAAATTTAAATCAAGGTGAATAATACAATAACAGCAATAAGTTTTTCGGTAACATATTTAATAACTGTTTATCATAGTAGAACTCGTTATCGCAGCGCAGGTTCTCAATAAGCTAAGCTCTATTTCAATAAGCTAAGGCTCGCACCGCTATCTACTAGGAGAAATAAGATATATATATATACAAAACATACATAGTATATATAATAATTATATATACTATGTATGTCTTGTATATATTGAAATGAATGTTAAAAACTTTCGCCACATATTTCAGAATTCTCTACCTTTAAAAAAATAAAATTAAACATGAAATATTTCCTAGGCGATTATGGGATTAAAGCCGAAGTAAAATTTTCTTAAGTCCCGGGAGAAATTTCCTTATTTTCACCAAATAATTCTTAATATTTTTAAACTAGCATACAATTCTTTTAAATCAAATAAAGGCATGTAAGTTAAATGTAAGTTTTGTGTCACTAAATTCTATTAAATCTACATGATGTAGAAAAAGGTACGAGCAACACTTAATTTAAAAAAAATTGTAATGGACTTGTGTAATAAGTACACGCATTCAATTAATTTCGGTGCACATAATAGGTCGTAGTAAACACACGAACTTTATGGACACTTTACTTATAACATAGTAGAAAGACGCTGCAAAGATGATAAGGATTACAAAGAACTGGACTGATAAGGACTACAAGAATGATTATACTTAATTTCAACTTAATTTGTTTAAAATATTATTGTCGTATATGGATATTAATGCCAGTAAAATGAACGAACTTTTAAATGATAATTTTGAATTTTAATAATTGTTAGTATTACTTTTACATTGATCTAAAAGAATTGCTAGAGTTATAATATTTGTATATTATATAACAAAATACAAGATCACTATGAGAGCTATTTATTTAAAACAAAGCTACTTATTTAAGATAAAACAAAGTTATCGCTACTCTCTACGAAAAAAGAAACTCGCTACTCGCTCGGTTCGTTTTGAGCGCACTTCTTCTCTACTGCGGGCTCTGCTCTGACTGTGTTTGAAGAACACGTCTCGAATATGAATTAGAGGATGAGTGATTTGTATGCCGACCTTTCTGGGGTCCACGCTGGAATCTACCGCGAAAACTATATCGGACCAGTTCCGTACGAGGCGTATTATTATGATTACGAGTAGTCGAGTTGCTAGGGTGACCATGATGGTTGTAATTCTGATTATAGTTATTTTTGTATAAATTATCACGACCGCGCATATTACAGAATCGGTTACAACGCCGTTGCCTAAAATTAATTTATGAAAAGTTGCTTAATTTCGGAAACGAATTTTTCAATGGTCCTACGACCCTGTTTGTTACTAAAAATACTACACTACACTTTGGTAATACAAACACGTAATCCCAACGATAGGACGTATTACTTTTTCTCACCGACACCGCGTGATCGTATTGAGACACCGATAGGGCTATACTACACTATACTACAACTAGCTACCTATAGCACTATCGAGCATTTTAAACGATTGAGACTTTTATCAGCGATATTTTTGGTAGTAAGTAATTTTAAAATATGTTTATGGTAATGGAAATATTTAAATATTAAATGATGTAATGGTGCAAATTTACATTTTATACATATTTCTTTTAGTTCCAATCAATCAAAATGATTCGTGCAACTAAAGGTAATTAGCCTCGCGCTCGCCCTGACATGCACACAGAGATAACATTGTAGTGTACGTCAATATTACGCCGTTTCAAAGCGATCGCGTAGATTTCGACTTGGACATATTTGAATATGCGCTCTTAAAACAACCCGTATAAACATTACTAAAAACGACATTTATGAAATATAAAAAGGTAAAAAATGATACTACCACGACAGAAGTAAAAGAAATATTTTTTGGAAAAAAAAATTAATAAGTTATATATTTAATGAAGTAGAGCAACCTTCACCTGTGATCTCGAACGTATATATGCAAGGGGAGAGCACCACCCCTAATGGCTGGGAAAGTAAAATAGCAAAGCTAGACGGAAGAAGCCTTAACACAACAATTATAATTAACTAAATATAAGAAATACATTTTGACAGCTGTCAGACTTATTGCACCAAGCGTGTCAACCAAAAAACGGAAACGTACAATATTCGATTAAAAAAAAAATCGATATCGATTATTTAGAGTTTATAATCATTTACAGTTTTGTTTGAATAATACGAGAATAAATTAAAAACGGATAATTCAAAACACAAGATTTATCAGTTTCTTCGTATTTGTTGTTACTGTTTATTTCAAGCGGCAAAGTTAGAAAAATTTAAGATTGAAACTAGATTAAAAATATATTTATTCAATCACTTTCAGTACAATTAGTTGAGTTGTCGTTGCTTAGATTGATTATTATTTGATTTTCAATAATGCAGTCAAAATTAATGTCTCTTTCAAAGTCATCCATAATGAATTTTTTTGATTTGTCTGCCTCTTTTGCCCAATCATTATTTGTGAAATGGGCACATGCTTCAACGAATATAGAAGAAACAGTCCAAAAAGTTAAAGCCGAGTTACAAACTATGAAGACAAACATAAAATCACAAAATTACACACAGTAAGCTCCCGAAATGGCTGGAGGTTGAAATTACGTAATGGTTTTTTCAGCGCGGCCTTGTATATGAGTTTTTCGCCTACATAAATTTACGTTGACAAAGTGAAAAAATAAACTTGTTTTATTAATGATTCATGTAATTTAAGGAATTTTAAAATTAAAAATTTTATCAAACAAATAATACATTAAAATATAATGATTCGATTATTTGAATATTTTTATCGATTATTTGAACATTTTTGCCGATTATTCACATAACAATGAATTTTAATCATCCAACCACTACGGTAACGAATATAGCGATGTATCATTGAAACGAAATCAAGTAAAAAAAAGTTGATACTGGTTATTTTTCTAATATTTTGCTTTGTTTGAAAGATTCGAATTTAAATTAGTGATAATAAACTATACACGTCGTAATGAAATATAGATAACTACATAATTCTTCAGATATACGTAAAAGGTAATTTAAAATCCTGTGAGTACGATTGTACAAAGTTATTGAAAAATGATTAACGTGAAACGTCAAAAGGTATTTCTTAGATTTGGTTGACCATGAGAAATTATTTTAAAACATAATTTAACATTTTTGTTCAGTAGTTGCTGAAAACTTGATAATTTTGTGTTTTTTGTGATTTGTTTATTGTATGAGCCATACGAAAAAGTAATTTTTGTAAGAATGTAAGAAATCTCTTTTTTAAAAGGCCTGTAATGCATTTGCTGCATGGCATCTACGACCTTCTGCCATCAGGGCGGCGTTACTTAGGGAAGAGGTGTAATATTTGACAGATTTCATAGCGAGGGAAGTTAATTTAATAGAAAAGTGTAGAGATTAATATTTTTTTTGAAATATTAGCTATATTTTATATTAATTAGATAAAATGGATAAAATAGAATAAATAATATCATTGATAGGTATCAGTAATATCAATGACAATCATTCCGTTTTTTTATTTTTTTAAATTTAAAACGCGTGGTAATGTATCAGACATATTTTGAAGGGTCTATCTGTAGACAAAAATGTTGTTCATAATTTATATTTGATTCGATATATACTGGCGATTTTTCTTACAGTTTGAAAGAAATAGGGTTTAACGTTTAACGGAATAAAAGCCTATCCTATCTTATCATACCCTATCACCTAGTACGTGTGCTAGGCAGACGTTGTTCTGCCCTTTTCGATGACCCTTTGTCATGTCCTATTAAAAAGGCTTAAATTCGCAAAAAAGATGTTGTGGGTGAAAGAACCGTCCTATCTCTCAAGTTGGACCAAACTGCACACGGTGTGCAAATTTGATTAAAATTGGTTAAGTAGAAGTCTATCGCGGATAAACAACGTGACACGTAATTTACATATTAAGAGATAAAAATTATAATAGCTGTAACTTTACTTTACCTATACATATATATATATATATATATATATATATGTATATATATATATATATATATATATATATATATATAGGGAAGGTAATGTAAGAATATTTAGCTTTTTAACGAGAGGTCTACATGATTCCATTTGACCAACACCGCATATAGATCTTATACATCTCTTCTGTAGTATAAATACACGAGAAATGTGTGTCGAATTTCCCCACAGAATCAGTCCATACCTAATTTTGACTGCATTATTGAAAATTAAATAATAATCAATCTAAGCAACGACAACTCAACTAATTGTACTGAAAGTGATTGAATAAATATATTTTTAATCTAGTTTCAATCTTAAATTTTTCTAAATTTGCCGCTTGAAATAAACAGTAACAACAAATACGAAGAAACTGATAAATCTTGTGTTTTAATTATCCGTTTTTAATTTATTCTCGTATTATTCCTCCAAAACTGGTAATGCTTACAAACGCTAAATAATCGATATCGATTTTTTTTTTAAATCGAATATTGTACGTTCCCGTTTTTTGGTTGACACGCTTGGTGCAATAAGTCTGACAGCTGTCAAAATGTATTTCTTAGATTTGGTTAATTCCCCCCCGAACGGGTTCCCGCCTTGTCGTGGCGGGGGCGCTTAGTAGCCGTGGCTTGGTCTCCCACGGTGAACAAAGAGGAACCCACGTGGCTGGCCCGAGGTGAAGGGCCGGCCTGAGGTGGCCGCTCCGAGTGGGCTTGGGGAGCCCACTTCGGATGTGTGCTGGTGGACTGCAGCGAGTGGGGACTCGCGCACCCTCTACCGCTGCAGTCGAGGTGGAGTCGCGGAGGAAGAGGAGTGTTGGTATGGCGATGCGCCACTCGCCCTATCCTTCGCGACTCAAACGGGGCCGCACCGTTGATGCGGTGGTGGTGGGGCTGCGGGGGGAGAGGATTGTCGGTATTGCGAGGCGCCGCTCTCCCTACCCTCCGCAGCCGAATCTTGGTTGGCGGCGGAGCCATAGACCAGATCCGCCGCTGGGGTCGGGAAGGCTAGTACTTCTAAGTGCTCGTTTTTCCTGGCCCCATGGCCTTTGTGCATCGGACGCGGGTGCGTCTGTTGCACAGACGTAGTTGGAGGCCGTGGAGGAAGGCGCGCCATGGGTTCTGGTGTGCCTTACCTGGGAAGGAGAACGGGGAGGAATTTTCCTCTCCCGAGGAGGTGCTGCCATGGGGCGGCAGGCGCTAGTAGGGCCGCGGATGTGTGCGAAAGCGTTCCCGTAGCCCTGCCAATATGCGACAAAGGTGGAACACCATGGGGTTTTAGTCGGTGCAAGTCCGACATAACCCGTCCTTGCCCCCGCGAGGCGGGTATGCGTAGGCATTTCCCCATGCAAAAAAAAAAAAAAAAGATTTGGTTAATTATAATTGTTGTGTTAACGCTTCTTCCGTCTAGCTTTGCTATTTTACTTTCCCAGCCATTGCGGGTGGTGCTCTCCCCTTGCATATATACGTTCGAGATCACAGGTCAAGGTTGCTCTACTTCATTAAATATATAACTTATTAATTTTTTTTCCAAAAATATTTCTTTTACTTCTGTCGTGGTAGTATCATTTTTTACATTTTTATATTTCATAAATGTCGATTTTAGTAATGTTTATACGGGTTGTAGGTTTAAAAGCGCATATTCAAATATGTCCAAGTCGAAATCTACGCGATCGCTTTGAAACGGCGTAATATTGACGTACACTACAATGTTATCTCTGTGTGCATGTCAGGGCGAGCGCGAGGCTAATTACCTTTAGTTGCACGAATCATTTTGATTGATTGGAACTAAAAGAAATATGTATAAAATGTAAATTTGCACCATTACATCATTTAATATTTAAATATTTCCATTACCATAAACATATTTTAAAATTACTTACTACCAAAAATATCGCTGATAAAAGTCTCAATCGTTTAAAATGCTCGATAGTACTATAGTTAGCTAGTTGTAGTATAGTGTAGTATAGCCCTATCGGTGTATCAATGCGATCACGCGGTGTCGGTGAGAAAAAGTAATACGTCCTATCGTTGGGATTACGTGTTTGTAGTACCAAAGTGTAGTGTAGTATTTTTAGTAACTAACAGGGTCGTAGGACCATTGAAAAATTCGTTTCCGAAATTAAGCAACTTTTCATAAATTAATTTTAGGCAACAGCGTTGTAACCGATTCAGTAATATGCGCGGTCGTGATAATTTATACAAAAATAACTATAATCAGAATTACAACCATCATGGTCACCCTAGCAACTCGACTACTCGTAATCATAATAATACGCCTCGTACGGAACTGGTCCGATATAGTTTTCGCGGTAGATTCCAGCGTGGACCCCAGAAAGGTCGGCATACAAATCACTCATCCTCTAATTCATATTCGAGACGTGTTCTTCAAACACAATCAGAGCAAAGCCCGCAGTAGAGAAGAAGTGCACTCAAAACGAACCGAGCGAGTAGCGAGTTTCTTTTTTCCTAGAGAGTAGAGATAACTTTGTTTTATCTTAAATAAGTAGCTTTGTTTTAAATAAATAGCTCTCATAGTGATCTTGTATTTTGTTATATAATACACTAATATTATAACTCTAGCAATTCTTTTGGATCAATGTAAAAGTAATATTAACAATTATTAAAATTCAAAATTATCATTTAAAACTTCGTTCATTTTACTGGCATTAATATCCATATACGACAATAATATTTTAAACAAATTAAGTTGAAATTAAGTATAATCATTCTTGTAGTCCTTATCAGTCCAGTTCTTTGTAATCCTCATCATCGTTGCAGCGTCTTTCTACTATCTTATAAGTAAAGTGTCCGTAAAGTTCGTGTGTTTACTACGACCTATTATGTGCACCGAAATTAATTGAATGCGTGTACTTACTACACAATATATATGTATAAAGTTACAGCCTATGTACGTCCCACTGGCACAGGCCTCCCCTCATTTCTGAGAGGGTTTTAGGGCAAGGAAGTATCCGCCGCGCTGCCCCAATGCGTGTTGGCGAACTTCACTGGTCTTTGAAATATTTTTTTTCTTATTCCTCAGACATGCAGGTTTCCTCACGATGTTTTCCTTTACCGCCGAGCACGTGGTAAATATATATATATATATGGTGTGCGAGGACCAGCCTATGACTGGATAAGGAGCTATCTCAATGAAAGGACTAGGTTTGTGGAAGTATCGAGGCTGGATGATGGGTGTCTGAGTGTGACGTACAGATCGGAGATTAGGGGGAATAACTCAGGTGTCCCATGGGGCAGTATATTGGGACCATTACTCTTCGTTATTTACATCAATGACCTTCCAAAATGTACGCAATTTCCTGTTACACTATATGCTGACGATATTTCTATAACTATACATAAGAAACCTAACACTGACTATAATGATGAAATAAATAATGAAATAAGAAATATAACGAATTGGCTAAAATATAATGATTTGAAAATTAATATTAATAAAACAAAATACATACAATTTTACAATAAAAATGGGAAAACTCAGCAACTATCGGTACACTATGGTAATGATCCCATTGCCATGACCGCTTCAACGACCTTTCTCGGTATTGTGATTGATTCCGAACTTACATGACAGAATCACGTTGAAACTGCATGCCAGAGGATTAACAGGTTTGTTTTCACTCTGTATCGTCTGTCAAAGTTAGCCAACCTTAAGACAGCTCTGATGGCTTACCATGGATACGTCGGTTCTATACTGAGGTATGGACTGATTCTGTGGGGAAATTCGACACACATTTCTCGTGTATTTATACTACAGAAGAGATGTATAAGATCTATATGCGGTGTTGGTCAAATGGAATCATGTAGACCTCTCGTTAAAAAGCTAAATATTCTTACATTACCTTCCCTATATATATATATATATACGAAATTTTAACATTGACGAAAAAAAATGCTAAACTCTTCACAAAACAACATAATGATCGTTGTGATACAAGAAGGTACCCGTGGAAGTTATCTGTGCCCCAGACAGCCACAACTTGTTTTGCTAGAAATAGTTGTAGCATGTGCGTTCAACTATTTAATTTACTTCCGAACCATATTCAAAACTTGACATTTAAACTTTTTAAATAAATTATTTTCGGGATTCTGATTGAAAATTGTTTTTATGACATAAATGAATTTATCAAATTCTGCCGTGACGGTTACCTCAAGCGAATTGTTGTTGATGTATGAAATTTTAAATTGACAAATGATTTAGAGTTTGTAAGATTGACATTATGCATTATGATATGACCATGCCTGTATATTTTTTCTTTCTTTTACTGTTATTCAAATTAAGATGAAATAATATTGTAATTTTGTATTTTTCTAATTTTAATTAAGAAATTTCACGTTAACGTAAAATTTGCATACCGATGAACTGGTAAAACGTGAATACACACTATGTTATAAGACCTAAAAATGTACCATGTTTTATGCAAATAAATATTTATTATTATATATAGGTGTATGTATATCAACAACTCACCGAAAACAACGACTGAGGCCCACATGGCAGACATGACGACGTTTTTCGGCTGCACCATTGAGTTGGCGGACGAGCTGTCGAGCTTCGGGTCGGCGAGTGGCTGGTTGTAGGTGGCCAGCGAGTGCGCGGCTCGCGGCGCACCGAGCGGCGCGGCGGACAACGCCCCGAGCAGCGCCGCCAGCAGGCTCAGCGCTGCTGGCGCCGCGTGCCGCACCCGCGTCGTGAACAGCACCTGCAGCATCACCGCGCCCGCATTCATAACGCGAACGGAATATCTTAAATTGTACCCAGCCTTAGCTAACCATGACATTGCGACGTCCAAACACAACAGTCCCCCGTCACCATTAGAACTATAAAATAATTGAAGCGTCGAGAATATAAAATAAGTTGATATACTCAATGCAGTCCGTAAAACTTAGTTTCATTCAATGTGTTTACGTATACATAAATCATTAAAGCAAAGGAAATGCCTATGTGCCCCGCGGTCTTAAAAATCACTAATATGTGATATAAAAGTTTGGAAAAGAGCAGAAGACGAAGGAGGTCGACGGTCTTAAAAAAAAGCATTAACACGAAATAAAAGATGATGCACGTCGGACCACGGAGTGAGTAGACGTCGTACAGCAAACTCACCTCTGTACTTCGACACAGACTCAGATCAGCCGAAAAGCGAAGGTCGCGCTTATAGTTCCCTCGGTAGTAGAGTCCTACCGAAGCATCGAATTCAGCAATAAAACCACCTTCGGCTTCTCATAACACGGGAAAACCATTTTTTGGTACGATATTATTAAAATCTCCCCCACACAAACTTCAAATTGAATGAAAGTCACTTGTGACATAGAAATTAATGAACTCATACACATTTATTTTAAGTCACTGTCATTTACAAGTCCACTGATAAACATAGGCCTTCCCCAAGGATTGCCACAAAGTACAGTCCTAAACCACCTGCATCCAGATCGTCACTCCATCTAATGTGGGGCGACTCTACACTTTGCTGCTAACCAATACGATGCTGCCACTTGAGAACCTTTCTTTCCCATCGATTCTCGAATCTTCCAGCTATATGTCCGGCTCTTTACCAATTCAGCTTACTAATCTGTTATGATCACCCGCGGTCAAATTATCAACAGTACCCAATATTAATCATTATCATTACAATTTATTAAAAGTCACAGGGACAATATTTGCTGCAGTTGCACGTCGGAAAGCACAGTTTTTATTTTTTATTGTTATTGTTGCCCATACGCTTGTTTGTTTCCTTCCGTCGCTGCTCACGACACACACACAACACGGATATTCTTCACTGCGACTGCACGCTCAAGCCGTTACATTAAATTATTCATAAAAAAATTACAAGTAATTTCATAACGATATACAAAAATAAACTAACTTTACCTTAGCGTCCGTATCGTTGAGTTCAATCCCAACCAAGTATTTGTTGTATTCTACGATGTCCTTTTTACCATAGGCAAGTAAGGCTGAAAGACAATTTAGGTATTATTTTTATTCTTTAATGTCAATAATAAAGAAATATGTTTTTTTTATAGAAGAGGGGCAAACGCCATGCGGCTCACCGGATGGTGTCTACCGCCGCCCATGAACAACCGCAATACCAGGGAAATCGCATCAGGTCTAGCGACTTCCCCTTTTATACTAATGAATTGGGAGTTTCAAACTGTTCTTAAAAAGTTATACATCCATCCCATTACGGCCTACAAAAGTTTACAGGTGAACATAGATCTCCCCATACCTTATCTCATAGGGGGAACTTCGCCGTAGCTAGCACGCTTGGCAAGTGAGTTGGCAGCCGCAGTGTTTTATTATTTTGAGTTGTTGTCAGGAAGATGCTGCTGCCCATCTCCTGTTTCAATTTCCTTCATCATCTAGAGAGTCAAGAAGGAGAGGCTTGCCCAAGTACCACGTACATCTCTCGAGAGTAAGGTTGGCGCGGCCTTGGAGGTAGAGGTATACGACCTCTTACGACACCAACGGGACGAAAAGGGGTAGTCTTTCGTTTTCAAGTGAGTGCAGGAATTGCATAACTTAATTTCTTTCTCTCCATTCCATCATCGGACAAACAAACGTTCGAGCGATCTCCACCCTTATTTGTCGACATGCCACGCATACGAACCAAAAGCTTCATTATATTTCAAGGATTTTCTGATGGGTCGTCAGCAACAAGTTAAAATAAACAAATACATCAGCTCAGACGTGACTGTAAATAAGGCAGTGTGCTCGTTCCTAGCCTATTTCTTGTATCCATAAACGATCTGTGTCAAATGTCACTACATGAAGGCAAAATTTTCACATATGCAGATGATACAGCTTCCCGGTCCCAGTAGAGCCTGGCGCGGTCATTTTCAATACGGCAGTTTCCGATCCACGAGACCGTATTTCAGAGCGAGCTCTTGGTGTAGAATTCTGGCTACTAGGTTGTGCCTGTGCAAGTACTCAGAGTTAGAAAGAGCCGAACAACCGGAGATGACATGCCTGAGTGACTCACTGGGATGGCGACAAGCTCGACAGACGTCGACGGTGCCATCCTTTAGGATGTATCTCCGATAGTTGTTGGTCTTAATAACCTGATCCTGTATTGCACAGACAAAACCCTCGGTTTCCCCCGAAGAGGTCACCGAAACGTAGCCAGTTGAGGGAGGCGACTGTATCTACAAAGGGCTCATGTAGAGCCCTGTAGTACCTCCCGTGGAGCTCCTTCTCCTTCCATACAGTCTCCCGGTCGGAAATGCTACGCACTGCTGGGTCCTGCCATTGCTCATTGGCTAAGGATAGAGGGGTAAGCCCTTTATCACTAGAAATGACGTCATTGTAGAATGGATCATCCAATCTTGCCAGGAAGTAATGACGGAGGCTGCACACTTCGCGATTATGCATGGTGAGCGCACTCAGAAAGCCACGCCCACCATGCTTTCGCGGCAAGTACAGCCTCATTACTGACGATCTCGGATGATGCATCCTATGGGACGTCATGGTAGTGCGGACTTTTCTATCCAGGGCGTTAAGTTTAGTTTGAGTCTACCTGAGTATGCCAAAGGTATACATGAGGACAGTCATGACCCAACCGTTATATGCGTGTGTCTTATTCACACCGGACAAAAGGCTGTTGATCACTTTGGTCAAACGTGCATTAAACACGTCGCAAACTGTTTCATACCAGCCTCATCGATACCGATGTTCTGTAACATACCCAGGTATTGGTATCTTTCAGCCTTGGAAAGAGTCCTTAAGTTGACGGGCATAGATAAATCTATGCCCTCAGAGTTAGCAACCCTTCCCCTTTCAACATGGAGGACCGCACACTTATCCGTTCCCAGCTCCAAGTGATGTTTAGCAATTCCATGAGATGGGAGCGACTGGAGGCGAATAACTTGAGGTCATCCATATAGAAAAGGCGGGTCACTTTTGTCCCTCCTTTCCGTAGCTGAAATCCCCTCCCGGATCCCTCCAGTAAGGTGCTGAGAGGGTTCAGAGAGAGGCAGAACCAGATTGGACTCAGACAATCGCCCTGGAAGATACCCCTTCTTATCCTTATGTGATGCTCCGCAGCCATCATCCGCTCGCCCAGATGACAAAGGATCGTACTCCAGTGCCCCATACACTGCTCGAGGAAGTCTCTCACTGTACAGTCTATCTTGTACAGCTCGAGGACTCTCTTTAGCCATGCATGGGGCACAGAGTCGAACGCCTTTCCGTAGTCTATCCAGGCGGCGGAGAAGTTCCGACGGTTGTGTTTCACCACTTTGCCAATGACCGGCTCCACCGGGGTAGAACCACGCTCTCACAGAATACTACCAGCGTGAAATAGCAGCTAAAGGCTGTTGTGTTTTGTATGGCGAGTGTAGAGAACCGGAGACCTCTTTTTACTGGAAACGAGGCATTCAATCGTAGTCCCCAGAGGTGACGACGTATCTTCATTTTGATTCCTGATCGAGGATAAATGTAGATGTCTATGGGCCACACCTTCACTTACCATCAGGTGGACTGTGTGCTCGTTTGTCACCCTTATTCCATAAAATAGTATTCTTATAAAATCTTATTATTATATCATGGGAAAGCTACATGGTCCATGAAAATTAGCTTACATAAGCGTCAACGTGTAGGAACATAAAAAATTTGTAGGTCTAAAGCAACGCCATGTCCAACTTATTGTATGAACACGCAGATTACACATATTGCATGTGCATTTAAAATTGCAAACACCATAGTTAAAGGTGCATGTGTGCAGCAATGCGGCACACATACGTACACCTAAACTACGGACTAATAAACAAAGAAAGACAACAGATGTGTGCGTTAGTCTGTGACAAGGAGTCGAATCACTTGAAAAGTACGCAACGCTCCGCCAGTTGTTCTTTGCTGATCAGAGAGATTATATTAGTCCAGTTATACCAGTCCAGAACCAGAAATAGGAACAAAAACCAATAGTATGTTTTCAAAAAGAGTTTCAGAACTCACAAGCGACAACATCGTCTGTTTTTTCAAAGACGACGTCATTATAATGGTCGGTGAGAGTCCTCAGTGCGATGTCGGAGGTGTTGATGTTGTACAGTACGCGTCGCTCCGGCAAATCCTCATACAGGCTCAAATCCATCAATGCAACAGGGTTGCGTTTGACATCGTTGCTCGAGTCGTTCGATATGTATGTAAAGACGGCCAACGTGAGGATTGGCATGATCACTAGCTGGAATAAAAAAAAAATATTAAAACCAAAAAGGAATTGGATCGTGTTTTTCAGAAATGATCCAATCCAAAAATTGGCCAAAACAACGATCTAGAGGCAC
Source organism: Parnassius apollo (assembly GCA_907164705.1). Taxonomy (NCBI): domain Eukaryota; kingdom Metazoa; phylum Arthropoda; class Insecta; order Lepidoptera; family Papilionidae; genus Parnassius; species Parnassius apollo. The sequence continues at coordinate 9,194,410 of CAJQZP010001584.1, forward strand.
TTTTATCGGTCTATATCCAAGTTATATACGTGGTAGAGCCATGCTGCAGATATATTAGTAGTATAGTTGTAGCACGAATGGGTCGGCTCGACCGGGGAAGGACCACGCTCTCACAGAATACCAGCGTGAAATAGTAGCTTAATGCTGCTGTATTTCGTATGGTAAGTGTAGAGAACCGAAGACCCTTATTACTGGAAACGAGGCATTCCATCTTAGTCCACACAGGTGACAACGCATCTGCATTTTGATTTGTAATCGAGGATACATGTAGATGTCTATGGGCCACAGCAACCACTTACCATCTGGTGGACTGTGTGCTCGTTTGGCACCCTATCCTATAAATAAAAAGTAGGAAAGACTTCTGGAAAATAACAAGTAATTCCAAATCTATATTATATTTTCTTTAAAATAACATGCGTAACAAGATATAATAGGATTTCGCACAATAGAAGAACACATTTATACACAACGCAAATCCAAATAACTTGTATGTTTTTGTGGGTTGAAACATATCTGCATAACACCGTCCAATTTGCAGATTAAATATAATTGACATTGGATTTATTCCTAAAAAACCTGTCTATGCTACTGAGTTGAGTAATGTCCATTAGTAAGTGACAATAATTTTCCATAATAGTAGATAATGCAGTATAAGCAATCTTTAGAAGCGACAGTAGCCTAATGACAGGGCGCGGACTGCGAACTCAAAAAGGTCGTGGGTTCGAATTCGCCATTCGACTACTGGCGTGAAACACTCGTAACACAAGCAATTTAAGCTTACCACGAGTGGTTAAGGGGAATATTAGTAATGTTTATAGCATTATTAATATTCTTTTTAAAAAATCTACTTTATATTAGATTATATTTTTTACAGTACAAAAATTGCCTTTGCCATTATGTATGGATGGTTGTCTGTTTATTTAAAGTGGCCTCCAACTTCACACTTCGCTACAAATTAAAAGGAAACATAAATAAAATTTTGAAAATCTCTTTCAAAATCTTTTATAGCAATTAATAATATTAGGTATAATAATAATATATTGTCGACGTGATATCGATAACATAAAGTATTGAATGAAAAGTGAATGGAGGAGTAATAGGAATGGGACCTAAATTTATTCTATTTGGTAAGTCACGTGATTGCCATATCACAATGTTGCATTACTATCTATTTAATACGCAAACGTAACACTCATCCGGAAAACTTACGTACGTACGTACTTAGCCCTGAAGTGAAATTGCTCACAGTAAAACAACACAGCTCAAAATATAATAAATAGCTTAGCAGTGAAGTATGGCTACAGCACATACATACACATAGCACTAGATCTTACAGGTAGCTGTGATGCACTACACTCTCTCACTACTCTCACAAACACATATAAAAAAGCCCCTATTTTAATGAACGGTAGTGAGTCGAAAATCAAAATCTTAACCTTTAGAAATTAGGTCATTCAGAAGTACGATAGGGTTAGAAATTGTGTGGCAAGATAAAAATGTAGTTTGCAACAGTAGTCACTAGGATTCAGAAAGGAATGCTCCGATGTATGGAGTGTAGAGGTAAGGAGTACAGACTCTGTATAAAAATATGGTTTGCAACAGTAGTCACTAGGATTCAGAAAGGAATGCTCCGATGTATGGAGTGTAGAGGTAAGGAGTACAGACTCTGTATAAAAATATGGTTTGCAACAGTAGTCACTAGGATTCAGAAAGGAATGCTCCGATGTATGGAGTGTAGAGGTAAGGAGTACAGACTCTGTATAAAAATATGGTTTGCAACAGTAGTCACTAGGATTCAGAAAGGAATGCTCCGATGTATGGAGTGTAGAGGTAAGGAGTACAGACTCTGTATAAAAATATGGTTTGCAACAGTAGTCACTAGGATTCAGAAAGGAATGCTCCGATGTATGGAGTGTAGAGGTAAGGAGTACAGACTCTGTATAAAAATATGGTTTGCAACAGTAGTCACTAGGATTCAGAAAGGAATGCTCCGATGTATGGAGTGTAGAGGTAAGGAGTACAGACTCTGTATAAAAATATGGTTTGCAACAGTGGTCACTAGGATTCAGAAAGGAATGCTCCGATGTATGGAGTGTAGAGGTAAGGAGTACAGACTCTGTATAAAAATATGGTTTGCAACAGTAGTCACTAGGATTCAGAAAGGAATGCTCCGATGTATGGAGTGTAGAGGTAAGGAGTACAGACTCTGTATAAAAATATGGTTTGCAACAGTAGTCACTAGGATTCAGAAAGGAATGCTCCGATGTATGGAGTGTAGAGGTAAGGAGTACAGACTCTGTATAAAAATATGGTTTGCAACAGTAGTCACTAGGATTCAGAAAGGAATGCTCCGATGTATGGAGTGTAGAGGTAAGGAGTACAGACTCTGTATAAAAATATGGTTTGCAACAGTAGTCACTAGGATTCAGAAAGGAATGCTCCGATGTATGGAGTGTAGAGGTAAGGAGTACAGACTCTGTATAAAAATATGGTTTGCAACAGTAGTCACTAGGATTCAGAAAGGAATGCTCCGATGTATGGAGTGTAGAGGTAAGGAGTACAGACTCTGTATAAAAATATGGTTTGCAACAGTAGTCACTAGGATTCAGAAAGGAATGCTCCGATGTATGGAGTGTAGAGGTAAGGAGTACAGACTCTGTATAAAAATATGGTTTGCAACAGTAGTCACTAGGATTCAGAAAGGAATGCTCCGATGTATGGAGTGTAGAGGTAAGGAGTACAGACTCTGTATAAAAATATGGTTTGCAACAGTAGTCACTAGGATTCAGAAAGGAATGCTCCGATGTATGGAGTGTAGAGGTAAGGAGTACAGACTCTGTATAAAAATATGGTTTGCAACAGTAGTCACTAGGATTCAGAAAGGAATGCTCCGATGTATGGAGTGTAGAGGTAAGGAGTACAGACTCTGTATAAAAATATGGTTTGCAACAGTAGTCACTAGGATTCAGAAAGGAATGCTCCGATGTATGGAGTGTAGAGGTAAGGAGTACAGACTCTGTATAAAAATATGGTTTGCAACAGTAGTCACTAGGATTCAGAAAGGAATGCTCCGATGTATGGAGTGTAGAGGTAAGGAGTACAGACTCTGTATAAAAATATGGTTTGCAACAGTAGTCACTAGGATTCAGAAAGGAATGCTCCGATGTATGGAGTGTAGAGGTAAGGAGTACAGACTCTGTATAAAAATATGGTTTGCAACAGTAGTCACTAGGATTCAGAAAGGAATGCTCCGATGTATGGAGTGTAGAGGTAAGGAGTACAGACTCTGTATAAAAATATGGTTTGCAACAGTAGTCACTAGGATTCAGAAAGGAATGCTCCGATGTATGGAGTGTAGAGGTAAGGAGTACAGACTCTGTATAAAAATATGGTTTGCAACAGTAGTCACTAGGATTCAGAAAGGAATGCTCCGATGTATGGAGTGTAGAGGTAAGGAGTACAGACTCTGTATAAAAATATGGTTTGCAACAGTAGTCACTAGGATTCAGAAAGGAATGCTCCGATGTATGGAGTGTAGAGGTAAGGAGTACAGACTCTGTATAAAAATATGGTTTGCAACAGTAGTCACTAGGATTCAGAAAGGAATGCTCCGATGTATGGAGTGTAGAGGTAAGGAGTACAGACTCTGTATAAAAATATGGTTTGCAACAGTAGTCACTAGGATTCAGAAAGGAATGCTCCGATGTATGGAGTGTAGAGGTAAGGAGTACAGACTCTGTATAAAAATATGGTTTGCAACAGTAGTCACTAGGATTCAGAAAGGAATGCTCCGATGTATGGAGTGTAGAGGTAAGGAGTACAGACTCTGTATAAAAATATGGTTTGCAACATTAGTCACTAGGATTCAGAAAGGAATGCTCCGATGTATGGAGTGTAGAGGTAAGGAGTACAGACTCTGTATAAAAATATGGTTTGCAACATAGTCACTAGGATTCAGAAAGGAATGCTCCGATGTATGGAGTGTAGAGGTAAGGAGTACAGACTCTGTATAAAAATATGGTTTGCAACAGTAGGTCACTAGGATTCAGAAAGGAATGCTCCGATGTATGGAGTGTAGGGTAAGGAGTACAGACTCTGTATAAAAATATGGTTTGCAACAGTAGTCACTAGGATTCAGAAAGGAATGCTCCGATGTATGGAGTGTAGAGGTAAGGAGTACAGACTCTGTATAAAAATATGGTTTGCAACAGTAGTCACTAGGATTCAGAAAGGAATGCTCCGATGTATGGAGTGTAGAGGTAAGGAGTACAGACTCTGTATAAAAATATGGTTTGCAACATAGTCACTAGGATTCAGAAAGGAATGCTCCGATGTATGGAGTGTAGAGGTAAGGAGTACAGACTCTGTATAAAAATATGGTTTGCAACAGTGGTCACTAGGATTCAGAAAGGAATGCTCCGATGTATGGAGTGTAGAGGTAAGGAGTACAGACTCTGTATAAAAATATGGTTTGCAACAGTAGTCACTAGGATTCAGAAAGGAATGCTCCGATGTATGGAGTGTAGAGGTAAGGAGTACAGACTCTGTATAAAAATATGGTTTGCAACAGTAGGTCACTAGGATTCAGAAAGGAATGCTCCGATGTATGGAGTGTAGAGGTAAGGAGTACAGACTCTGTATAAAAATATGGTTTGCAACAGTAGTCACTAGGATTCAGAAAGGAATGCTCCGATGTATGGAGTGTAGAGGTAAGGAGTACAGACTCTGTATAAAAATATGGTTTGCAACAGTAGGTCACTAGGATTCAGAAAGGAATGCTCCGATGTATGGAGTGTAGAGGTAAGGAGTACAGACTCTGTATAAAAATATGGTTTGCAACAGTAGTCACTAGGATTCAGAAAGGAATGCTCCGATGTATGGAGTGTAGAGGTAAGGAGTACAGACTCTGTATAAAAATATGGTTTGCAACAGTGGTCACTAGGATTCAGAAAGGAATGCTCCGATGTATGGAGTGTAGAGGTAAGGAGTACAGACTCTGTATAAAAATATGGTTTGCAACAGTAGTCACTAGGATTCAGAAAGGAATGCTCCGATGTATGGAGTGTAGAGGTAAGGAGTACAGACTCTGTATAAAAATATGGTTTGCAACAGTGGTCACTAGGATTCAGAAAGGAATGCTCCGATGTATGGAGTGTAGAGGTAAGGAGTACAGACTCTGTATAAAAATATGGTTTGCAACAGTAGTCACTAGGATTCAGAAAGGAATGCTCCGATGTATGGAGTGTAGAGGTAAGGAGTACAGACTCTGTATAAAAATATGGTTTGCAACAGTAGTCACTAGGATTCAGAAAGGAATGCTCCGATGTATGGAGTGTAGAGGTAAGGAGTACAGACTCTGTATAAAAATATGGTTTGCAACAGTAGTCACTAGGATTCAGAAAGGAATGCTCCGATGTATGGAGTGTAGAGGTAAGGAGTACAGACTCTGTATAAAAATATGGTTTGCAACAGTGGTCACTAGGATTCAGAAAGGAATGCTCCGATGTATGGAGTGTAGAGGTAAGGAGTACAGACTCTGTATAAAAATATGGTTTGCAACAGTAGTCACTAGGATTCAGAAAGGAATGCTCCGATGTATGGAGTGTAGAGGTAAGGAGTACAGACTCTGTATAAAAATATGGTTTGCAACAGTAGTCACTAGGATTCAGAAAGGAATGCTCCGATGTATGGAGTGTAGAGGTAAGGAGTACAGACTCTGTATAAAAATATGGTTTGCAACAGTGGTCACTAGGATTCAGAAAGGAATGCTCCGATGTATGGAGTGTAGAGGTAAGGAGTACAGACTCTGTATAAAAATATGGTTTGCAACAGTGGTCACTAGGATTCAGAAAGGAATGCTCCGATGTATGGAGTGTAGAGGTAAGGAGTACAGACTCTGTATAAAAATATGGTTTGCAACAGTAGTCACTAGGATTCAGAAAGGAATGCTCCGATGTATGGAGTGTAGAGGTAAGGAGTACAGACTCTGTATAAAAATATGGTTTGCAACAGTGGTCACTAGGATTCAGAAAGGAATGCTCCGATGTATGGAGTGTAGAGGTAAGGAGTACAGACTCTGTATAAAAATATGGTTTGCAACAGTAGGTCACTAGGATTCAGAAAGGAATGCTCCGATGTATGGAGTGTAGAGGTAAGGAGTACAGACTCTGTATAAAAATATGGTTTGCAACAGTGGTCACTAGGATTCAGAAAGGAATGCTCCGATGTATGGAGTGTAGAGGTAAGGAGTACAGACTCTGTATAAAAATATGGTTTGCAACAGTGGTCACTAGGATTCAGAAAGGAATGCTCCGATGTATGGAGTGTAGAGGTAAGGAGTACAGACTCTGTATAAAAATATGGTTTGCAACAGTAGTCACTAGGATTCAGAAAGGAATGCTCCGATGTATGGAGTGTAGAGGTAAGGAGTACAGACTCTGTATAAAAATATGGTTTGCAACAGTGGTCACTAGGATTCAGAAAGGAATGCTCCGATGTATGGAGTGTAGAGGTAAGGAGTACAGACTCTGTATAAAAATATGGTTTGCAACAGTAGGTCACTAGGATTCAGAAAGGAATGCTCCGATGTATGGAGTGTAGAGGTAAGGAGTACAGACTCTGTATAAAAAAGTGTCCGTAGGAAAGCGCTAAATAATGGTAGCGCCACTGCAGCTACAGTCTAAATTGTAAAGAAATTATTATAATTTTTTTATTCCAATGACTTTCACCATAATTTGTTTTACAATAATTATTTTATTGCTTTCAAAATTTTCATTTTCAAAATGACTCTCAACGTATTTTACGGCGATTTATCATACCCCGTAGCGAGCGCTATTGTGGAGTTTTTGAACTGTTATTTACTGCTTGAGGTGGCCCTAGTTGATGGCACGAACTAAGTGGTAGGCGGGGTTAAAATGCATGCTATCTCGGCAAATATGACGTGCGAAAGCGAAAGGCTTGATGATTTACAATAAAGACGATCGCGCGAAATTCCATAATCAGACCTTTGGGAATCTGAATATCATGAAAAATCTATTGAATGTATCTGTTCAAAATAAAATTATATGCACTTTTGACCACCTAATCTATCCGTGTATGGTAACTGTTTTGCAATTTTCATTCTTCTTATGGTATTCATTTCCGCCCAAAGATGCATTAAAATTAGTACTTTTAAATATATTCTTTTTTACTTTTTTGTTTCCATACAGGGCTAGATAATGATGAGACAAATTGAAATCATTTTTAATTTTGAACGTAAATCATTAAACAGTGGAGTAATCGCCAGACTACGTTTGTATGGAAGAATGAGTGGCTAGTGTACCCTTAAGGATGGACACATTTTCAACTATTCTCCTATGGGAGATTGTCCTCCTTACCTCTATACTCCATGCTCTGGTTGTTGACACGTAGAATTGAAACACATAGGAAGTTGAAAGAGAAAATAGTCATAAAATACTATTTATGCTGAAGAAGTGAGTGGCAGCAGGAAGAGACGCGCTTGATGGAAACTTATCGACCAATCGGCAATACATTGAGGATGAACTATTACTGTAAATATACCTAAATGTAAAAAGCGTCATTGCAATACTGGCGTTGTATTGATGTCAAAATTAAAGCACTTTCATTCAAAATTGACCTTTATAAGGCACTATTTAAAATCGAAAAGCTACGGCAGCGTGATTTCTTATATTTACATGAATACTTGACAATGTATAAAATTAATTTTACGGAATTTATCGCGTTTAATTTAATTTATTTTTGATTCCTGACGTTTCAGGTGCTATACAGTACCCGTTGTAAATTCCCCTCCTGATTATGCATGTTGTAAAGTAAAATTAAACGCGTTTAAATTCGTAAAAATACTTTATTCAAAGCAACGTCATTGCTTCAACAAATCTGTACTACGGGAGAGCTTGTGAGAAGGCGCAGCAAACTCACAGACTGATGACCAAGCCTTGTAATAAACTGGCAGATGGAACCATCGTAGGTACTGCGGCGCATGTATTAAAATACACAAAGTAGGCTTAATATGCTAATACGTGAAATCCGTAGATTTGTGTCGTCGTTCGTGACTCTATCAATTAAATACATTACTAAAGAATAGTGAGATTTGGTTACCATGGCCGAGAGAAAAAACTTCACACTTACCAGAATTAAAACCGACATCTTTTTGGACAGTAGATACTTGACTTGTCTTCTGAGCAACACCAGCAGCTGTCGCCAGTAGAGACGAATACCGGTCACTGTCTTGTAGGTAGGCTCTGCAACATTACAATTTAACAAACATTAGAGTGTAACGTTAATAATCTACATTTAAACGGCAATAAAACTTGTGACAGTAGAAGAAAAAAGGAAGATCTCCCGCCGGGCATGGTGTTCTGCCCAGGGAGCGGCCAACACTCCGTGTGATAGTTCGCAGATGTTCTATATATACTCTTTATGATTCGGACCTTCGATAGCGCGATTTAGGCTTCGGTGTGTTTCGCTTGTGGCGCGACAACAGCGCCGCCACAAACTAAATGTACCGAATACCAATGTGTTTTTAAATGGGAAAGAACTGACTCCTGTTAGCTCTTCTGTTTTTTTTAGCATCACTCTCGACGCTAAGCTCCACTTGGCAGCTTATGCTGTATAAAAGATTAGAGATGTCACTAGTGTCGAGACAGCGAGATTAGTTTATTTCAGTTATTTCCATAGCATAATGTCATATGGGATTTTGCTATAGGGAAATGTGGCTGATTTAGAAACTATTTTTATTTTCAAGAGAGGGCCCATAAGAGTTATTTACAACCTAAAACCGAGAGTCCCTTAGAGATAAATTTAAAGAAATAAATATATTAACTTTGGCTTCTCAGTATATCTACCAAAATTTAATGTATGTTGACGAAAACAAGGGTAGTTATAGTAAAAAACGTGATACACTCTGTAAACACTGGGAACAAATACAAGCTATAGTCAACCAAATCTAAGAAATACATTTTGACGTTTCACATTAATCATTACGCAATAACTTTGCACGAACGTACTCACAGGATTTAAAATAACCTTTTACGTAAATCCGAAGAATTATGAGGTTATCTATATTTCATTACATCTTGTATAGTTTTTTTATCACTAATTTAAATTTGAATTTTTCAAATAAAGCAAAATGTGAAAAAAATAACCAGCATTAACTTTTTTAACTTGACGTCGTTTCAATGACATGTCGCTATGTATATTACCGTAGTGTTTGGATGATTAAAATTCATTGTTATGCGAATAATCGGCAAAATAATTAAAGAATCGGTAAAATATTCTAATAATTGAATCATTAATTTCTTTAATGTACTATTTCTTTAATTTCATTTTTATTTTCAAAATTCCTTAAATTACATGAATGAATGTAACAAGTTTTTTTTTCACTTTGTCAAAGTAAATTTTTGTAGACAAAAAAGTCATACAAGGCCGTGCTAAAATAACCACTACATAATTTCAGTATCCCGCCATTTCGGTACCAGTTAATCGACTCCACAGAATCAGTAATTAATTTTTGAGGCGATGTATACGCTTTTATAACAAAATGCCAGAAAATATACAAGAGACGTTACATAGTTCACACACACGACACATAGTTCAAAAACTTTATTAAACTAAGTTTGTATAAAAAGGGTTATTTTAATGTTAAGGAATTTATGTATGATAATAAGTCCTGGGAAGGGTGATCGCTACCAAGCTATTTCTAATTTGTTTGTGTTGTTAATTGTAACACGCATGATTGTAAGCTCTTTTTTTAAACTAGTACCGTTGGGTTTATCGCTGGTTCTTCCCACGACAGAGGTATTTTTTACGAACCAGTGGTAAATGAAAAGTGACTTTCAATAAGTATTATTCATGTATATTGCATAAAAAAGTTTCTGTTTCTGTTTCGAGAGCTTACTGTGCATAATTTTGTGTTTGTCTTCTTATTTTGTGACTCGGCTTTAACTTTTTGGACTGTTTCTTCTATAATACTTTTTGTACGTGGTAGAGCCACGCTACATCTATATTATAGTTGTAGCACTCATGGGTCGGCTCAACCGGGGCAGGACCACGCTCTCACAGAATACCAGCGTAAAATAGAGCAGCGTAATGCTAATGTGTTTCATATGGTGAGTGTAGAGAACCGTAGACCCTTTTTACTGGAATCGAGCCATCTTAGTCCTCAGGAGTGACAACGCATTTGCATTTTGATTCTTAATTGAGGATAAACGTGTATGTATATGGTCCATAGCATCCACTTACCATCAGGTGGACTGTGTGCTCGTTTGTCACCCAATGCTATAAAAAAATTTCGTTGAAGCATGTGCCCATGTCACAAAGGATGATTGGGCAAAAGTGGTAGAAAAAACAAAAAAATTGACTATGGATAACTTTGAAAGAGAAAGAATTTTGACTGCATTATCGAAAATCAAATAATAATAATTAATATAAACATCGACATCCCTACAAGTTGAACTGAAAGTGATTGAATAAATTTATTTTTAATCTAGTTTCAAACTTAATTTTTTATAACTATGCCTCTAGAAATAAGCAGTAACAACAAATACGAAGAAACTAATAAATATTGTGTTTTAAATTATCCGTTTTTAATTTATTCTGGTATTATTCAAACCAAACTGTAAATGATAGAAAATAGAAATAGAAAATGTATTTATTTAACCAAAAAACATTACATAATTAAGCAATACACTGGTTTCTGCACTAAGCTCTAGGCTTGTATCGCAGGAACCAAGAACATTGACTGACACCGTTTACACCGATAAATACATAGAACTCCGATTAAATTAAAATGAAGCGAAAAATAAATCTTTTTTTTTCCTTCTTTTCCCTCCTTCCTTTCTTTTTTTCTCCCTCTTTTTTTGTATAAATTAATGCATGAAAGAAAAAAAAAATGAACTTAACTGTAACTGTAAACTTGATGTAAACTCTAAATAATCAATATCGATTTTTTTAAGAATCGAATATTTTACGTTCCCATTTTTTGGTTGGCATGCTTGGTGCAATAAGTCTAGACATCTGTCAAAAGGTATTTCTTAGATTTGGTTGACTATAGTAATACTAGTTTCTCGACTCCACAGAGTCAGTAATTCATTCTTGGGGCAATGTATATTACAACAAAATCCCAGAAAATATACAAAGTCTCTCTATTACCAAGTTTTAATATTTAATTAAACCAAAACTATATAAAAAGGTTTATTATGACATAAATGAATACATGGTTGATTTCTTTAAAAAAAGTCCCGTTGGGTTTCTTGCTAGGTTTTCCCAGGACTGAGGTTTATTTCGAACGAGAGTTAAAGTAAAAAAAACTTTCAATAAGAATTACATGTAATCTATATTGAATAAAAAATATTCTGTTCTATTCTATTGATAGTGATTGTCAATATCTGACCGCCCTGTAGCGTTAGTCACGGCGCTAGAGGGCAGTTGGTTCGAATCCGCTAGTGTTTGTATCGTCTATAATTAATTGTTCCGGGTCTGGATATATGTCCTTGTGCAATTTATACATGTAAGCTACCTCCACACTACAGAATAAAATCCTATTGTGGGGGTAACGTTTCTTTAAATCTTAGGGACTTAATGTATAAGTGGCAGGATTCTTTTATGTTCAGAAGTCCGTCCGGGTAAGTACCATCCTCTTACCTATTTCTGCTGTCAAAAATAATATTGCTTGCTGTGTCTATAAGGGTATACCTAGTCAGGTCATAAGTATTGTCACACAGTAAAAACTTTTCTTTTAGAATGCTGGCCACAAAAAAGTTTATTGAATCTTCGAATTGCTCATGAAAATAAAACGCTATACTATTTAGAATTTTACTCATTTTTAAATATGGAGTGGACGCTTAAAGAAGACCGTGTTGCAGTTATTGCGTTGCATCGTTGCGCTTACGCGCCAATTAAAATTTTTGACATACTGAAAAATTTGAATATAACCAAAAGATTCGTTTATCGTACCATCAAACGATACAATGAAGACTCTAGTGTAGATGACAGGTCAAGAAGTGGTCGCCCTCGGTCTGTTAGGACTCCAGCAGTGATAAAAGCTGTGAAGGCGCAAATTCAAAGAAATCCCAAACATAAGCAGAAACTGTTGGCCCTTCAGATGGGGTTAAGCAGAACCATGGTGAAAAGGGTGTTAAATGAAACTTAGGCTTCGGGCATATCGAAGAAAAACAGGACATCATTTGAATGCTCGTCTAATGGACCTGAGACTGAAGAGATGCTGCGCTCTGTTAAAGCGGTACACGGGAAAAAATATCGGGAAATTCTTTTTTCGTATGAAAAAATTTTTACCGTAGAAGAGAGCTACAACAAACAAAATGATAAGGTGTACGCACACAGTAGTGAAGAAGCGAGCAACCGCATTCCGCGTGTCCAACGAGGTCATTTTCCATCCTCGCTCAAGGTATGGTTGGGAGTTTCTTATTGGGGCTTAACAGAGGTACATTTTTGTGAGAAAGGTGTAAAAACGAATGCAGTTTTGTATCAAAATACAGCCCTGACGAACCTTGTGGAACCTGTTTCTCATACCATGTTCAATAACAGGCACTGGGTATTCCAACAAGATTCGGCGCCAGCTCATAGAGCGAAGAGCACACAAGACTGGCTGGCGGCGCGTGAAATCGACTTCATCCGGCACGAAGACTGGCCCTCCTCCAGTCCAGATTTGAATACGTTAGATTACAAGATATGGCAACACTTGGAGGAAAAGGAGTGCTCAAAGCCTCATCCCAATTTCGAGTCACTCAAGACATCCTTGATTAAGGCAGCCGCCGATATTGACATGGACCTCGTTCGTGCTGCGATAGACGACTGGCCGCGCAGATTGAAGGCCTGTATTAAAAATCACGGAGGTCATTTTGAATAAGCTTTATTGTCATAAGAATCTATGTTTTGTTAAGTTCATTTTGGTATATAAATGGTTACATAATGAATAAACTTGTTTCAATTATTTTATATTAAACATGTGACAAAATTTATGACCTGACTAGGTAGATAGCCCATATAATTACTGTGTGTTAATATGTGGTAAGCCTAAATCGCGCTGTCAAAGTTCCGAATCAAAACGGTATATATACATAGAATAGCTCCAAATTATCACACGAAGCGTTGGCCGCTCCCTGGGTAGAACACCTTGCTCGGCAGGAGATCTCCCCTTTTCATACTATGGCCACAAGTACTCAGATGTAACCGCATCTGTTGTCTTGTTCAAAGTTAGCTGCAGATATTTTAAGTGCATGTGAGGTATGGTAATATTTTCCTAGCTACTCTATTAATGTTGAGACATTAAGTCCAGAAGTGGGTTTTTCTCAATTCATCTACTATTACATGCGTATTTAAACAAATAAATTATTCCAGGTGAACGTACCAACTGATCCGCCATCTACGCCGTCTTGAGTGAACGTAGTGTCGATGTCACTGCACAATCTGCGCACAGATAATGATTAATTATACTACCCATGCGGTTAAAGAATTGTATTCAAGATGGAGTCGTTTCTATTCATCTCTCGCTCGCACACTGTCACTATCTATGCTCACATCGGCCGATAGACATCAAAAAATACATAGCGATATGCGTTTTTCATACGTTCTAAAACTTGTCCAAATTGTCATTGGAATCAATGATAACAAAATGTCATAAACTATTAAAAAAATCAGTCAGATTTGGCCAGTTTGTAAGATTCGCCGCGTTCTGAGAGTTTTCTTAATAATTATTGTTGATTTTGTTTGTTAATATATTTGTATAAAATATTTACACGTTAATTGAACAAACATTTTTAAATGTTTCGTTTGTCTGTGTGTCCGAGCTAATCTTCGGCATGGCTGAACCGATCGCAATAAAATAAAACGTCACGAACAAATAAATAGTAATACCAGCAGTGATAAAAAATAAATTTTATCCAGAAAATTCAGAGATTTTATTGAAATAGAAACATTGATAAGATAAAATAAATGAACATGAATACATCAATTAGATCTTAATACGTCAATTAGATCTCAAACGAAGCTCGAGCCGGTCGATAGCTATTAATGTTATTTTAACATAAAGTAGGAACATTAATTTTGGCATATAAAATTATTTTCAAACACTTATTTTCCCATTAATAGAAAATTTCCAACTAACTGAAAAATTTAACGTTACATAGTAATATACTGTTATTAGCGGGTTTTGTTATGGATACTGTGCATGTTGACCGTACGGGCTCGATGAGCCGCCATTTCTAATCCCTTTCGTTGTCCGTGCGGACTGTAATCTTTATGTACAACATATGAATATATATGCATATGAATGTGCAATCCTACTTACTTACTCTCCAATTATAAATTTCATTTCATTGTAAACAATCAGTTCTATCCCTACTGCTACCAATGCATATATTAATTGCAATTTTAAGTACTGATTTACAACGTGATCGACCGTGGTAGAAATATCCTTTAAAAACCTACAAGTCTAAAAAACTTCGAAATTTTTTTTTAATATAGAAGAGGCGGCAAACGAGCATGTGGCTCACCTGATGTTAAGTGACTACCGCCGCCTATGATCAACCGCAACACCAGGGGAATTGCAGGTGCATTGCCGGCCCTTTAGAAAGGAGTAAGCTCTTTTCTTGACGGTCCCCAGGTCGTATCGGTCCGGAAAAATTGCCGGTGGTAAACTATTCCACAGAGAGGTCGCACGCGGAGGAAAACTCCTTTTGAAACGTACAGTGGTGGACCGCCAAGCATCCAGATGGTGTGGATGGTATCGGGACATTTGCCGTGTAGTGCGTTCACGAAATTTGGCGCCTGGGATTAATCCGAACAATTCCTCAGAGCACTCCCCTGTTCCGCAAAAACTCGACTTCAGACACACGTTTGTCCCGGTAGTCGAAGACGTTTTCCCGAGAAATATTGGCACGGCCGGTGTACAGAGCATCACCAGTGCTGTCATCTACATAGCAATGAATGTTACAGGTTTGCAACATATCATTGATATGCAGAAGAAACAGCGTTGGCGATAGCACGCAGCCTTGTGGAACACCAGCATTAATAGGCTTGTAATCGGAGCTTGCACCGTCTACAACGACTTTGATGCAAGAAAGCTGGTGATCCAATCGCACAATTTTCCGGGAAGCCCATAGGAAGGGAGCTTCGAAAGAAGCGCTTTGTGCTAAACCCGATCGAAGGTCTTCGCAATGTCCAAACTAACGGCCAATGCCTCCCCTTGGACTCTACTGCCGCCCATCTGTGAGTTAGATAGAACAGAAGATCACCAGCTGATCGACCACGGCGAAAACCGTATTGGCGGTCACTAATCAGCTGGTGATCCTCAAGATACCTCATGAGCTGGCAGTTAACAATAGACTCCATTGTTTTGGAGAACAAGGAGGTGATGGCGATAGGCCGGTAGTTGGACGGATCTGAGCGGTCGCCTTTTTAGGGATCGGGCGGACGAAAGCCGTCTTCCATGATTTTTGGACTACGCCTAGGGAGTAGGAGTACCGGAAAAGACGAGTTAAAACCGGTGCCAACTCTGGAGCACACGCCCTCAGCACAATTGGGGGGATTCCGTCAGGCCCACTCGACTTGTGGATGTCCAGGGAGAGGAGTGCTTTGCGAACCGAGCGCTGTGTGAACTGCACTTCCGGCATGGAGCACTCACACCGCGGGATGTTCGGCGGCGTACTCCCCCCGTCATCGAGAGTCGAGTTGGACGCAAAGAAATAGCCTAGCAGATCGACTTTCTCTTTTGCGGTATGGGCCAGTGAGTCGTCCTCCCTGTGCAGTGATGGAAGAGATGGCTGACAGAAATTCCCCTGGACAGCCTTGGCTAGAGACCAGAATGCACGGGTTCCAGAAGGAAGGCGAACTAGTTTCTCGCCAATTCTGCCTATGTGCTGACTTTGCCTTGGCAATGACTCTTTTGAAGGACCTAGAGACGGAAATATACTTCTTTTTTAGAGCGCTGGTGTTTACATTTCGGGACGTTGATGCGTCAGCCCAGACTTGGTAGCACTCCTGTTTATAGCATGATGCTATTTTACAGGAGCGACTAAACCATGGCTGAGATTTGCCTCCAATGGGCACCACAGAGGAAGGAATAAAAAGTTCCATACCCTGAAGTACCACATCAGCGACAGAATCCGCAACAACGTTGGGATCTTCCGGCGAGAAGCAAACCCGCCCCCAAGGGTAGGATGCAAAGAAAGACCGCATCCCATCCCAATCGGCTGACCTATAGTGCCAAACACGGCGGCAGCCTGCAGAATGCAACCGCGATTTCAGCGTGAGTGGCACAACACTCCGGACCAGACAATAGTCCGAGGAGCCTAAAGGGGCATCGACGGAAATTTGATATCCATCCTGGTGAGAGGCCAGCAGAAAGTCAAACAGGGAAGGTGCATGATCCTCCACATCTGGAATCCACGTAGGCGAAGTAACCAGTTGTGTTAGACCATATGCCAAGCAAAATCATGAACAGATCTCCCCGCATGATCGGTTAAACGTGAACTAAACCATTCGGCGTGATGGGCGTTAAAGTCGCCGAGGATCACGATCTCTGCGGAGGGGATCTGCTGTAGCAACGAATCTGCAGCCATTTGGACGTGGTCGAAGAGTCGGTCTGTTTCGGCATTACCGCTATGGGACCTATAGAGGCACCCGTAGACGCGCGGATGGTCGTCGCTGTCTACGCGTAGCCAAAGGATGGACAGGTCCGAACCTTCAAGTCTGCCGAGGCGTCGAGAACAGATGTCCTCTCTGACGTAAACGCAAACTCCAGCCCGAGGCACAAAGGAGTGTTCCTGTTTGTACCCCGGGTAGGAGAGATACGAGACATCAGCCGGAGAGGACACCTGCGTCTCGGTCAGAAAGAGCAGAGCCGGCCTCGCCGTCTCGAGATGGTAGTGGACGGCGTTTAGGTTAGAGTGAAGTCCCCTGATATTGCAGAAATTCACGGACAGCGTGGCAGGGGTCGCCTTGGTCTTGTTGCTCCGTTTGCCCCGAGCAGTTGTAGTCTTGAGCGGAATTTTGCCCCCCCCCCCCCCAGAATACGCGGGGCAGCCTGAGCACCCACGCTCAGAAGTGGAGAAACTTGGTCGTGGATACTCAGCGAGGGATTCTCCAGGGGTGTTGGTAACCTCCTGGGGTACGATCATTATTTAATTCCGCTACCATGTTGATGGGGGGGGGGGATTTCCCCAGCCTCCGGCCACCTGCATTCACCAGACGAAACGCGGAAGCAGAGCTTCCACTTCACGCCGGTATTCTGTGAGGTCGTGGTACCACCCCGGTTTGAGCCGGCCCATACGTGCAACAGCAAAGCTGCCGCGTGGCTCTACCACTGTTCCACAATTTTATATAAAAATTCTTCTTCTACATTTATCCTAAATTAGGAATCAAAGTGCGTGCGTTGCATTCACTACTGAGGACTAACATGCAATGCCTCGTTTCCATCACAAAGGGTCTCCGGTTCTCTACACTCACAATACGAAACGCAGCAGCATTACGTTTATATATTTTTACGTGGTTTAGGCCTGCTGCAGTTATATTAGTAGTATAGTTGTAGCACGAATCGGTCGGCTCGATCAGGGAAGGACCACACTCACAGAATACCAGCGTGAAATAGTAGCTTAGTGCTGCTGTGTGTGTTTCGTAAGGTGAGTGTAGAGACCGGAGACCCTTTTTACTGGACACGAGGCATTCCATCTTAGTCCTCACGGCGCATTAACATAGATGTAGATGTCTATGGGCCACAGCAACCACTTACTATTAGGTAGACTATGTGCACGTTCCTCACTCTATCATATAAAAAATTAAGCTACTATTTTGCTATTATGGAATACACAAATGACTTACTTCAAAAACACTTCTTCCAACGTAGAAATACCAACACCTATAGTATCGATAGCCAGTTCAGATCTTTTTGATTCCAAAGTCTTAAACAGTTGGGGAAATTTTGTGCTGTTCTTCGCTGGCAGATTGTAGGTGATGGTGTTAAGAGACTTTTCCTTGACGGATGCATCAGCCACGTGGGACTTAACAACGTTTGTGATGGCTTGCTCTTTTGGTATTCCGATAGTAGTGAAAGACAGCCGGTAACCGGTTCCTGAGGATGTGACAGAATTGTTTCTAGTTCAGTAGATTATATAAACATTTAGTGTAGTTTATATGTATTTAAGAAAAAACGTTGTTATATAATGAATGAAAAACAAAGCACAAAATTGTTGAGTCTGTTTTGAAGTCCGACTAGATAGGTAACATAGTAGAATAGGTAATACCATCTCCATATTTATGTCGCTAAGAAACAGTACAATGGCAGTCTCAGTTTAAAGTGTGCATCCAATATAGTTGCGAGCTAAGAGACTTACAGCTCTGCCACGGATCCACCGCTTCCATGTCTACATAATATGTAATGGTCATTCCCTATAAAATGCCATTTGTTAAACTAATTAGAACTGTAAGAGCTATGTTTCGCTTTAAAATTCTAAATGCAAACAAATTTTATACTTAAGGTAAGTTGTTTCTTTTTTAAAATCAGTTATCGTACCGTAAGCGCGCTTGAGGTGCATGGTGGTGACGTGAAGCGTGCAGCGTGTACATGTGTATATACAGTGTACAGAGCAGTGCGCGGGACGTACCGAGCGCGCGCTTGAGGTGCATGGTGGTGACGTGAAGCGTGCAGCGTGTACATGTGTATATAGAGTGTACAGAGTAGTGCGCGGGACGTACCGAGCGCGCGCTTGAGGTGCATTGTGGTGACGTGAAGCGTGCAGCGTGTACATGTGTATATAGAGTGTACAGAGTAGTGCGCGGAACGTACCGAGCGCGCGCTTGAGGTGCATGGTGGTAGCGTGCAGCGTGTACATGTGTATATAGAGTGTACAGAGTAGTGCGCGGGACGTACCGAGCGCGCGCTTGAAGTGCATGGTGGTGACGTGAAGCGTGCAGCGTGTACATGTGTATATAGAGTGTACAGAATAGTGCGCGGGACGTACCGAGCGCGCGCTTGAGGTGCATGGTGGTGACGTGAAGCGTGCAGCGTGTACATGTGTATATAGAGTGTACAGAGTAGTGCGCGGGACGTACCGAGCGCGCGCTTGAGGTGCATGGTGGTGACGTGAAGCGTGCAGCGTGTACATGTGTATATAGAGTGTACAGAGTAGTGCGCGGGACGTACCGAGCGCGCGCTTGAAGTGCATGGTGGTGACGTGAAGCGTGCAGCGTGTACATGTGTATATAGAGTGTACAGAATAGTGCGCGGGACGTACCGAGCGCGCGCTTGAGGTGCATGGTGGTGACGTGAAGCGTGCAGCGTGTACATGTGTATATAGAGTGTACAGAGCAGTGCGCGGGACGTACCGAGCGCGCGCTTGAGGTGCATGGTGGTGACGTGAAGTGTGCAGCGTGTACATGTGTATATAGAGTGTACAGAGTAGTGCGCGGGACGTACCGAGCGCGCGCTTGAGGTGCATGGTGGTGACGTGAAGCGTGCAGCGTGTACATGTGTATATAGAGTGTACAGAGTAGTGCGCGGGACGTACCGAGCGCGCGCTTGAGGTGCATTGTGGTGACATGAAGCGTGCAGCGTGTACATGTGTATATAGAGTGTACAGAATAGTGCGCGGGACGTACCGAGCGCGCGCTTGAGGTGCACGGTGGTGACGTGAAGCGTGCAGCGTGTACATGTGTATATAGAGTGTACAGAGTAGTGCGCGGGACGTACCGAGCGCGCGCTTGAGGTGCATTGTGGTGACGTGAAGCGTGCAGCGTGTACATGTGTATATAGAGTGTACAGAATAGTGCGCGGGACGTACCGAGCGCGCGCTTGAGGTGCATGGTGGTGACGTGAAGCGTGCAGCGTGTACATGTGTATATAGAGTGTACAGAGTAGTGCGCGGGACGTACCGAGCGCGCGCTTGAGGTGCATGGTGGTGACGCGAAGCGTGCAGCGTGTACATGTGTATATAGAGTGTACAGAATAGTGCGCGGGACGTACCGAGCGCGCGCTTGAGGTGCATTGTGGTGACGTGAAGCGTGCAGCGTGTACATGTGTATATAGAGTGTACAGAGTAGTGCGCGGGACGTACCGAGCTCGCGCTTGAGGTGCATGGTGGTGACGTGAAGCGTGCAGCGTGTACATGTGTATATAGAGTGTACAGAGTAGTGCGCGGGACGTACCGAGCGCGCGCTTGAGGTGCATTGTGGTGACGTGAAGCGTGCAGCGTGTACATGTGTATATAGAGTGTACAGAATAGTGCGCGGGACGTACCGAGCGCGCGCTTGAGGTGCATGGTGGTGACGTGAAGCGTGCAGCGTGTACATGTGTATATAGAGTGTACAGAGTAGTGCGCGGGACGTACCGAGCGCGCGCTTGAGGTGCATTGTGGTGACGTGAAGCGTGCAGCGTGTACATGTGTATATAGAGTGTACAGAATAGTGCGCGGGACGTACCGAGCGCGCTCTTGAGGTGCATGGTGGTGACGTGAAGCGTGCAGCGTGTACATGTGTATATAGAGTGTACAGAGCAGTGCGCGGGACGTACCGAGCGCGCGCTTGAGGTGCATGGTGGTGACGTGAAGCGTGCAGCGTGTACATGTGTATATAGAGTGTACAGAGCAGTGCGCGGGACGTACCGAGCGCGCGCTTGAGGTGCATGGTGGTGACGTGAAGCGTGCAGCGTGTACATGTGTATATAGAGTGTACAGAGTAGTGCGCGGGACGTACCGAGCGCGCGCTTGAGGTGCATTGTGGTGACGTGAAGCGTGCAGCGTGTACATGTGTATATAGAGTGTACAGAATAGTGCGCGGGACGTACCGAGCGCGCGCTTGAGGTACATGGTGGTGACGTGAAGCGTGCAGCGTGTACATGTGTATATAGAGTGTACAGAGTAGTGCGCGGGACGTACCGAGCGCGCGCTTGAGGTGCATTGTGGTGACGTGAAGTGTGCAGCGTGTACATGTGTATATAGAGTGTACAGAATAGTGCGCGGGACGTACCCAGCGCGCGCTTGAGGTGCATGGTGGTAACGTGAAGCGTGCAGCGTGTACATGTGTATATAGAGTGTACAGAATAGTGCGCGGGACGTACCGAGCGCGCGCTTGAGGTGCATGGTGGTGACGTGAAGCGTGCAGCGTGTACATGTGTATATAGAGTGTACAGAGCAGTGCGCGGGACGTACCGAGCGCGCGCTTGAGGTGCATGGTGGTGACGTGAAGCGTGCAGCGTGTACATGTGTATATAGAGTGTACAGAATAGTGCGCGGGACGTACCGAGCGCGCGCTTGAGGTGCATGGTGGTGACGTGAAGCGTGCAGCGTGTACATGTGTATATAGAGTGTACAGAGTAGTGCGCGGGACGTACCGAGCGCGCGCTTGAGGTGCATGGTGGTGACGTGAAGCGTGCAGCGTGTACATGTGTATATAGAGTATACAGAGTAGTGCGCGGGACGTACCGAGCGCGCGCTTGAAGTGCATGGTGGTGTAGCGGCGCTGTCGTCGCGCCACACACCGAAGCCTAAATCGCGCTATTAACATTCCGAATCGTAGACAGTATATATAGAACTTCTCCGAAATATCACTCGGTGCGTTGGCCGCTCCCCGGGCAGAACACCTTGCCCGGCTGGAGATCTCCCCTTTTCCTACCACGGCCACAGTGGTGACCCCGACGTGATCTGAACACGCAACCAACAACCTTCGGAAACTTCAAGCTTCATTATCGTCATAAAATACCATTATATTCGCTCTCGAGCAGATATCGTCTGCAGTCTTCATATCCTGCAAGCCAGCTAGCTTCACAAGGTTCATCGCAGCACTGGAATAATAATGCTTCCTGTTCCTTCAAGCTACTCTCTGCGCTATACAGTGTTCGGCACGGCGCTGAGCCTTACTGCTCGCCTCTGCTTCACGGCACTCTCGCAGATTACTTGCCTTCTTCTCGACTCACCGCAGACTACAAGGCAATCTCCTGGCACTTACACATTCGTCGGCAACGAGGCTACACTATCGACCTCCGGTCTGAGCAGGGGGGTGATGTAGCGGCGCTGTCGTCGCGCCACACACCGAAGCCTAAATCGCGCTATTAACATTCGAATCGTAGACAGTATATATAGAACTTCTCCGAACTATCACTCGGAGCGTTGGCCGCTCCCCGGGCAGAACACCTTGCCCGGCTGGAGATCTCCCCTTTTCCTACCACGGCCACAGTGGTGACGTGAAGCGTGCAGCGTGTACATGTGTATATAGAGTGTACAGAATAGTGCGCGGGACGTACCGAGCGCGCGCTTGAGGTGCATGGTGGTGACGTGAAGCGTGCAGCGTGTACATGTGTATATAGAGTGTACAGAATAGTGCGCGGGACGTACCGAGCGCGCGCTTGAGGTGCATGGTGGTGACGTGAAGCGTGCAGCGTGTACATGTGTATATAGAGTGTACAGAGTAGTGCGCGGGACGTACCGAGTGCGCGCTTGAGGTGCATGGTGGTGACGTAAAGCGTGCAGTGTGTACATGTGTATATATAGTGTACAGAGTAGTGCGCGGAACGTACCGAGCGCGCGCTTGAGGTGCATGGTGGTGACGTGAAGCAAGCAGCGTGTACATGTGTATATAGAGTGTACAGAGTAGTGCGCAGGACGTACCAAGCGCGCGCTTGAGGTGCATGGTGGTAGCGTGGCAGCGCAGACGGCCGTTGTGCAGCGCCGCCACGCGGTCGCCCAGCGCATCCGCCTCCTCCATGAAGTGCGTGCTCAGTAGCACGCAGCGATCACCGCGCAGCGACTGCGGTACATACACACACACTTGTTAGAAACTAAAGTACGTATTGTATTTACAATTACCATTACAGCTTATCCTTTGGCATGTAGTGAAGGTGTAAGATAATCTACTTCCTTATATCATCCCGTAGCTGTCGTAAGAGGCGACAGAGGGAATCAATTTAGGAGATTGTCAGCAGCGTCTTCCTTGTAACGACCTAAGATACTGCTGCTGTTAAGATAAATAAAATATGCTTTTTTATACGAGAGGGGACAAACGAGCACACGGCTCACCTGATGGTAAGTGATTACCGCCTCCCATGAACAATTGCAACACCAGGGGAATTGCAGAAGTATTGCGGGCCCTTTAAAAAAAGTAAGGCTCTTTTGTTGAAGGTCCTTAAGTCGTATCTATATATGCTACTTGAGGTAAAGTAGGTAATACATATATTTAAAAGTTGCTAACAGCTCATGATGAGTACACAAACGCGCTGTGTGGCGATCCTTTATGAACTAATTCCACGAACAATAAAAATAAGTGAATGAGGCAACAATGCTACCAAACCGCACATATACCCTATCAGGGTATATGTGCGGTTGCACAAGTCTAAGAACACATTCAAATATCGAAGGCGTCTAAACGGAGCAATTGTGCGATGCGGTGCGGGGCGAGATGCGGGCAGAGCGCTCCTAAGCGGCCGAAAATTTATTAGTTAGTTTTTAGAGAGCTGTCCGGCAGGCTGTCGTGTTACGTTGTTAATTTGAAATAGTGAAACTCTGGCAACTCATCAGTTCGACACATTAAGCGAATATAATATCGTACCATCAAAAACATTAACAACAGATTCGGTCGCTGTATTGAGGTACCGAGGTCTGTCATCGTCATTGTGCACACTGTTCGGGTATAGGACGTATGTTTAATAATAATAAAAATTTTATATAAAAATAGTTTAATAAAGAATTCAAAAATATAAGATTTAAATATGTTAAAAAATGTTAAATGTTAATGTTGTGTTAATGAGCTCGCGTCCGTCGCGGTTACGGTGATTACGTGAACTAACACAATTTTTATAATGGAGAAGATAACAAGGTTCCAATATTAGACTTTTAAGTACGTAAGTAAAAAGTCTAGGCCAAACCCGTAATTCTAGTGTTTATTTCACATCGATCGGTGCACTATTACCGAAGTTATAAGCGTGGAAATTTTACGTAGATTTTTAAAATCTCGCCTGTGCCCGCGAGTAGCGCGTGACGTCATCTATTCCATGCGGCCGCGCCGCCATACCGTTCCAGCGCGCCGATCATACGTTTGTAGTAATATTTCGCGGGTAAGTTGTTTGCCCTCCTAAGCTCTGGTGTTTTTAAGTAGTTAATGATGGAAGAATGGTTTCTGACAACCTTCCAATAGTCCGTGACATGATGGTGGCGGAATATTTTCTAAGAAACAAAGATTTTGTCACGGCTGAAATACGCATAAGAAAAATATAATATTTTTATAACCTAGGTACCCATTATTATATTAATACTTCTTCAGAAGTATTAAAATATTAATACTTCTAATAATTATTTCTAATAATAATTTCATTTGCTAATTGAAAAATACGTAAACATTCCTTACCTACCTACTTACTATCTGCCTCTAACTAGTTTTGTTTTCTTATTCTTCTTAAGTGCACCCTAACCTTTTTGAGCTTTTTATGGTTAAAAAAATTTCCTGTTGTTTAATAAAGAAATTTACTACAAATATACCTTCGGTGTATTATAAAAATATGATTTTATCTAAAAATCAGATGTTTTCAATATTAAAAGAACAGGGGTCGCATTATTATTATGATTAAAAGCGTAGTTTATTCTTCAGGCAAGGGATCAATGTCAATATTATCATCTAGAGTAGTAACAGGAACGACGAAGTAGTGGCAATGCAAATGCATGTGCAACTGTTTCTGACCTAGATTTGGCATTTAGTTTTGACAGTAAACATCTTTGTGGTTTTTCTGTATACCGATTTTGACAAGCAAACTTGTGAGGCAAAACATCATTTTAAGTTTGAGGGGACCACCAACTATTTTATACTTCACGTAGTTTTCCATATAGTTTTCGACATGGAACAAAATACAAACTTATTTGTATTTCATCAATATTTAAAATATGTACCAACTATGTAATACATAAAAATAGGACAACACGAAAAAAAAATTTAAGTGCTCCACATCATAATCAAACTTCTTCCATCATTTGCGGCCCGCAAAGTATGCAGGTTGAACAGCTCTGCGATGTGTTTAGTTTTTGCTCGAATTATCGTAAAAATATAAAAACCTTTGTTAACATATTCCATATTTTAACCTTTATATGCATTATAAACATTTTAAAATTTGCTGCAAACATAGGTAGGTATCTAAACTTACAAACTCACGACAGGTCATTGACTTATCTACATTACATAGGTAAGTACTTTACCCAAGTTTGGATGTTTATTTACACATTGAAGTAGTTTTACTTAAATATGTAGGTATTAGGTATTGTTTCTTCTTGAAATTATAATGATCACTAAGCGTGGAAAGGTTCACTGAATCCTTATTTACTTACACACTGCGACTCGAGTAGGTGCCCAATAGAAGCGTTTACTAGCATAACCAAGAGCTATCATTGAAGGTTATTATTATTTGAATACTTACATCCAAATGATCCTCACAACAATATGCTACCTTGTTTGGTCCTAAAGGATGTGCTGTTCTCATAGCATTTGTCTATTTTTTTCTGATGGTAGGGTTGGAAGGGAGGGTAGGGTAGGAAATTTGTTTTTAATGTGCCTAGAAGGCACATTAAAAAACAACTTTTCAGGTGATTTGTGGCCGTATTTTTACATTGGGGCACAGCACAATATTTAATAGATGGTGTCATGTTCTATAATGTTTCTTGTTAAAAATAGATAGCAAGTAGATCCGCGCGCGACGGGCACATTTGAGTAAATGTTTTGATTTTCTAAGTGCGCATCGGGTCGCTTGCACGAAGATTGGAAATCGTGACGTCATCAACGATGTCGCGCTCGGCCTGCGGCTTAGACCGAAAATGTTAACTTTGCGCCTTTATATCTCGGTCAGTTTTGAAGATAAAAAAAATTAAAAACACAGTTATTCTCGTAATTTTTTGTATAATTTTTCGGCATATAAATCAAAAAATGGTTATCTTCTCCATTGTCGAACTATATCGATTGCTTCACGTAAAATGTTAACGCCAGCAGAAATGTACGGTTGGACCGTACACACACATCTATTGATATTTATAACACCAGAAGTAGAATTTCTAAACACCCATTGTTTGATTAAGTTATTTAATTTGTTTACACACGCCCACAGTGAGCGGCGCGTCTCCACGTCGAGGCCGGATGTGGGCTCGTCACTCACCAGCAGCAGGTCCCACAGCGAGCGGCGTGTCTCTACGTCGAGGCCAGACGTGGGCTCGTCACTCACCAGCAGCAGGTCCCACAGCGAGCGGCGCGTCTCCACATCGAGACCGGACGTGGGCTCGTCACTCACCAGTAGCAGGTCCCACAGCGAGCGGCGCGTCTCCACGTCGAGGCTGGACGTGGGCTCGTCACTCACCAGCAGCAGGTCCCACAGCGAGCGGCGCGTCTCCACGTCGAGGCCGGACGTGGGCTCGTCACTCACCAGCAGCAGGTCCCACAGCGAGCGGCGCGTTCCACATCGAGGCCGGACGTGCTCCCCACCAGTAGCAGGTCCCACAGCGAGCGGCGCGTCTCCACGTCGAGGCCGGACGTGGGCTCGTCACTCACCAGCAGCAGGTCCCACAGCGAGCGGCGCGTCTCCACGTCGAGGCCGGACGTGGGCTCGTCACTCACCAGCAGCAGGTCCCACAGCGAGCGGCGCGTCTCCACGTCGAGGCCGGACGTGGGCTCGTCACTCACCAGCAGCAGGTCCCACAGCGAGCGGCGCGTCTCCACGTCGAGGCCGGACGTGGGCTCGTCACTCACCAGCAGCAGGTCCCACAGCGAGCGGCGCGTCTCCACGTCGAGGCCGGACGTGGGCTCGTCACTCACCAGCAGCAGGTCCCACAGCGAGCGGCGCGTATCCACGTCGAGGCCGGACGTGGGCTCGTCACTCACCAGCAGCAGGTCCCACAATGAGCGGCGCATCTCCACGTCGAGGCCGGACGTGGGCTCGTCACTCACCAGCAGCAGGTCCCACAGCGAGCGGCGCGTCTCCACGTCGAGGCCGGACGTGGGCTCGTCCAGCACGAGCACGCGCGCGCGGCCGGCCAACGCGCAGGCCAGCTGCAGGCGCCGCTTCATGCCGCCCGACAGCTGCCCGCTGCGGCTGGACTCCTTGCCCACCAGCCCGAGCTGCCGCACCAGCTCACTGGACTCCACCCGCGCCTCGCGGTACCCCATGCCTTTAAGCTGCATCCACATTTTCATGTCTTAACAAAGTTTTTTTATAGAATTAGGGTAAGTTTATTCCTTAGAATAAGTGGTAATGGGTCGGCCATATAGCTCGAAGAACAGATAACCGATGGAGAAAAAAGGTTCTAGAGTGGAAGTCTCGTACCGGTAAATAAAATTTAAGGCGTCCCCCCACGTGGATGGCCCGAGGTGTAGGGCCGGCCCAAAGTGGCCACTTTGAGCAAGCTTGGCAAGCTCACTTCGGATGTGTGTTGATTAGCTGCAGATAGCGAGCCGAGGCGGAGTCGCAAAAGGAGTATCCAAACTTTTTTCGGAGAAACCGGAGACCAGATCTGCCGCTGGTGCCATAGTCGTTTACGGCGTCGATATCCGTACTGTCGTCGCGTGACCATTTGTAATAATTTTTAGTTAATTTTTGTGTTTTGCGAATATTCTATGTTAATTGTTGACTGGTAACTATTTAAACTTTATTGTGTTGAATTGAATAAAATTGTGCAGTGCACGTATCCTTTTAAACATTTTTATTAGATATAAGCATGTTTTTTTTTGGTTGGGACCACGCGGTTAAGGCGTGGTAACTATAAGAGATAAGTATTCTGCTTTTTTGTGTTTATTGTTGTATTTTTTTGTGTTTCTACGCGATATAAACAAGCTTATTCTTGCATATGCTGTAAAAAGATTAGAAGTCTTACTAGTGTTGAAATAGTTAGACTTATTTACTTTAGCTATTTCTATATCATTATGTCGTATCGTATTTTGCTATGGGGACATGCGACTGACACTGAAATTATATTTGTATTATAGAAGATGGTTATAAAAGCAATCTATGATTTAAAACCTAATGAGTCGCTCAGACCAAAATTTAAGGAAATTAATACATTAATTTTGATCTTTCAAAATAAAAGCAGTTTTACAAAAATAAGTGATATTCATTCTGTAAATACTAGGAAGACACAAGCTAGTAGTACCAGTTACTCGACTCCACCGAGTCAGTAATTCATTCTTGGGGCGATGTATACGCTTTTACAACAAAATCTCAGAAAATAAATTTTGACTAAGTTTGTATAAAACTATAATATTAAGGAATTTTTGGATGACAATAACCCCTGGGAAGGGTGTTGTTAATTGTAACATACATGATTGTAAGCTGTAATTTAAAATAAAAAGTTACGCTGGGTTTCTTGCTGGTTCTTCCCAGGACAAGGTCCAAACCAGTAGTAAATAAAAAAATGTAATCTAATTGATGGAATCAGGCGTTACTTTGCGGAAATCCATTATAATAAAAAATAAAAATATAAATTTCTTCGCAACTTTCCGCTAAACAAATACAATGATGTGTCTTACCTGGATTGAAGAGCACCTCCCGCCCTCCCTCAATTGCATGCACTAACTCCGTCACCACTAGTCCCAGCACCACTACTCCCAACACCACTATTCCAGGCAAGACACACCATCGACGATAATACGACACGTGTTTCGCCTCTACACGAGGCATCTTCAGGTAATATAGACTCTACGGCGGCTGACCGCTAAGTGATCTTAGGTGCTCTTCAATCCAGGTAAGACACATCATTGTATTTGTTTAGCGGAAAGTTGCGAAGAAATTTATATTTTTATTTTTTATTAAATGTAATCCATATTAAATAAAAAGAATTCTGTTTCTGTGCCTAATACTTTGTTGAGTGTATCAAATTTATTATTATTGTAAAATATTAATTATAAAGAAAAGTTATAATTGTTCTTTCGTTATTCAATTCACTTACTAAGTCTGATACATATTTATTTTATTTTAGTCGAAGTGCGATATTTAGAGATAAATCACACAATTTGTTCGGATTAATCCCAGCCGCCAAATTTCGTGAACGCACTACACGGCAAACGTCCCGATACCATCCACACCATCTGGATGCTTGGCGGTCCACCACTGTACGTTTCAAAAGGAGTTTTCTTCCGCGTACAACCTCTCTGTGGAATAATTTACCACCGGTGATTTTTCCGGACCGATACGACCTGGGGACCTTCAAGAAAAGAGCTTACTCCTTTCTAAAGGGCCGGCAACGCACCTGCAATTCCCCTGGTGTTGCGGTTGATCATGGGCGGCGGTAGTCACTTAACATCAGGTGAGCCACATGCTCGTTTGCCCCCTCTTCTATAAAAAAAAAAAAAAAAATCTGGACGTTGAATAATCTCATGTGCGTCCTATACAATACGCTGCTTTATTTTGCACAATGTACACGGTATCACCTATTACACAATGTCACTAACACACTTCACTTTGCACGGTACACATCTAACGGTTATACGTATTAACAGAGATGTTGTCTGCTCGCCGGTTACAATTCAACTGCCCGATGTTCCCAAAGCGGTATTTATACACTAGTAGCAATGGCTCATTAGACGATTGTCTACAACGTGTTCCTACAATGGTGACTTTATTTTAACACATATATGTTTTCACATTTTCATTTCGTGAAGATATTATATTAACATTAAACGTTATTATTTACGGATTAATTTGAAATTTTAGAAAATAGCATTTTAGGGCAACCTCTACGTAGATAACTCGAGAAAGCGGTCATTTGGCTGAGTCACGGATCATAGCATTGCATCATTGAAATTAAAACGAATAAGCAATACTATTGAAAGAAAGAAACTTTGTCAGCAAGCGGGCGGCGCAAGCGACGTGTGCCCCTCACCCCACCGCACCGAAATCGAATTATTTTTTTGCATTTCTAGTGGTCGCCGAACCCGTGTCCTTGACACATATCTTCACAGTAGTGCCCATAATTACGTCGACTAATATTTTTGTGAATGTTTCCGCGAAAAATATGCTTACCTATTGTTTTATTAATTAATTTTTGTGTAATTAGGTTATGTTACTGCGATAAAGACGTTTACATCTTTTGTGATACGGACGCTTTTATTTGTGTTATTAGTGCTTGTGTAAACTTGTGATCGTAATGGCAAATACACATCTGAACTACACAGCAGCTGAATATGCGGACATTTAAAGCGCAAAAAGTGGTGCCCATTCAAGGTTAGAAAAGTACATGCGCGTGATAAGTTAATAAGAGTGAATTATTTTCAGTGGTTACTGAGTAAAATTGAAAAGGACTGTGACTTTCTTTCCCAAATTTGTTGGACTGACGAAAGCACGTTCACCAGAAACGGCATGTGGAACCAGCACAATCTGCACCATTGGGCACCCAAACACCAAAATCATCAATCAGTAGATACGGACCATCACGAGTACAAGGTTGTAGGTACCAGACGCATTGCGCGGTTGCCAGCTCGCAAAACGACGCGTTGCCACTCCGACTTAACTAGGTATTTTATTTGAATTTTAGCAAGGCTTATCCTAATTTTAGTTACATTTTGTTATTTAGTTTGTTTGAAAAAAAAATTTCCTTTTTAATTTTAATCTATCAAATTTAATATGATTAATGGGCACTAGCCTTACCCGTGTGTAAAATTAAAGTCACCATTGTAGGAACACGTTGTATACACTATATGTCCCATTCATTAAGCAACACCCTTCTCACCCCTGTCGCCACCTTAGGCACGGTCAACGAGTTCCGCACGGACGATACCTGTCGGTGGAATACCTATCTGATGGCTCTTGGTCCAACCATTGTGCTACAAAAGTAGTAACCAAACTGGAGCATGGTGAAGCTGAAGCTGAACCGTAGTAGTTTGGGGGCTAAACGACCGCCGTAAATTTCAGAGTACGCGAGCAACTCGGAATCAATCCCCGCCGAACCAATGAAATTGTTAATTGCAATTTTATTTTAAGTGCTGATTGATAACGTGTTTGGCGGTGGAAGAAAATATCGCGAGGAAACCGGCATATCTGAGAAATAAGAAAAAAATATATATTGAAGACAAGTTCTTCAGAACGCATTGGGCCAGCGCGGCAGACGTTTTTTTTCCGTCAGATGTGAGAGGAGGCCTGTGCCCAGCAGTGAGACATATAAAGGCTGTATAACTGTCTAAGCTGAAGCAGCAAAGAGAGTTGATGTTGCTGTAAGTAATCTATTTCGGTATTATCTTGTATTTTCTTTTAACTCCTTAGCTCCTTACTATATTCCATACATAATACATACAGTATTTATAACGTAGTCTTTCTGAGAAATATTATTTTTATTGAAATAGATTTTTCAATAATTTCCCCATCACCGCATCAATAATTTTCTAGTAACTAAAAACCTAAAAGGGGGTAACTTTTTAAAATAATAAAAACCTAAAACACTTAAAAATCAATGTAAAGTTTAAACATACCATAGAGAAGAATATAATATGCTCCAGCACGGTGAGGTTTGAGAAGAACAGGTTGTGTTGAGGACATAGACCTATCAGCTTCCGCACCTTGTTTTTCTGGGTGACGTTATCAAATCCCTCCACATACACTTTGCCAGATGTTGCACTTATCATTCCTAGAACAGGAATATAAATATATATTAAGATACTATATAAAATAAATACCGCTAAATGTCTTTGATTATTATTGTTCTTTTATTTTTTTTGTCATGTTATCATTGTAGAATAAACTTTTTATGTTTCCCTGCGTTTGTGTGTTTTTAACTTGTCATCAATAATTAGCTCAAGTATTTTACATTGTCACTACGCAATAAGTGTGGACAGTCGCAGTCAGGTATGGTGGATGGAATCCTAAGAGGATTAGGAAATATATAAACGGCTAATTTTAAATTTACAGTCTGCTCACTAGCATTTGTAATACTAAAGCTTATTTTAACTTTGTTTTAGAAGTATTTAGTAACAGATGTTTGTCTTCCAGCCATGAAGTAACGGTTTTTAACCCTACTTTAGTGACCAGTACACTGAGTTCCAAGTACGTTCCCAAAATAATAGCACAGCATCGTCTGCAAACTTCTGAATTGTGCACAGTTTACAACTGTATCACACAGGTCATTAATATAAATCAAGAACATTGTAGGGCCCAGTGTACTTCTTTGTGGAACACCGCAAGTACAGGATGCGCTGTCACTTAGTAAATTATGAAGACGTTCGTTTTGTTTTCTCGCACACAGATAGTTTTTAAAACACATTAGTGGGGTATCTCTTACGTTGGTATTAGACACTGTATCAAATGCCATTTGAAGATCCAAAAATATGCTAAAGTAAAGTTATACGTTTGAACACTAATTCTGACAACGCACTAAACAGGAACCACACGGTTTTTGTTATATGTTGTATATTACGTAGCTTTTAAAATAAACACATCAGTAGCCTTGCTTAAGCGACCAGTTAAGTGAGGCATTGTTAAATGTATCATTTCTTTTAGGCAACAATGGATCATTTTAAAAACGACATGCATTTCGTAGTAAACGAATATACGATTTATTACGAAAATAATTTAAAAGATTTAATAGTTTTAGAGGCTGGTGCAACAAATTTCGCAAAAACAACGCGTGGTTAAGGGTAGCCGAAAATACCAGTAATAAACTGCGATGAGGTCACAGATCATTAATAATTCTTCCTAGAGGATCTATGTAAACCGACTTCGTTTTAGATGCGGCATAGGCAAGCGAGGGTAAGATAAGGACACATTCGCAACAGGTGCCTAGTACTTCTGAAATATTTCAAATAAAAGCTCTACACTGGTTATAAACTGTAAAATCTAATTTAATGAATGTCGTATATTAAATGCACAATTCGTAATTGTTAATTAAGTTTGAAAATGATTGATGAGAGTGATGAGAGTTTAAAGTTTTAAAAATATAAACTAAAGGTTACCTGTAATTATGTTCATGAGAGTAGTCTTGCCAGCGCCGTTGTGTCCCAGTAGTACTGTGATTTCACCTTTGTATATGTCAAGTGATACGTTAGAGAGTGCAAGTTTCTTTGGAAACACCTAGATCAAAGGGAAAAAATATTTTAAAACAATTTGTTTTTTATTTTGTTAAAATTGTAGAACTCGGCTGAATTTGGCCAAAAGACAAATCCATTATATTATATATAGTATAATTAGACTGAGATGCACCTGTCATCATTATAAGAGTAGGTCTAAGGTATGCATGGGATGCTGTAGCCACTTGTCATCATGATAAAAATATAGTGCTTTACCATGTTAATATACATATTATCAACTAACACGTATACTATATTTTATCCGAGATGGATATATCGCTATTTATTGGAGGCCATGATATCTTTCTGGCTCTAGTTTGTCGACTCATACGACATCTACAGATGGTAAAGGGTTGATGAATGCCTTATGCTTCCAGCAGAGGACACAGACCGTGGTATTGAGCTGACTTAACTTAGTCTGTGTCTGTTATATCAACCAAATGATTATTTAGAATTTTAAAATGACCATAACTTTTGAACGCCTCGTTCGATTTTGTCCTCGTTGATTTACTTGGCGTCATTCGACGCAGTTTTTTAAGTGCAAACAATTTTTTGTCAGGACCTCAAAACGTGGAGATCTGATGAAAACTAGCGTTCTTTCAGACATTTGAAAATTATTAAATTTCAAAGCGGGAAGTGAATTTGCAACAGATTTTGAAAAGTAAATTTGGTGTAATTTTGTTATAAATATATACATATAAATATTAGCGGTAATAATAAAAACCTTAAGATATCTAATGACTCTTCTGGTTTTAAAAAAATTCGAAGAAATTTCTCAATATGCAATAACATGATCTGAAGAACTTTGTGATTTATGTAATGATTTATATATAACATACTCATAACCTTTACTTTTATTTGACTAAAGGCTTTGTTGTTAGTGGGACAGTAAATTAAATACGATTTTTTTGAGTATTGTGAAAGGTTACAAAAATAAAGACGCAATAATTACCTTGGTCACGTTAACAATTTTGATTCCGGCTTCAAGGTTCTTTGGCGCATCCTCAAAGAACAGCGGATCTTGCGTGATGGGTTCTTCAGATTCTTCAAATTCTGTTTTCGGTGTTATCTTCTTCTGATACCAATACTGCCGCTGTATCAAAAGAGCGATAGATATTTTACAACAAATGGCCTCCGCTTTTTTTGTAATATAAATATAAACATATCTGGTAAATACTTTCTAGTATTAGTATGCAAGATTGCCGTATGGTGGGGGATGTAGGGGGGGGGGGGTGTAAGTGTCTGCCGCACTGCCTGAATGCATTTTGGCAGATTTTACATGTTTAATTTTTTCTTCTCTTACATTTTTAATTATTTCTTTTTACATGTTTAATTAATTCTTCCTCACATGCGTAAACGACCACACGGTAAATCAGCACTTAAAATTGCAACTAGCAATTTCATTAGTGTCAGCGAGTATCGGACCCGGGTAACTCGAGAACTGTGAAATTTGCAGCAAGCGTTTAGCTCCTGAGCTACCACGGATTTGTCTCTGCTTTCTCTTTAACGCGAATATGCCCAGATTATCCACGGGAAGCAGCATCAAAGATAACTTGATACTGAGAGCGCCAATCCGCCTGCTGAGCTTGGCGATTACAGGCGATTCTCTATGCTGTGGGAAAAGCTCGTATCAAAAATGGACTGTAAAAGGTTGATTACATATTACATATTACCCGAAAAATAAAGCTCCAAGGCAAAGCTTGCCCGTAGGGTCCAGGATTGACGTGGGAGAGGTACCAGGCTAGCAGGAAGAAGATCGCGCTCTGCACTATAAAGAACAGCATAGACAACAGCACGGAAAAGCTCTTGGCGCCGTGCGTCTTAGCCATGTTGCTGAATGCTAAGCCTTGACCTGGAAAATAAATTAATTATGGTATGGCTCATCATAACTTAATAGTTAAACAAATATATTTATAGTCAATTGAAATTATTTTTACGTCGTTAATATGAAATCTTTTATAATTATATACATATGGCACCTTGTTTTCAAATAACCACAATATTTTTAATATTTATAAAAGACAAAAATATAACTTAAAGCGGAAAATGCTTGGGACATTACGTAAAGAAAAAAAATCATACTCGTATAATTTATTAATGACGTTTTCACACAAGTACAATCACCAGGCCACCTTGGGACGGCCTCTCGAATAGGACCAGCCATTTGTATGGTATGGTCGGTCTTATTCGAGATGGCACCATGGGTAACCGAGCTTTGGTAAACTAAATCCCTCTGCCAAAACAAGGAGGGCACTCATTTACACATAATATGAAGCTTAATTGGAGTGGTTAAATCGAGTATTGACAGAATTTCTAGTATTTTTGGAGTTTACTGAAGTTTACTCCTTAACAACGAGAATACCAGCGTAAAATAGCAGCTTAACGCTGCTGAGTTTCGTATGGTGAGTGTAGAAGATACTCTTTTTACAGGAAACGAGGCATTTGCTTGTAGTCCCCAGGGGTGAAAACACATCTGCATTTTGATTCTTAATAGAAGATATATTGTAGATTTCTATGGGACACAGAATCCACGTACTAAAACAACTAAATTGTGAATTATAATCATCATCATAATTCATCATTCCCTTCACAATACCGCTGTTGAACATAGGCCTCCCCCAAGGAATGCCACAGAGCACGGTCCTGAGACAACTGTATCCAGCAACTTCGTGCACGTCTCTCCAGGTCGTCACTCCATCTTGTGAAGGATTGCCTCACACACTTCGCTTACCGGCACAACGATTACCACTCGAAAACCTTTCTTCACCATCGGTTGCCAGTTCTTCGAGCTATATCACCGAGCCATTGCCACCTCAGCTAAATCGTTAGGCTTTATCGGTTTCTCTGGTTCTCATGCGGGTATCCTCATTTCTAAACTTATCACGCAGAGAATAAGGTTTCTCATACTGCCACCAATCAAAGACCACGCCTAAGATCCATGACTTGTGGATCTGAGGCGTGGTCCTTGAACTGGCCACATGCACTAGTTGTACAATCTTGTTTTCAAGTTTTGAGGTATACCTGACAAGATGCAGCAGAGTAGAATGCGTCGAATGACCTTCGGTCGAAGTTGGACTCAACTAGTCTGACTATTTGTACCAAGTGAACATACTCATCAACAACACGAACTTAGTGTTCTAAACTACTACCGGCATAGGTGAAACGTGGACGTTAACTAAGTATTCATTAATTCAAAATTATTAGCAGTATATTCCAGTCGCGAGATTCCTAGCTGAAAAGCACATTAAAAAAAACCGTTATGTGGCTGTCCTGCCGTGGACACGGTCGTGTATAGTTGCCGACACGAGTCGTGAGCACAGATAAACTGTGGGAGGTAGGTACACTGTCGGGCAAAATTATTGGGTACCTTTATTATTTCAATTCGTAATTGAATATTTTCGCCGACTTTTATGAAAATGTTTACTCGAAAACTCAACTTTTACTTTGATACAGTAATGTTGCAGATATTTGTGTCCGTTATTTTATTATCTACTATAAAGTATTTAATGTATACCTGGTGGTTAGAATTGATTATTTTATTAAGAAGAAGGAAGAGGTGATATGCCTTCCATAAAATCTGGTGTTGCAGTGCGCCGTACAGTAGCTACTGAGACATTAGTCGCCTCAGCAGTCTGTTTATATACGTCTATGATGTTTTTCGCAGTACCTAATTTTTCCATGTAACTAAACACTGAATAGACCATTTGTCGGGATTGTCTATTTTACAGCGAATTCTTCCCTCTCTGCATATTTAGATCAAAATCTGAACACTCAAATTATAACAACAAAAATAATTAAAAACAAGGTAAATAACAAAAGCAATTAATAACTAGGAATACACAAACAACAAATAACAACGAGGTAACAAAAACAATTAACGAAAATAAACTAATAAAAAAGGTTATCACTAAAATTATTGCTCTGAAGTGTACGGAAGCCGAATGATACGGTCGAAACCAATAGGCGACGAGAATCGACTGATGAACCAATCACGTT
Source organism: Parnassius apollo (assembly GCA_907164705.1). NCBI lineage: Eukaryota > Metazoa > Arthropoda > Insecta > Lepidoptera > Papilionidae > Parnassius > Parnassius apollo. The sequence continues at coordinate 9,231,442 of CAJQZP010001584.1, forward strand.
GAACGTCAGCGTCGCCAACGTCGTATCGACCAATAAAAAGTGTGCTCACGACTTATGTCGGCAATTATATTTTACGTGAATACGTGTACGTAACGAAACGCCTTCTACTGACGGCGCTGCTTTCACGGCGCGCGACGCCTCGCAGTCCTCATTCAACGCAATGAACTTTTTGATCCTATATCCATCAAGTGGTGTGAATAAATTTTGGATGTCGTTGATAGATATGTATGTAGCTGTAACACCAAACCTTATTCCCCGATTTTGTTATCATTAATTTTCTGAATTGCCCATTCATGTCAAATTGTTCAATGAAATATGTTATTAAATTGATAGAATCGGGCATTACTTTGCGGAAATCCATTATAATAAAAAATAAAAATATAAATTTCCTTGCAACCTTCCGCTAAATAACTTGTGTGCTAAGTGTAACACTTAGCGGTCAGCCGCCGTAGAGTCTACATTACCTAAAGATGCCTCGTGTAGAGGCGAAACACGTGTCGTATTATCGTCGATAATGTGTCTTACCTGGAATAGTGGTGTTGGGAGTAGTGGTGCTGGGACTAGTGGTGACGGAGTTAGTGCATGCAATTGAGGGAGGGCGAGAGGTGCTCTTCAATCCAGGTAAGACGCATCATTGTATTTATTTAGCGGAAGGTTGCAAGGAAATTTATATTTTTATTTTTTATGTTTTTAAATCTTTCGCATTAGACGGGTACAGTTGTACTTTTGCCGAAGTAAAGTAGTTATAAACTTATCATTTAAAATTATTTGTTTAAAACCTTCTCCACAATATGTTAATGTATCACTCTGTGGGAGTTTTTGGGATATTTATATTAAGCGAGCAGGCGGTCGACGACGAATATATCTCAAGTTCTTATAGCGCTTAAGCAGACACAACTTAAGGTTTATATCAACATCGGAAAACTAGTTTCGTCGTTTCTACTGATAGTTGAAATGTAAGTTGCGTCATTATACATATCAAAATCAAATCAAGTTCCCGAAAAACCCTCATTAAGGGTGTTTGAACAAAAGTGATCGGGCGGGACTGACCCGCTACTGCACTATGCTACGATGCTATGCTATAGTGCGGCAGTGCTGCTCACCGAAGCGCTCGAGCGCTGCGATCTCCTCCCAGAAGGCGTGCAGCGGCATGTGCGGCAGCAGGCCGGCCAGCGCACGTAGCGGGGACGGTGACATGCTATAGTGCTGTAGTGCTGCTCACTGAAGCGCTCGAGCGCTGCGAGCTCCTCCCAGAAGGCATGCAGCGGCATGTGCGGCAGCAGGCCGGCCAGTGCACGTAGCGGGGACAATGACATGCTATAGTGCTGTAGTGCTGCTCACCGAAACGCTCGAGCGCTGCGAGCTCCTCCCAGAAAGCGTGCAGCGGCATGTGCGGCAGCAGGCCGGCCAGCGCAATCAGCGACCGCGGCGCGTGCTCGGACGCCAGTCTCCACGGCACCCACAGCGCCACGTACGCGAACAACGAAAGCGTCACCACGTACTGGGCTGCACACATCGCGTCCGTTAGTTGCCAATAAAGAAAAACAAACTATCCTCTGCGACATTTACATTTTAAATCAACAGCTGTGACTCTATAACTGACAGATAGACGCATACATACACACTCAAACGCACGCACGTACGTGTCCATGCACGCACGCACGTACCGTCAAATAGCAGAGCGTGTTCAGCTGTGTCTCAGTCTGAAGGGTATATTTACAGGCTGCGAGAGCCAGTATAAGTACAGGCTGTGAAACATTTTAGCATTTGAAAGTCGCATTAAAACCAAATGTTTTGCTTCATCGTTCTTCATGCGTACAACAACGGAGTGGTATAAGCTGCCAGCGTTTGTCTTTCCATTCGATTAAAATGTGGTTGTATTCAAGGCAAGAGTGAATAGACTTTTGTTAAGTCAGTGCACCTTACCATCTTCGGCTGCATGGTGATGCATGGCAAATGGTGATTTGCCATCAGGTGGGATAGTAGTCAAGCGATGGCTTAGTATCTGTAGCTTTTTTTGTATGAAATTGAATGGTGGTGTCCGCGGGCTGCAGTAATCACTTAGAATAAAGTGGATTGTAAGTTCGTCTGTCATTTCAATATTTTTTTTTGAAAACTAGCGAGCCGCCCGGGCTTCGCACGGGTGATTTAAGAATTTTAATAACAGCGCCATCTGCCGAGCCTAATTGTGAATCTCAGTGACTTAAGAATCAATATAATAACACACACAAAATTTCATCGAAATAGGTCCAGCAGTTTAGCGAGTTCAGTCACATAAACACGGACAGAGAAATTATACAGGGTTATTTTGCAATAACCGGCCGAGTTTGCAGAGAAGGCACAGAATTATGATATGGGCAAATGGTGAAGATAAATTAATTAATAGAACATTCTGCCCGTGTTCCTTTTTATCTTTTAAATTCAGAATGCGTGCCAAGGCATTCTTTTAACTGATTGTCATTCATCAATATCTAACGCCTACTATTTTACTACGCACGCATACATTCATAAGGGTGGCTCGGCCGGTAAAAACTTTGTAAATTGAATCGCACAGAAAGGAGCGTGTGTATGCATAATTGTTGCCCATAAATCATATTACATTTGGGATAATTGCAAATAAAAGTAGAAGTTTCATTTTCTCGTATTTTCAAAAACTGCAAGAAAGATATATCATTGTTCATATACTTGACTTAAGTTTAAAATTTGGCTACTCTCTGAAAATTAACCCTGTATACCGATACTGGATGGTTTTTTCACTTTTTACACTGAAAAAAAATATGGTGTAACAGGTGAACGGAATAGAAGCCCTGATATTTTACAATTATTTTGCTTATACTTTAACATATTATGAAATTGAAGTATCAATAAATACTACTAATTTGAAATAAACTTTCAGTAGGTAATAAAAATATAAAACAAAAATTTTTACTAAATAAATAAATCAAAATAATACGCACATACTGTACATAGTACATAGTATTTATTAATAGATCAATTTCATATTATGTTAATGTAAAATATCAGTACCAAAACTTCTATTCCGTTCACCTGTTACAGACGGTAAAAAACCTCCCAGTATAAACATATAACATGTGGTAGGTAAAATATAAAAGATACTCACTATTTTTCACGAAGTAGCTGCAAGCGAAAGCCATAGCGATCACACTGACAAAATGCAGCGCCAATATGATGCAAATCAGCAAGGGATTGGACGAAGGTATGACAGGGTTTGCGGAGGCCGTCAGAAGAGCGGTGTTGACTACGCAGTACATGAGTCCGGTCGGCACGACGTTCAGGAAGTGGGAGATGCCCAGCGTGTTGCCAGACACACCCGACATTTTTATTAATTCCTGCAAAACAATAATGTACCCTTCCTGTGATATGGATAGACTAATCTATGACATTAAAAAAATGAAACTAATAAAGTTATTTGTACAGATCCAGAGACTATTAATTTTTTTTCTTTAATTTCCTCCCTTCTTGCTACATGCACATTTAGTCCAGCACGAAGTAAGCGTGCGACATTCGGTGAACAAAAAGGTTACTTTATTTTAATGTTTTTGATTATGATAAGGAAATAATAGATCTAAATAAAAAAATAGCCGATGTTGAATCTTATTCAATATTGCCTTTCATATTATCAAAAAATATGAAATGGTTTATGCTTAAAAAAATGGAAATTCGAATGTCAGTTTTTTGCCGGCAATTACATTATAATTTTTCATCATAATTCATTATTTAAAAAAAATTAAAAATCTATTATATTTAGAATTTAATTCAGTAATTCATATTAATACGCATATTTTTTCGAGTATCAATTCACGGACGTCAAAATCGAGTCTAAATACAACACTATATTTTGTTCAACCTGGACTTAAAGAGTATATAATTTAAAACTAAAACTTTTAAAAGTAGTTGCAATCTATTGATAATTTACGCAAATTTTACATCAATATCTTACGAATCCTATTGTCTTGAAGAACCCTAGTAAGTAATTGTCTCAAGTTACTACAATATTATTTTGCAAGATGTTGCTGTCCATTACTTCATCAGAAACAGAAACAGAAACTTTTTTATTCAACGTAGATTATAACAATACTTATTGGAAGTCACTTTTTTCATTTACCACTGGTTCACAAAAAAAACCTCTGTCCTGGGAAGAACCAGCAAGAAACCCAGCGGGACTATTGTTTTTTCAATAATAGCTTACAATTATGTTTACAATAAACAACACAAGACAAATTAGAAATAGCTTGGTAGCGATCACCCTTTCCAGGGGTTATTGTCATCCATAAATCTGACAGTTCATCAATTACTAATCTAACAGTTCAAGACACATCACGTTGTTATTGTAGTTAGATTTGCGTTATTATCGCAATTTCGGCAAAAGCCATTTTTCACGTGTGTAGCCACGCTGTAATATAGCTATTATGGTTGTAGCACAAATAGACTGGCTCGACCTCCCAAACCTCTACTAGGGCCACGAAAAGTTGCTTTCTAAATAAAGAATGAATTATATAATAAAGAAACGGATCAACAGTGAATATAACACAAATAGTTTTAATATCGTTAGCAGATCTTAATATTTTTAATACTTTATTGTATAAGATTTCCAAGTCACATCTAGTGACTGTTAGAAAGCGAAATTGATATTTACATGAAAAAATAGGACGAGGCATTACTATTATTTAATCAATTAAATTCTCAGTGTGAATTATATGTTCAGTGTATACAAAGTAGTAAAGAAGTCATGTTTCTGACTAATAAAATCTATGTTCTACATACCTCTATACCCGAAATGCGTTCTTCCAGCAGTCGTGACATGAGGAACACGAAGACTAGCAGCAGAGAGAGCCAGCACATCACGTTCAAAACTGCGCTTAATATCACAATAACTTGATTTCCATTATAGTTCATCATGACGTACGGGAACTCTTGCAGTGTTACTGTCTGTGAAATCATATGATATTCCTAGGTTAATAATCTCCATTCAGTAAAGTTGACATATACGTGTGGAGTACGGTCATCCAACCAGTAATAAACGAGTGTTACAAGACAGCGGTCGTTTCATTGCATTCACAAACACATCATTGGCGACGAAGAAGGAGTACCCACAATTAAAAAAAAAAAAAATGGCTTATCTGGGAAATCTGCCTATTTTTGACCATAAGTCAAGTGAATGGTCAATTTTCAAAAGCAGACTAACTCAGTTTTCGAAGATAAATCGCGTCGAAGAAGTGAACAAAAGTGGAATTCTTCTCACCCATCTTACGGATGAAACGTATCGCTTGGTACGAAACTTAGCGTACCCGCAAGACTTAGAATCTCTAAGTTACTCGAATCTCGTTAAATTACTCGACGGTCATTTCAAGCCAAAAAAATGCTCATTTGTGGATAAAGAAAAATTTTTTGGAGCAACCAGAAATCCAGGCGAATCATTGGGAGACTGGGCAGCGCGATTGAGAGGTCTCGCAAGCAATTGTGACTTCGGCACTGCCTTGGAAACGAATTTAAGAGATCGTTTCGTCCTCGGCCTGGGCCCTGGCCCGGAACAAGATAAGTTGTTCGAACAAGATCCGTCCACATTGACACTGTCAGTAGCTATGGAGCTAGCCGAGCAGGCGGCGTATGCCAGGCGGGCGAAGGTTATGTTGTGCACCAGCGAACATGCTACAATTAAGGAGGAACCGGTATACCGAGCGAAATTTCAAGGTCAAGGAGACAGCGGCGCGGTTATACGGCGTCCTAATGCTGGCAGGACATCAGGAGGTCGCGACCAACCGAGAGATTTTTCTCGTTGTTCGGTCTGCGGCTTGAAGAACCACCAAAGTATAAGTGCCGTTATAAAAGTTACAAATGTCAAAAGTGCGGTGAAAAAGGTCATTTAAAGAAAGTGTGCGATAGTATCAATAGATCGCGGATGTACCATATCGAGTCGGTAAGCGAACCAGAGCAGGTCAAGGACACGTCTTGTGAGGAGTGCCACAATTTTAATTTGAGGTATGTGACTGATAAGCCCATTTCAATTGATGTAATAATAGGTAATCAGTGTATGACAATGGAGCTTGATTCAGGATCAAGTAAAAGTGTGATTTCTTATAATACATATAAGGAAAAATTCTTAAAATATTCATTACATAGTAGTTCTGTAAAAATGTGCTTATATAACGGACACAAGATTGATCCATTAGGTTATATTACTGTAGAAACTAGTTACAATAACAGTACAAATTGATTAAATATTTTGTTGTCAAAAATGGGGGACCGCCTATACTAGGTAGGGATTTCATGAGCGCCTTTAATTTTGTGATTACTACTAAATTAAATTACATAAGAAATGATTCCGAATTGCATGAGTTATTAAATAAATATTCGGCGTTGTGGCGTGACGAGTTGGGCGCATTTAATAACTTTAAAGTCAGTTTGCAGTTGAAGGCGAATGCTGTGCCTAAGTTTTTTAAACCGCGTACTGTACCCTTTGCCCTCAGAGATAAAGTCGAACAAGAGCTAAACCGATTAATGCACTTGGGTATCCTTGTTCCTATTAATTATTCTCAATACGCCACCCCCATTGTGCCAGTTTTAAAAGATAATGGCCAAGTTAAAATCGCAGGTGATTTTTCTATTACATTAAATAAGGATCTCATAATAGAAAAATATCCCCTGCCTCGAATTGAAGAGGTTTTTGCCAAAATTGGGGGGGGTGAGCACTATAGTAAAATTGATTTAAAAAACGCTTACAACCAGTTCGTCCTAGATGACGCGTCTCAGGAGCTCACGGCAATTAATACGCATAAAGGACTTTTTAAATACACTAGGTTAGTGTACGGCCTTTCTAGTGGTCCAGCCATTTTTCAAAGGAGCATGGAGACACTCTTATCAGGAATAGACGGGGTAAGCATATGGCTTGATGACATTTGTGTCACGGGCCCCGATAGAAATTCCCACATGCAGCGGCTAAGTAAAGTCCTAGATAGACTATGTAAGGCAGGCCTACGTTTACAAAAAGACAAATGTCAATTTTTAAGAGAAAGCGTCAGGTATTTGGGTTACGTGATTAGTAAAACGGGATTAAGGACTTGTCCGGATAAAGTACAAGCCATTCTTAGTGCACCGGAACCAAATAACGTCACCGAAGTTAAAAGATTTCTAGGAGTAGTCAACTACTATAGAAATTTTATTCCAAACGCCTCTTCTGTACTGAGTCCTCTACATGAGCTATTACGTAAAGATGCAAAATGGGAATGGGGAAAACGGCAGCGACAAAGCGTCGCAGCGATACGGCGCGAACTGGCGTCAGAACGCGTGTTGGCTCATTTCGAGCCAGCGGCGCAGCTAGTGCTGGCGGTGGACGCCGGCCCGACCGGTCTCGGCGCCGTACTCTCACAAAGGGCGGAGGACGGCATCGAACGCCCGCTAGCGTATGCATCTCGCTCACTTACGAGCAGTGAAAGAAACTATAGCCAGATACAGAAGGAAGCGACGGCCATTATCTTCGGGGTCCGACGCTTTCATCAATATTTGTACGGTCGCGAAGATCCTTTTATCCTGAAAACCGACCACAGACCATTGGTATCAATTTTTAATCCTAAAACAGGTATTCCTGTTACTACTGCGCTAAGACTGCAGCGATACTCAGTTATATTGTCCGCTTATAACTATGTCGTACAATATGTATCTAGCGGAAATAATATTGTGGCCGATTACTTCTCACGCGCTCCTGTAAAATGCGTCAACGAGTCGTTGAACGATATAGATACAAACGATATAGACACGCATTATGCAGTTAGGTTTCTCGATGCGTCATCGCCGGCCATTTCGGCCCGCGACGTTGCGCAGACGACGGAGCGAGATAGGACGATTAAAACCGTGCTTAGGTACATGCAACACGGGTGGCCGCGTAAATTAAAATGTAAATCTATTTTACCTTATTTTCATTGCAAGTCCGATTTACAATATGAGAATGGTTGTCTTTTTAGGGGACATAGGATTGTTATACCACTCGGGTTGAGAGATAGAATGTTACGCGAGCTTCATGATTCTCATTTAGGAATAACCAAAACTAAATGTAACGCTAGAAGTAGAATGTGGTGGCCCGGTATTGACCGGGACATCGAACGCTGGATCGGATCATGTGCGACGTGCGCAAGCGTGCGGGCCGCCCCGCCGCGCGACCCTCCCGCGCCCTGGCCTCCCTCCACCGCGCCATGGCAACGAGTGCACATTGATTACATGACTGTAGGACAGAGGGTATATCTGGTAATCGTCGACTCCTACAGTAAATGGATAGAATGTCTATACATGCATAACGGAACCTCATCTAATGCTTTAATAACAAAATTAAAGGGCGTTTTCTCTAATTTTGGAATACCAAATGTTTTAGTGTCCGACAACGATGTAAAAATTAATTCACTCGAGTTTCAGACATTTTGTTCATCGAATGGCATAAAATACATGACGTCACCCATTTACCATCCGCCAAGTAACGGTCAAGCTGAGAATTCAGTAAGAACATGTAAAAAAATGTTAAAATGTTTATTAATTGACAATTTACCTTTGCACAAAGTTCACGACATGTTATTAGGGTACCTATTTAACTATAGAAATACCGTGCATTGTACCACGGGTGAAACGCCGGCAAAGTTAATGCTCGGCAGAAATTTGCGGTCGCGTCTCGATTTGATTTTACCCTTAAAAAAATCATAATTCTAATTCACTTACGGCAGCCGGGAAAAGATCTTTTGAAATCGGCGATATCGTTTGGACCCGATGGTACAGTGCACGAAAAGAATCTTGGCAGTTAGGTAGAATAAAGGACAAAATAGGAAATAAAATGTATAAAATTCATATTAGGGACATGGAGGTTTGGTGTATTAGACATGTGGATCAAATTATTAGATATACGGGTTCAGACAGTAGTCGCGACGATATTGTCGCTGCTGAGGAGACTCGTTGCCCCTCCACATCGCCGGCTACTGTAAATGCACACCCTCCCGCGCAACAGCCTATGTTTCCGGCTATAAGTAATACGGAGCAAAGTATGGAACAGGCTACGAATATGCAGACGGCTGAGCTGCAATCGCCCTCGAATACTGGAGCGCCGAATCTTGGTTCATCTGACCACGGTGAGGCAGAAGAAGTAAGTGACTGTGAGACTAGGGAGTATGAAAAGGACAACATTGCCCCCGTAGAAAGGCCTATGGCAGAAACGGAGGCTGTGCCGTCCACAATTGGCGATTCCCATGTACCGCCAACATTGCCACTTTTAGCCACACGCCCGAAACGTACAAGACCAAGGGTGGATTATAAAAAGTATTTTTAAGTAGCGATTGTTAATTATAGTTACGCAGAGATCAAGTTCGCTAATTATTGTTAATAGTTATTATTAGTTGTTAAGTTTATGTAGACAAAAATTTTTACTGTATTTAATTAAGAAACCTTGTTACCAGGTTCCAAAATTAAGTGGGGAGGAATGACATATACGTGTGGAGTACGGTCATCCAACCAGTAATAAACGAGTGTTACAAGACAGCGGTCGTTTCATTGCATTCACAAACATATCAAAAGTCCTTTTATTTTTATTTTTAAAAGCGGATTTTTATGAGACGATCGCGACATTTTATGTATCACTGTCCGCAGTCATCCTTTTAAATTTCTCAATGTGCTATTTCAATACCAAAGAGAGCACAATCGTAAAGGAATAATTACAGAATCGTCCCGATCTATCCCACAGACACTGTGCAATTTTCGTGGATAAAACTAGGCCATGTCACTTTCTGGCCCATTAATTATCCCTTAACTTTTTTATAAATATTACTCTAAGCCAGCGCTTAACTACAAAGTCACCTGATGGTAAGTGGTGATGTAGCCTAAGCTAGTGAAACGCACTGACTTAACAAAAGTTTATTTGCTCTTGCCTTGAAGACACCTATATTGTAATCGGATTGAAACACAGATGCTGGCAACTTATTCTACAAACGCATAACGAACGATGTAGCCAACCGTTAGGTTGGAATGCGTGGTAAGTCAACAACGAAAGGGTGGAGACTGCCGAACGTCTGATTGTACGACGGTGGAAGGGAGAGGGAGGTATTAAATTATGCAATTCCTGCGTACACTCTCCGAAATGAATACTGTAGAAAACCGAAACGCAGGCTACTTTGCGCCTGTGTTCGAGGCTGGTAAGATAGGTTTTAATCAAATTTGGGTCATCAATAAGCCTCTTAGCACGCATTATCATCATTAAGTCCAAAGCTGCTAGATGGCATTTTGCAGCACCAGCCTATATATGGTAGCAATACTCCAGGCACGACCGGACTTGCACTTTATATAAAGTAAACAGCTGTCCCGGCGTGAAGTATTGTTGCACCTTAGCAAGGACTCTTAGTTTCCTTGCAAGTGCTTTGGCCTTGGACTCAATGAACCGCCCGCTGTTCAGATTTGAATTTTGATTGAAGTGATAGATTTCGGAAAGAAGGAGCCAAGATGCGCTGGCTACTTTTTAAGTGAAGAGACACGCTTGTGTTTTGGAGACGTCGAATTACACAAAATTGGCATCGTCCCATTCGGAGACTGCCTGTAGTGTGAGATTCACACGCTCTACCATAGCTTCTCTTTCAGACTGGATTTGATCCCGACTAGCGCGAGATGGTTGGTATCTCTCCACAATAGTGCTATCGTCTGCATACCCATAGATAACGGGCATAAGCGGGTCATTTATATACAGCAGGAAGAGAGTTGCGGAAAACGGACCCCTGAGGAACACCGGCGTCAGTCGCTATAGGATCGGATGAGCAGCCATCGACGACGATCCGGAGGGACCGTTCACTCAGAAAGTCCTTTACTCAGTCAACCAGACCAGGGGATAAGCCGTACGCTGGAAGCTTACCCAAAAGTCTAGCGTGCCAAACTCTGTCAAAGGCATTCGAGATATTAAGGAAAACAGCAAGTACCTCCCCAGTTCTCGAGTGCCTCGCCCCCTATGTGTGTGTACGCTAGAAGATCCCCAGCTGATCGATTTTGGCGAAACTCGTATTGTGGGTAACTAAGGAGTTCATTCTATTCTAGGCATGCCATTAAGCAGGCGTTCAATATACAGACCATAATCTTTATAATATTACTAGTGTTCTGCACCTGCTTTGTTCGGGTTGAACAATTATCTATATTAAATAATATATAGATTAATATAGTTTTTGATCACCTGGTATTCTTTATTTCATTTAAGTAGTACATTTCGTTGTAATACCAAAAGTTATTGTAGTGGTAATTTTGAAATGAAATAAAACAACCTGTACAAATGATATTGCCACAGTTTTATTTTATTTTAAAGGGCATTCGATGGCATTATGTATAGGATATAGTTACAACCAACTGGCCGCCGTGACTCCGCTGTAGACGATGTATTCTGGCAGACCAATTTTGGACGAGATCTTCGCATAAATAGGGCTCAATTTCATGACGAACGCGAAATATGTTGAACTTCAGGGCGGCAATTGTCTGTGGTTTGTCTGCATGGACCAGAGATTTCACGTAGCCCCACAGAAAATAGTCGAGTGGTGTTAAGTCACACAATCTCGGCGGTCAGTTGAAGTCGCGACCACGCGAGATGACGAAGCCCTCGAACTTATTATCTAGCAAACTGTTATGCCCCATTTACACTCATCCACTGTCACTGGTCCTGTCGCTGCCGGAAATATTTCGCTAAATACTCCTGCGACAACAACGACGCGAGTGGGTGTTTACACTCAGCCTTCATACTTCTTTACAGATCAACTCGCAACAATGACTGACGTCGAATTTGTTGGCGTGACAGCATTATGTATGCTTAGTATAAGTAGCTAATACGTGCAATTTATGGTTTTTATTATGAAGATCCTTTATTACCCGCTGCATTTTATACAATTCTAAAAAATTATTGTTTTATCATTAATAAATATCATTTAAAACACTGGACAGATTAATAAACGAATTGACGTTTTTAAACGTAGCACGTTCTTTCTCCGTCGAACTTCGGCGGCAAGTGAGTTGAATGTGAACACTCACTGCCGCTCGTGCTGCCCGTCCTTTGACTTCCGCACGAAAAACCGACAATCGAGGGATCGTCGGGCTGTGGCAGCGGCAGCGGCAGTGACAGCGCGAGTAGCCTGTTTACATACTGCCCTGCTCACTGCCCTGCTCACTTCCCTGCCCAACAGAGCTGAATGTAAATGGGGCATTACAGTAAGTGTTTCCCGTGCAGTGTGGCAAGTGGCGCCGTCACGTATAAACCACATGTTTGTGAGGTCTATACCATCTATATTATCTATAAAAATGTGTTATCATCGTCCGATATCGGTCGCTATTGAAAGTGAGCACGGCTCCCTGCGCATCTTCGAAGAAATAAGGACCGATGATACCGCCAAACAAGAATCCACCTCAACCTGTGAATGTTTCGAGGTGTATAGGCACCTGATGAATCTCCCGTGGATTTTCGTCACCCCGAATCGGGCAATATTGTTTGTTTACAAAGCCACTCAACCAGAAATAAGCCTCATCACTTTTTTCCGAACGCAAGGTCGGCCGCCAAATGCTCTAAAGCAGTGCCTGTACGTCAAAGAAACGCTTTGACTTACAGGCACTGCTTTAGATCGGTGTTGACCTGGTTCTTTCAAATTCATTCAAACGATGGATTTTGGACTCCTCAGGACGGCCATAAATGCTATAAATTGGACGCAACCCACGCGAACAGAGCACTGATTTTGATAGTAAATTTTAACAATTTTAAAGCGTTATAGAAGCGATTGCCGTTCCCTAAATACGATTTCTTGTCAAATTTGACAGCTATAGCTTTACCAAGATGCCCGCTATACGCTGTCAAAGTTCAAGTATCTCTTTTGAAAAACTCTTTAGTATTTTTTCTTTATCTCCGGCTCCACATAACTTGCTCGACGACATCCCCACCACCGCCGAGCCCAACGTCACCATAATTATTGCGTCGCGCGAGTTTTTATATAAAAACTAGCCGTCGACTACGCATAATGCTCATGTCCTACGCGGGCCCCGTCTTTGCCCACGCAAACCCTAACATTTTAAATGAACTCCAAATAGTTCAGAACCTATTCTGTCGTCGAGCTGCGAACGCACCGTGGTACGTTCGTAATGCCGACCTTCATCGGGACTTAGAGCTCCCAACAATTCAACAATTTCTTAAAAAACTCTCTGAGAACTTCTTTAAAGCCTCAGAGTCGCACCCAAACCATTTAATTCGTGAGGCAGCTTCTTATGCAGCCCCACCCCCTCTCGCTATCGTGTCCGCAGGCCGAGAAACTCTCTCTCCGACCCGCCTAATAAACTTTCAAACGACCTGAACTGTCTCCTGGCGGCTCAGGCCAACTCTAATTAAATAAAATTATTGTAATACCTGACATTAATTTGCCTTTGTAGGCACTCCCTCAGCGGCACTTAGCCGCCTGCGCCCTCTTTTCCCAAAAGAGGGTCGCTCATGATAAGGCACAATAGAGCTTAATCAGCCGGTTGCCTGTCCCCAAAGGCGGTTTTTAGGGGGTATCACTTAGGGTCCCCGGTAGGACAGTGAGTCCCCCATAACCACGATAGACCGGCTATCGTGGTATGCGTAATGCATTTTCCGCCTCCCTACGTACAGGGTAGCCCTTTAATTGCTTCGGGCGCAAAAAAAAAAAAACGCATAATGCAGAGGTAGGGTTACTTAGAAGGTTAAAATGATTACTGTGAGTTATCCTTAGAAGATAGACATATATTATTTCGTGCAACTTTAACTGTTGACTCAGCGCACGCCGTTAAAGTTTTTAAAAGGCACGACTTTTTCCGACTTAGTTAAAGAAAATCATTGTAACTTTTAGCCATAATTTATATATACACATAATATATAATCTATGAACGTTGGAGTAATGCACCTTTCACACAGTGAAAGAATTATTCAAATAGGCGCAGTGGTTCCGGAGATTACCCACCACATAATAAGTGGTAAGTAATCTCCAGTATATTATACTGGTGACCTTTATTAATTACCGTTAGGAAAAAATAGGGTGTAACATGTGAACAGTGAAGAAACCTATGGCACTGATATTTTACAAAAAAATTTGAATTATATAAATAAATAAATTAAGATCTATCAAAATTTAAATCATATCCACCTTAGCCTGTGAAGTGACAAAATCAAAGATGTCTAGGACTAAATTTAATGTTTTATGCCGTTCGTAAAGTAGGGTGGATAATACGTTGTTATTGGGTTAAGAATCAAGTCATTACGAAATTACCTGGATACGCAGACCTGGTATTACAATAACAGCCTATTAAAAGTCAACTGTTGAAAAGGCTTTCCTCATAGATATTTGCCACAGTTGCCGTGATTGGCAAGTGGGTTGGCAACCTCAGTTTGATAATTTTATTCAATTATTATCCCGGATGTGATTTTTTCTCTATCACCTCTTACGACACCCACGGGATGATATGGGGTACTGGTTATATTAAATCGCAACTACACTGTTGGACCGGGTATATTGATCACTGCAGCAGTCAAATTATTTGATATAATAAACAATTAAAAAGTACCCAGTACACTCACTTGGTTAATATTAACGCCCAGCAGCTGCAAGTAGCTAGTGTCGATCGCCCATTGAAGACGCATAAAAGGCTCATAAATAGTACCTGCAAATAATGCAATTTACGTTACTATTTGATCAGAGTTTTTCAGAATCAGTTATACATCTTCGTATTTCAAAAAACATTTGTGTACATTAGTGGTAATTCATTAAATTTGAGCTACCTATACAAACTTAAATATCCCTTTATGTTTTTTAGAATAAGAGCGACAAATGAGCACACAGTCCACCTGATGGTAAGTGGTTGCTGTGGCTCATAGGCACCTACTCGTACATCTATCCTTAATTAAGAATCGGAATGCAGATGCGTTGTCACTGTTAAGGACTAAGAGGAAATGCCTCATTTCCAGTAATAAGGGTCTCCGGTTCTGTACACTCACCATACGAACACAGCAGCATTAAGCTGCTATTTTGTGAAAGCGTAGCTCTTCCCCGGTCGATCCAATCCATTCGTGCTCCAATCAAACCTATCAAGCAAGCTATATTATTATTATTTTAATATGTAAAATATAGATAAGTATCCAATACCTTGACATACCTTTTATCACTCCACAAACAAAGAAACATTTGAAATCACACAAAATTCAGAGTTTACTCTGTCACAATTGTTTGTTGGTAACATTTTATAATTCTTTGAGTGAGACTATTTGGTCACATACTATAGAGTGTTTTAGATTGATTTTAGTTGAAGTTCTTTTTATTTTTACTCACCTGTGATGAGGAAGATGCTGCTCACTTTTTTTACAGAAAGGGGCAAAAGAGCATGCGGCTCACCCGATGGTAAATAACGATCATGAACAACTGCAACACCAGGGGAATTGCAGGGGTGCGTTGCCGGCCTTTTAGAAAGGAGTTAGCTCGTTTCTTGAAGATGCCTAGATTGTATCGGTAACCGGAAAAATCGCTGGCGGTAACGTAGTGTTTACGTGGTAGAGCCACGCTGCAGATATATTATGGTTGTAGCACGAATGGGTCGGCTCGACCGGGGAAGGACCACGCTCTCACAGAATACCAGCGTAAAATAGGAGCTTAATGCTGCTGTTTCGTATGATGAGTGTAGAGAACCGGAGGCCCTTTTCATTGGAAACGAGAAATTTCATCTTAGACTTAGGGTGACAACGCATCTGCATGTTGATTCGTAATCTCGGATACATGTTAGATGTCTATGGGCCACAGCAACCACTTACCATCAGGTGGACTGTGTGCTCGTTTGTCACCCTTATCCTATAAGGAAACCTCATATTATTCACTTACCAAATCTCTCATGTGGTCCCACACCGCCGTCTTGCGGGTTATAGAGGTGAGTCATGAAGTCCGCCTTTATCCGGATAGTGTAGTTCAGGTTTTTTGGCCAGGTGCCAGATATATCCTGAAATTATACACATTATATGATACATCATTCATTCCCAATACCACGGTTAGTGATTGTCATCGTCATCACTGGCACATCACAAGTCCTCCGCTGAATAAAGCCTCCCTCAAGGCTGCCACAAAACACGGTCCTTATAGACCTAAGCCGTCTACTTCTTTAAATGATGAATATCTTATTTGAATGTCACTTTTTACAAGTTTAACAATGACTTAGTGCATGCGATTAGCGATGTATTGAAGATGTGCCAAATTGAGAGTACCCTTCACCGACGAGCATGTATTTATGCGTAGGTACGAGGGTGGATATGAAAAGTACTCGGTCCTAACCAAGAAAATAAACACATACTAAATCAGTTATATTTTTATTTTTCTACATAATCACCATCAAGTTCAATACACTTTTGCCACCTCCCCTTCCAAGCATTTAGACCGTTGAAAAAAAAAATGATTCTTCCTTAGAGTCAAAATATGCGTCTACAGCTGCTTTGACCTCGTCGTTTGTCGAAAATCTTTGACCTCCCAAGTGCTTTTTTAGGTTAGGGAACAGAAAGAAGTCTGATGGTGCCAGATCAGGTGAATACGGCGGATGCGGTAACAGTTCAAAGCCACAGTTGTGAATTTCAGCCATTGACTGTACTGACGTGTGAACACGGGCGTTATCTTGATGAAACAGGACTTTTCTTCTGAGCATTCCTCGACGTTTTTCTTTTATTTCCTCTCGTAAACGACGTAGTAAGGTGCAGTAGTAATCAGAGTTTATAGTCTGACCCCTTTCAAGATAATCAATCATAATCACACCTTTCGAGTCCCAGAATACTGAAGCCATCACCTTATTTGCCGACAAAATCGACTTAGCCTTTTTAGGGGGTGGTGAACCAGGTCTTCTCCACTGTTTTGATTGTTGTTTTGTTTCCGGTGTACAGTAATGAACCCATGTTTCGTCCATAGTAACAAAACGATTCAAAAAATCATCTGCATCGGCTTCAAATAACTCCAAACAGTCGCGTGAAATAGTCAATCGCGTCCTTTTAGTTAAACAATAACTGAAAGCAGTCGCGGAACCCACCTCGCAGACACCTTGTGGATACCCAACTCGTTGACAATGATATTTTGAATTCGTTCATAAGAGATGCCTATAATCTCGGCTATCTCTCTAATTTTTAATCTGCGGTCTCCCATTATTAAATCAAGTACTTTTTTAATATTTTCGTCAGTAGTTGACGTCGAAGGCCTTCCAGAGCGGGGTTCATCTTTCACACTCTCTCTACCACGCTTAAATTCTGCTATCCATTTTTTGACGGATGAATATGACAGAGCACAATCGCCTAATGTACTGACCACGTCATCATGGATGGCTTTTGATGATAGCCCCTTCTTATGGAGGTACCTAATGACGGCACGCTGCTCGATTTGCTCCATTCGCGGAAATTATGTCCGATTACTTTGTTAATAAATTTATAAAATCACAACTAATTATCGCACACGTTTCGAACTTCACACAATGAACTAGTCTGAACTGAACTAAATAATGTGGGTAGATTTGATTTTTAGAATTGAATGGATCTGTGTTAGGCCGAGTACTTTTCAATCTACCCTCGTATATAGATGTAAGGGAGGTGTCAGGATCGTACCAAAGAGAATATAATCACTTTTTACTAAAAATATTATCATCTATACCCGGGGTGGCGAACCTTTATGTATCAACATAGCATTTTTCTAAAGAAATGTTTAATTAGGTAATAGACGCGAAATAAAATAATTTTGACATCGTGATTATGGGGAAAGTAATACTACTAAATACTATCGACTCAAAACTCTTTATTTACTACAAAAAATAAATAAAAAGTTTTGGGTTGAGACATTTACATATATATTATACATTTTTCAATGTATAAGAATAAGTGTTTTTCAGTTATACGCGCAATTCAAATTATAGTAACATTAGTGTGACTTCTGTCGTTGTAGGTTAGGTGACAAATAACTTATATTGGGGTTGTAAAATATTAAATATAACACAAATGAACTTTTAAATACAGTTGTGTCAACAAAATTGGCTATTATGCTATGCGTAAATGAACTATGCATTCCCTGGAGGGAGGCGTGGACTTGTGAAGGGCTGTAATGTAGATGAAACGAACTATGCGTCATTACAAATAGTAGTCCACGATGTAACTACGATCTTACTTTGCGATCGGTGGCGTGCCCAAAATATTGAGTCGCGTGCCATTGGTTCGCCATCCCTGATCTATACTATAGTAAAACTCTAACACGACGATTTCTGTACTTTGAATTTTTTTTTAATTTGTATTGGTGTATACTATATGTTCGATAAAGATGCCAAAACAATATTTTTGGAAACGTTGTCCGTCTGTCTGCTTGAACACGCATCACGCAAAAACCCGTCAAACAATTTAGATGGGACTTTCACTATCTAAATCTAACCATTTTAATAATTACAATTCATAACGCTATCTATCACAGGAGCCGGCCAGTAGGCATAATCTTACCTTTTGCACTTACAAAAAGGATTAAAAATTACACTGTAGTGAGATTGAAAAATAACATTATACGATTTTTAGTTGTTCTTATATTACTCCTACCCATAGAATACATACATAATAGAACGGGAGAGTGGGCGGAGCCCGTGTAGCCACTAAAATGTCACTAATACGTCAATTCACATGTATAAACGCTACACGAGATGTGTTTTGACGTTACAATCGTTTCCAAAATTCGCATGCAAATTATTTAAAAAATGCCAAATTGCACCCTATTTACAAATAAATATGTATTAAAATTTAAACGATTATTTTTGATGATAGTCCTGAACATTAACCAAAAGTCTTAAATATTTAAATTTATTCAGTCTGTCAACACAGCGAATCGGGTTTGGCGACGCCAAACCTCGTACAAAGTAAAGTTGATAGCCATTCTATTGTGTATTATAGTATTCTATGCTCCTACCCATTATATTCTGAATATCATGGTTATTGCTTTAGTGCAATAATTAAGTAGTTACTACTTTTTTATTAGATGGCGCTGTAGGTATTTTTAAACAGAGTTAAGTTTTATATTTTATATATGGCTCACAGTTGAATATAGGCACTCTTAAATTACTGATGCTGATAGAGTTTTATTGTACTGACGTTTATGTTAATATTTGGATTACGTAATAAAATGCATGTTATTAATTTTTATTATTAATTCCTATACAAATTCTTACAATTAGACAAAAGCTTATTTTAACACAGAAGTCCTTTTTATTTTGATTTTAGCTCGATGCTTATTGAAAAACTAGCTTTTTATCCACGGCTTTGCTCGCGTGGGCTTCAATTTAAAAACATCCCCAAAATTAGTAAAGTTGGATCACTTGTAGACAGCTCGGTATCTGTGTCTGGATTGCACGTAAATTATTGAAATTTGGCAAAATAATATGGTACAGAAACACATAAGCGAGTTTATCAGAATTGAATTAATATCATACATTTAACAGTGGTAGAGCCACGCGGCAGCTTTGCTGTTGCACGTATGGGCCGGCTCAAACCGGGGTGGTACCACGACCTCACAGAATACCGGCGTGAACTGGAAGCTCTGCTTCCGCGTTTCGTCTGGGGAGTGCAGGTGGCCGGAGGCCCAAATCCCCCCCCCCCATCAACATGGTAGCAGAATTAAATAATGATAGATTACCCCAGGAGGGTACCAGCACCCCTGGAGAATCCTCGCTGAGCATCCACAACCATGTTTCTCCACTTCTGAGCGTGGGTGCTCAGGCTGCCCCGCGATTTCTGGGGGGGGGGGGGGGGGGGCAAAATTCCGCTCAAGACTACAACTGCTCGGGGCAAACGGAGCAACAAGACCAAGGCGACCCCTGCCACGCTGTCCGTGAATTTCTGCAATATCAGGGGACTTCACTCTAACCTAAACGCCGTACACTACCATCTCGAGACGGCGAGGCCGGCTCTGCTCTTTCTGACTGAGACGCAGGTGTCCTCCCCGGCTGATGTCTCGTATCTCTCCTACCCGGGGTACAAACTGGAACACTCCTTTGTGCCTCGGGCTGGAGTTTGCGTTTACGTCAGAGAGGACATCTGTTCTCGACGCCTCGGCAGACTTGAAGGTTCGGACCTGTCCATCCTTTGGCTACGCGTAGACAGCGACGACCATCCGCGCGTCTACGGGTGCCTCTATAGGTCCCATAGCGGTAATGCCGAAACAGACCGACTCTTCGACCACGTCAAAATGGCTGCAGATTCGTTGCTACAGCAGATCCCCTCCGCAGAGATCGTGATCCTCGGCGACCTTAACGCCCATCACGCCGAATGGCTTGGTTCACGTTTAACCGATCATGCGGGGAGATCTGTTCATGATTTTGCTTGGCATATGGTCTGACACAACTGGTTACTTCGCCTACGTGGATTCCAGATGTGGAGGATCATGCACCTGCCCTGTATGACTTTCTGCTGACCTCTCACCAGGATGGATATCAAATTTCCGTCGATGCCCCTTTAGGCTCTGTTGTGCCATTCACGCTTGTTGTGCCACTCACGCTGAAATCGCGGTTGCATTCTGCAGGCTGCCGCCGTGTTTGGCACTATAGGTCAGCCGATTGGGATGGGATGCGGTCTTTCTTTGCATCCTACCCTTGGGGGCGGGTTTGCTTCTCGCGGGATGATCCCAACGTTGTTGCGGATTCTGTTGCTGATGTGGTACTTCAGGGTATGGAACTTTTTATTCCTTCCTCTGTGGTGCCCATTGGAGGCAAATCTCAGCCATGGTTTGGTCGCTCCTGTAAAATAGCATCATGCCATAAGCAGGAGTGCTACCTAGCCTGGGCTGATGCATCAGCGTCACCAGCGCTCTAAAAAAGAAGTATAATTCCGCCTCTAGGTCCTTCAAAAGAGTCATTGCCAAGGCAAAGTCAGAGCACATATGCAGAATTGGCGAGAAACTAGTTCGCCTTCCTTCTGGAACCCGTGCATTCTGGTCTCTCGCCAAGGCTGTCCAGGGTAATTTCTGTCAGCCATCTCTTCCATCTCTGCACAGGGAGGACGACTCACTGGCCCATACCGCAAAGGAGAAAGCCGATCTTCTAGGCTCTTTCTTTGCGTCTAACTCGACTCTCGATGACGGGGGGAGTACGCCGCCGACCATCCCGCGGTGTGAGTGCTCCATGCCGGAAGTGCACTTCACACAGCGCTCGGTTCGCAAAGCACTCCTCTCCCTGGACATCCACAAGTCGAGTGGGCCTGACGGAATCCCCCCAATTGTGCTGAGGACGTGTGCTCCAGAGTTGGCACCGGTTTTAACGCGTCTTTTCCGGTACTCCTACTCCCTAGGCGTAGTCCCAAAATCATGGAAGACGGCTTTCGTCCACCCGATCCCTAAAAAAGGCGACCGCTCTGACCCGTCCAACTACCGGCCAATCGCCATCACCTCCTTGTTCTCCAAAACAATGGAGTCCATTGTAAACTGCCAGCTCATGAGGTACCTTGAAGATCACCAGCTGATTAGTGACCGCCAATACGGTTTTGGCCGTGGTCGGTCAGCTGGTGATCTTCTGGTCTACCTAACTCACAGATGGGCGGAGGCAGTAGAGTTCAAGGGGGAGGCATTGGCCGTTAGTTTGGACATTGCGAAGGCCTTCTATCGGGTTTGGCACAAAGCGCTTCTTTCGAAGCTCCCTTCCTATGGGCTTCCCGAAAAATTGTGCGATTGGATCACCAGCTTTCTTGCAGATCGGAGCATCAAGGTCGTTGTAGACGGTGCAAGCTCCGATTGCAAGCCTATTAATGCTGGTGTTCCACAGGGCTGCGTGCTATCGCCAACGCTGTTTCTTCTGCATATCAATGATATGTTGCATACCCGTAACATTCATTGCTATGCAGATGACAGCACTGGTGATGCTCTTTACACCGGCCGAGCCAATATTTCTCGGGAAAACGTCTCCGAGTGCCGGGACAAACTTGTGTCTGAAGTCGAGTCTTTGCTGAACAGAGTCTCGGATTGGGGACGACTAAATCTAGTCCAGTTTAACCCCCAGAAGACACAAGTTTGCGCGTTAACCGCTAAAAAGAACCCCTTTGTCGTATCCCCTCAGTTTCAAGGCACTCCCCTTGTTGCCTCAGCCAGTATCGGAATCCTCGGCGTCGACATATCGAGTGACGTGCAGTTTCGTTGTCACTTGGAAGGGAAGGCCAAATTGGCCTCTAAAAAGCTTGGCGTGCTCAGCAGAGCGGGACAGTATTTCATGCCGCCACACCGCCTGCAACTTTACAAGGCGCAGGTTCAGCCGCACATGGAATACTGTTCCCATCTCTGGGCTGGGGCTCCCCAGTACCAGCTCCTTCCACTTGACCGCATCCAGCGCAGAGCGGCTCGAATCGTCGACGACCGAGTGCTTTCCGATCGGCTCGATTCACTGGCGCTGCGAAGAGATGTTGCATTTCTTTGCGTATTTTATCGCATCTATCACGGGGAGTGCTCTGAGGAATTGTTCGGATTAATCCCTGCCGCCAAATTTCGTGAACGCACTACTAGGCAAACGTCCCGATACCATCCACACCATCTGGATGCTTGGCGGTCCACCACTGTACGTTTCACAAGGAGTTTTCTTCCACGTACAACCTCTCTGTGGAATAGTTTACCACCGGCGATTTTTCCGGACCGATACGACCTGGGGATCTTCAAGAAAAGAGCTTACTCCTTTCTAAAGGGCCGGCAACGCACCCGCAATTCTCCTGGTGTTGCGGTTGATCATGGGCGGCGGTAGTCACGTAACATCAGGTGAGCCGCATGCTCGTTTGCCCCTTCTTCTATAAAAAAAAAAACGTCTAGCAATACCATTTTATATCAGGCATGTCTTCCGATGTGTCTTTATGAAACGTAAATTGTTCTGACATCAGAAATGCGCTATTTACATTAATTCATAATTAAAGTTAATATAGTTATCACAAAATAATGTTAAATTTCATGGTCTTTTATTAATATACGGCATAGTGTTTATTTGAAATATTCGATTCCAATCATTGACCCAATTGAACATTGATTGGCACCATCAAATAGATATCGATATTTTTTACGTTCGAGTAGGCAGAAAATTCATAAACATAGTTTTATTTTATTTACGTTACACGTGTGAAAAGAACTATATTCATGAATGGGAATAGAAATATACAACGGAGCCACGGAACCGTCATTAAATTAAATAAGTGAAATTATAAACCAAATAAAAATAGGCAGGCAATATGCGGGTTCTTCATAAGAAATTAAATTACCGCAAACATATCATCGCCTGTTGATTAAACAACGTTAACTACCAACGTTTCGACGAAATGTGAGATAGGTATAAATGGTTAAATGGGGCAGTTCTTACAGAACGCCTGTAAAGTTGACACTTCGGGAGTATTCTTACAATGACTTCACAGAGATATTTAAACGTGTTGATGATATGCTCAACGATATTTCTGAGAAACGATTATTATTTAAATGGCCGGGCTTCCTCATATACTTATTTAAGATTTTTTTTATAGAATAAGTGTGACACAAACGAGCACACAGTCCACCTGATGGTGAGTGGATGCTGTGGCCTATAGACGACTGACTCATCAAAATTAAAATGCTGATGCGTCGTCAACCTTGAGTACTTAGATGAAATGCCTTATTTCCAGGAATAAGGGTCCCCATGGAGAAGGTTGGCAGAGTTTTGGTTTTCTTTATCCGAAAAATAAAAATAATATTATCCATAAATAACAGATTCCGCCATAAACTTTTCATAAATAAGAGAGAATTGGGACGTATTGAGACTGCAACTTTACTTTTTTGCATAGAACATCTTACTTTTTATTTAATACAAGTAAGAAGACTAGCCGTGCCCTTTATACTATCTTCGCCTTTAAAATTTCGCTAAAGTGATTAAATTATATACAGACGTTGTCAGTTATAAATGTACGATACTATTCTATTTGGTTTGGCACCTTAATATTTTTTATAGAAGAGGTGTTTAACGAGCATACGGCTTAGATGATAGAAGTGTCAACCATCGTATGCAACTGCAACACTAGGGGCATCACAGATGCGTTGCTTTTAAAAAAAACGTATTTTTCTGAAAGTACCTAAGTTGAATCGGTCCGGAAATAATGCTGGGTGGTAGCCGAATTCGCTAAAAATCGTGCTAAGAAGAAAACTGGTAAATCGTACGGTCGTAGACCGCCAAGCATACAAATGGTGTGAATTACCTTTGTAGCGATGTTCGTGGTGGAATTTGAGCGTCAATCAATTCAATCGATTCTTCTGTACGTTACTCGTGGAGTGGTAAATGCAATGAGATGCAGCATCTCTTCGCAGCGCCTTTAAGTCCAGGTGACCAGAGAGAGTTCGGTAGTCGATAATTGGGGCCGTTTTTTGGTGATTTGGTCAAATGGAAGAAGCCGGCAATGGGGTGCCCCGGCCCAGAAATGAGTAAAGTATTCCATGCGAGGTCGAACTTGCGCCTTGTCCACTTGGAGGAGGATCCGCCCTTGAGTACAACAAGCTTTTTGGCGGTCAAGCGACCACGAAATTAATGACTCGATATGTCGGCACCGAGGATTCCGATGTTGGCTGATGCGGCAAGGGGAATGTATTGTGGAGATACGATCAAAAGTTTTTTTGTCTAGTGGTAAACGCTAAACTTTTGACTTAGCGGTCAGTCACCGCAGAGTCTACTTCACTTGAAGATGCCTCGTGTAGAAGCGAAACACGTGTCGTATTATCGAAGGTGGGGTGATATTCCATGAATGGTGGTTTTAGGAGTGGTGATGTTGGGAGTGATGGTGCTGAAATTGGTGATAGTGACGGGGACACGCAATTGAGGGCGGGTGAGAGGTGCTCTTTAAAATAGAATATAGATATATAGAAAATTTAAAATAGACAGGACACACATTTAATTTTATTTCATTACTCGGAATCAATAAAGTTAAGTTTTAACGACTTCACCGCAAACCTGTATATTCTGAGGGTAAAACTGAGATTTTGGTTCTTAATCCGAAAGTTTGTTTAACAAAGACTGACTGTTTGACCTGACTTCATACACTTTGTTCCGCCACTCGGTGACGTGTTTCCAAGAAATATTAAAACGGCCGGTATAAAAAGCAACACAAAGCAATGAATGAAAATATTCAAAAATATTTATTTCTTTTTTTATAAAAAATACCAGTAATGCTATTAAAATTGCTAATATTGCTTTTTCATCACTCCTGGCAAGTTTAAAATGCTTGTGTTAGGAGTGGTTTACGGCAGTAGCCGATACCCACCGACCCCACGGAATGGCGGATTCGAACCCGCGACCTTTGGAGTTCGCGATCCACACTGCGATTAGGCTACTGTCGCTTAAACTGTCTCTGTCTGCAACTACGTAGAATATGTATACTTATGTAGCGATGAAAAAAATGATTAAGTGTAAAGATAGGTACAAGTGTACGAGTACGGTTAAGTTATAAAGGTAGGATTTACCTACAATAACTTTTTTAAATTAAACTAAAATGGCTTTATAGTTTTTTTTATAATGAATTTAGAAGTTGTAAAATTTCATACATTAAATAAAATATTTAACTTTGGAATTTTGTAAGGAATTTTCTTGAAACCAGCTGTATCAAACAAAGATGTATTTAGATTTAAAAGACTAAAAAATACAACAAAATTTTAATTGTGGTAGCTTAGTAGGTAGAACCTAGCTAATGTCCTCCCAAATCCCTGGAAAAATTGTGTCGGTTCATGCCCTAAACACCCTGTATAAATTTTTTGAAGTATTCTACGGGTGACAACATTAACCGTAACGTATTGTCTAAACTAAAAATGTAGGCACAGAGACAGTATGCGTCATACAATATCAAGGACTGAATCATCCATTGTCTGTAACTATATACAATGTTGCTACTTTTTTTAATGTTAAACATCGATCAATTCAAACTAAAAACGTATTAAGCTTTGCGAACTTTTGAACGTGTGAAATGAACTTTCATACCAAGAAATATGAACCAAATTTGCTTGACACATTCGTATCGCTTAACAAATACGCTAATCTACAACAGCCATGGTATTATAACGGTAGGGGTTCATTTCAGTTCATTAAACAATGCACATAAAGTAAAGTAAAAAGTAAAGTTGCAGCCTATATACGTCCCACTGCTGGGCACTGGCCTCCCCTCCTCCTCCTCCTCCCCTCATTTCTGAGAGGGTTTTAGGGCAAGAAAGTGTCCGCCGCGCTGCCCCAATGCGTGTTGGCGAACTTCACGTCTTTGAAATATTTTTTTTCTTATTCCTCAGACATGCAGGTTTCCTCACGATGTTTTCCTTCACCGCCGAGCACGTGTTAAATCAGCACTTAAAATTGCAATTAACAATTTCATTGGTGCCGGCGGGGATCGAACCCGGGTTACTCGCGTTCTGTTATATTTACAGCGAGCGTTAACCATCTGAGCTACCACGGCTCCCCTCTCCACAATGCACATACACATATACATATGTTTAACTATCTTTGTGTCCACGAATAAACATTACATTGAATTTTTTTTATAGTAAGTCGTCTTCACATTTAACCTCGATTAAGAATCAAAATGCAGATGCGTTGTCACCCCTGAGGACTAAGATGAAATGCCTCGCTTCCAATAAAAGGTATGCCTTGATTTCAGTAAAACGGGTCTCCGGTTCTCCCCACTCAACATACGAAACACAGAAGCAAAGCTATTTAAAAGTTAAATATACGCGATAAATTCCGTAAAAACTAGTATTATTTCAATGAGCAGCAAAGCTGCTATTTTACGCTGGTATTCTGTTAGAGCGTGGTCCTTCCCGGTCGAGCCCACCAATTCGTGCTTCAACTATAATATAGCTGTAGCGTGGCTCTACCACGTAAAATCTACATTTATCCCCGATTAAGAATCAAATGGTATTCTTTGAGAGCGTGGTCTTTCCAGGTCGAGTCGATTCTTTCGTGCGGCAACTATAATATAACTGCAACATGGCTCTAGCTTAGACCTGCGACGGGGAAGCATCGTCAAAGGGGCGAGATAACTGTTATTGAAATCGCATCCATTTGCAAAGTGCAGCGATAACGGTAAATACTCTTAACTGTAAGAGAAGCCCATATCAAGCAGTGGACTTGCTTACTTCTTCTCATTTCTCATAGCTAGGCACAGGCATCCTCTCGTTTCTGAGAGAGTAACGGAGCAATTATTCTGCAATTATGCAGGATTCCTCACGATGGTTTTTTTTCCGCCGAGCACGTGGTAAATCAGTTCCAAAAATTGTATTCAAATATTTTATTGGTGCCAACGCCGATCGAACTCAGTCTGTATACTAACTGTATCAATTTCTTGGTTTTTTTTTCTTGTTTTTGTGAACGTTAACCCCACACTAGGATTTTCTCCTGTATCGTGGAGGGAGTTTAAAAACATACATTATATAGTTTCGAGCGGGATTCGAACCCGCGGCCCCACCAGCGCAGTCACTCATTGCTAAGCCACAGTGTCACGGTTGCCAAAAAAAATTCTGACTAACTAAATGAATTTTATTTCATTTACTACACTAGACGGAATTATGAGATAGTAAAGTATGTAGGAGCCACCTGCATCCGGTTGGTTGGCTCAGGACGGTGCTGTGTGGATTCCTTTAGGGCTTATAACAGTGAACTTGTGAAGAGCTGTAATGATGATGATGATGATCAATTAATTTATTACTATCAAAGTTTACTGCAGAAAATATGCCTTTTTCATAGATGCTACTATTACTATTATAAATAATGAGTTTACGACTCAAAAGGTTAACTGACTGAATGGTTTAAATAGTAACTAATATAAATCCGATTGCGTAAAAGTTTACTGAAAAGAAAGAAAAACAAATATTACAGCCGCATCCTATTCCACAACTAAAGGCTAATTTACCTACAGAAAGTACATAGTCAAGCAATTCACTAAAATTTATATTATATTTTTTTTACGGAATTAAATTTAAAGTATGTAAGCGTTTGCACGCTTTTCAACGCTGTTTATTTTTGTTGAGATTTTTAGTTTATGAAACAGAAACAGATTTTTTTTAATTCAATATAGATTATAAATAATACTTATTGAAAGTCACTCTTTGTTTAATTTGCCACTGGCTAGGAAAAAAAACCTCTGTCCTCGGAAAAACCAGCAGGAAACCGTGGCGGCTTTTTATTTTTAACAACAGCACGCACAACTGTTTTATTAACTTCAAGTAAAAGATAAAAGTATGTGTCTGCACTAGGTATGTCTTTCTGCCTCGCACGGCCACACTTTGTAATTTACTGTCGCCAGCGCTTTTTACGTACTAACAAGACTTAGGGACCTTCAACAAAAGAGCCTCCTCATTTTTACTGTGACTATGTGGTAGAGCCATGCTACAGCTACATGTTGGTTGCAGTACGAATGGGTCGGCTCGACCGGGGAAAGACCACGCTCTCATAAAATACCAGCGTAAAATAGTAGCTTAATGCTGCTGTGTTTCGTATGGTGAGTGTAGAGAACCGGAGACCCTTTATATATATATATATATATATATATATATATATATATATATATATATATATATATGTATTCTCTTACGCCGTCAATACACGGTAGCCAAGCTGAGCCGGCCATTATTAACTGTTAAAGAAAATGAAGGAAGTTACCTGAAACACGACGACCGCTACATGCTCGTCCATGAAATGGATGGTGTCTGACAGGTCACCGATGTTAGCTATAGGGTAGTACCCGCTTGTAGGGTATCCTGCCGACAAACGACGACTATGAAACAAAGTGTACAGATCTTAAAATTGATTGCCAAGAGATCGGGTCAAGCTATCAATCAGCAGTAGGAGTCAAACGTGTATAAAAATTAATGCTTGTTCGTTCGTATTTTATGCTCTACCCTTTGATTATATACCTGTCTAGATAGTGTTGCGCTACAATCGCAACAAAAACAACGGGCCCGATTTCGAGCGCTTGTGTGCTTATTACGCACACAAGTATTCGTGACTATTGTTTAACAAGCGCGCTGCGTCACTCGGGGGCGAACTGAGTGATGCCAGCTCTTGAATATTTCCTATTAGATTAAATACCCATTTGACATTTAAATTACATACATACATAATACATAAACACTCACGCCTGTCACCCATAGGGGTAGGCAG
Source organism: Parnassius apollo (assembly GCA_907164705.1). Classification (NCBI taxonomy): domain Eukaryota; kingdom Metazoa; phylum Arthropoda; class Insecta; order Lepidoptera; family Papilionidae; genus Parnassius; species Parnassius apollo. The sequence goes on from CAJQZP010001584.1 coordinate 9,260,602, forward strand.
AGACTACGGACTTCCATTTGGCACGATCCTGACATACCTCTCTCGCCTCCTTTACATCCATATATCTACGCATACATGCTCGTCGGTTAAGGGTACTTCTAACGTGGCCCATTTTCAAAATATCGCCAATTTGGTCGACAAACTTTTTTCTAGGGCGTCCCTTCCCGACTCAGCCGTCCACATCTGCCATATAAATTTGCTTTGTTACTCTTTCCTCATTCATTCTTTCTACATGACCAAACCACCGAAGCATTCCTTTCTTAATCCTGGTCACAACATCATCTTGTATATATTCCACATTTATCTCTTATCACGCAATTTCTCACCCTGTCATTCAGATTCAACCCTAGCATATTCCTTAAAGACCGCATTTCTACAGCATTTATTCTACTTTCGTGCTGCTTCTGCCACACCCCGCTTTCACTACCATACATTAAAGTAGGGACTAACACAGCATTATGAATTACCATACGTGCCTTTTTTGACACATTCTGGTTCTTCATAATAGTGTAGTGCCCCATTCACTCTATTCCCTGCATTTACTCGTCGTTCTATATCCCTATCATATCTACCATCCCTGCTAAATACACATCCCAAATACACAAACTCATCCACTTGCTTACATTTAAATTTTTTCTATATATACTTATTATTTTGATATGCCTAGTTAGAAAATAATAACGATTGACGTGACAATTGTACTTTTAATTAATTTTATTTAATTTGATACAAATTATTTATATATTGACTTGCTTACATACTTATAAAAATAATGATTTGATATGTTAAATAATTTTCACATGTCAGATGTGGTAAACATGTGGACTATGTACAACTATTTGTCATCTTTATTGTACCATGTTTAACGAATAAACAGTGTTTGTTTTTTGGTATTTACATAGTTAGTTTCGGTATTTATGTAGTTATAGTTATATTTTTATAAATATATAAATGAAAATGATAAATATACATACATATAAATAAAATGAAATAAATAAATAAAATACATAAATAAATAAAATCCAACCAGATGGGAGACCTCGTCAGGGGAGACGAAACGGCCGAGGCTTTGATTATATACTTGTTTAGTCAGATGAAAGTTAAACAAAATAGGTATAACAAAGTAATAATTATGTAGATTAGTTTTATTTATTTTGTTTAAAAATATAAAAATATTTGAAGGAACTAAGAAAAATACTAGTTAGTGCATGACATCATGGGTTTCTTTTATTTTGTAGTAATTTTTAAAATAATAATGTTCTCCTGATGTAAAGATGATATAACAACATTTGTATTTTGTCTCCCATAATTTCGCCAAAACTCCCTAGTAATTTTTTTTATAGTGTTACGAGCTTGAGGTTCGTGACAATAAAAATTGCCGATAAAATTACCTAAATTAACACTTTAATTTACTTTACACAATTAAAGTTAAAACACTAATAATTTAAACACACTAATTCCCTTAATTCCACTCCGAAGCTTCGCTTGTTTCGCCCAAATCAACACTGCTTCCATCGCATCTTGCAGCGCCTATATATTTAAATTAGCAAAGAAATATCCAGAATGTTCAAGTAAACACGCGGAAGGTACCGAGCGTTCGAGTTTCGACTAGGCGCTGTCAGTTGAGCGATTTGTGATGTCATTTTCTCAATGCTCCCCTCGCTCTCGTTCCTGACACTAGATGGCGCTAGTTGACTTATTCATGCAACACTGCCCCCTCCTAAGACATGCTCGTCCCGAGCATTATCGGTCCCATAATAACGCGCCAAGCGATCCACATGGACGATCTTAGGAGTCCCTCTTGCGCCTTTCTGTATCCGGTAGGTCACATCGTTGATCCTGGTTACAATCCGGTACGGGCCGTCCCATTTAGCTTGAAGCTTAGGAAGCTTCCCTTTGCTGCGGACTGGATTGTGCAACCACACAAGTGAACCTTCGTCGAACCCTTTGTTGTTCATTTTGCGGTCATACCGGGTTTTCATCTTTTCAGACATTTGCTGGCCCGATTGTCTGACGTGCTCATAAACGTCATTCATTTTTTCCGCAAGTCATTTGCATAATCGGTTATACTGCGTGGAGCATCGGGTGGTATCCCGGTGATCAGGTCTGCAGGCAGCCGTAATTCTCTTCCAAAGTTTGCGAAAGCTGGTGTCACTGCTGTACTTTCGTGAACAGAACTTCGATATGACAACAAAAACGGTTGTATGTGCTTGTCCCAATCTCGTTGCCGATTGTCTACAACTTTTGCTAGGTACCTCTCCAATGTCTGATTAAATCGTTCCACCATTCCATCAGATTGCGGGTGATAAGAAGTCGTTCTTGTTTTATGAGTACCCATAACTCGGCAAATTTCCTGGAATATTTGAGACTCAAAATTCCTTCCTTGATCGCTGTGAATCTCTAAAGGTACTCCAAAACGACAGAAGACTTCATGAACTAGTTTATCTGCAACTGTTGAAGCTTCTTGATTTGGAATGGCGAAGACTTCTGGCCACTTAGTGAAGTAATCCATCACAACCATGAAATACTTGTTACCGCTTTCACTCTCCGGGAACGGCCCCGCCACGTCAATGGCTATTCTCTCCCATGGTGCACCAACATTGTACAACTTCAATGCACCTCTACTACGAGTCTGAGGTCCCTTTACAGCCGCACAACTTGTACATTTGCGACACCAGTCCTCGACATCGTTTCGACAGTGGACCCAGTAAAACCGTTCTCGGATCTTCAGTAGAGTTCGTTTAACTCCCAGATGGCCTCCTGAACAATCATTATGGTACAGCTGTAGAACATCCGGTACTTTAACTTTAGGGACAACCATTTGCAAATGACAGCTGTCTCCCCGAACGTTTTCCCATTTACGACACAGAACTCCATCCTGAAGCAGCAAGCTGTCCCACTGGGCCCAATAGCTTTTTAGTGGTCGAACTCATCGCTGAGACGTCACTCCACTTGGGCTTGGGAGTACTGGCCTTTATCCATTCCAGAATCGGCTAGATGTCCGGATCTTCCTGCTGTGCATGTAGTAAGCTGTCCTTCCACTCGTTGCTGAGGTGGTCTGCCCTGAGCATCCTCACGGATACCACTTCCTTACTCTCTTGCCTAGTACAATGTTTGCAATCTTCAGGACAAGGTCTTCTTGACAATGCATCTGCGTTGCCATGAGATTTCCCGCTGCGATGTTCGATCTCAAAGTCGTATTCCTGCAGTAGTTCAATCCACCTCGCAACTTGTCCTTCTGGGTTTTTAAACTGCAATAGCCATTTTAGTGCAGCATTGTCAGTTCGTAAGTGAAATTTTCGTCCCAGAAGATATTTGCTAAAATGTTGCAACGACTTTACCACAGCTAGCAATTCGCGTCTTGTGACACAGTAGTTCCTTTCCGGTTTTGACAACGACTTGCTGAAGTACGCTATCACGACCTCTTGGTCACCATTACGTTGGGACAACACACCGCCAAGTCCTATATCACTTGCGTCTGTGTCAACTATAAATTCTTTGCTTGCATCAGGGTATCCCAAAATAGGTGTTTTGCACAGACGGTCCTTGAGCTCCTGGAATGCGATGTTACAACTTTCATCCCAGCAGAAATGTCGCTTCTCCTCGGTTAGCTTATGCAGAGGTTTGGCTATATCTGCAAAGTTCTTCACAAAACGTCGGTAATAGGAGCACAAACCCAAAAATGCTCTAACCTGCGTCTTGTCTTTTGGAACCGGCCAATCCTTTACAGCTGCGATTTTCTCTGGATCCGTGCGGATACCTTCTTCCGACACTACATACCCCAAAAAGTTGACTTGCCGTTTGAATAGTGAACATTTCTTCGGACTCAACTTAAGGTTGGCACTCTTAATCTTCATGAGCACGCGTTCCAGGTTTTGAAGGTGTTCCTCAAACGTACGGCCCACGATGATGATGTCATCTAAGTAGACCAGACAGGCATCGCCAATTAGCCCGGTAAGTACAAGTTCCATCAGCCTTTCAAACGTTGCTGGAGCATTGCACAACCCAAACGGCATTACTTTGAATTGCCACAGACCCTTTCCCGTCGAGAACGCAGTTTTCTCCTTGTCCTTAGGGTCAATTTCAACTTGCCAGTAGCCACTTTTTAGATCCAGCGTGCTAAACCATTTTACTCCTGTAAGCATGTCCAGCGTGTCATCAATTCTTGGCAAGGGATAGCTGTCCTTCTTTGTAACGTCGTTCAGACGGCGGTAATCAACACAGAACCGCATGCTGCCATCCTTCTTCTTTACCAGTACCACGGGTGAACACCATGGACTAGATGAAGGTTCAATAACACCATCCCTCACCATTCCCTCAATCATGGTTTCCACTTCCTTTTCACGTGCTACCGGCAATCGTCTTGGCCGCTGACGGATAGGCAACTCTTCACCTGTGTTTATTTTGTGTTGAACTAAACCAGTCTTTCCTATGTCAGCATCGTTTGATGAGAATACATCGGCGTACTCGAGTAACAACTTCTTCGCCTTCACCAATTCGTTCGGGGACAGAACACTGCGACAGTCTTCCAAAAGTGTGGTCACTCTCGTTTCTGAATCCTTGCTGGGGGTCCTACTCGATATATATTGGCACTGACGTAACCAATCCACTTCCTCACAAGTACCAACCAGTGTACCTTTTTCTATAACCTGTTCCCGGTCGCAAAGGTTCATCACACGTACTCCTGAGATGTCAGTGGTCCTGACCAAGGTTAGAGCTACTTTCCATGGAAGGTCATTGTTTACCCTTTCCACAAGTACACAACGGTGAGCTTGCCCAGCGTTTCGTGGAAGACTAACCGGAACAATCGTTTCCGATCTCGGCGGAAGAACAATCTTCTTGATGCTGTACACGTTCCCTGGTAACGCACCTTCCATAAAAAGTTCCTCCTGTCCACATTTCAAAACACCTTGCTTAACGTCGATCTCACAACAATTATTCCTCATAAAGTCTAGGCCTAGGATGCAGTCGTCCATTATATCAGCCACGATGACATTATGCAGGTAGATCACGTTGCCTAGCTTCAACTCCATCTCCTTCTCTCCACGGACGGGTATACGCTGACCGGTGGCTGTTACCAAATTAATGCATTCTCGGTTGTATGCGGAGTCCCCAAGGAACTGGCTTATAAGTTGGGAACTAACAACCGTACGAGAGGCTCCAGTGTCTATGGTCAGTTTACACGGCATTCCGTTGACCTCGCCCTTGATGAATAGACTGTTCCCATCATGGGTTTGTGAGATCGAGATCCTTGGGGCTCTTTTAACATCAGCCAGCACCCGCCCCGCAGTTCTGGCTTTTACTCGTTTCCCTGCTGCTGCAGGGCGGTGCTGTTGGCCGCACTACCCTCCTGAGATCGTACACCTTCCCTTTCTAGGGTTCGCTTAGGGCAGCTGGATCGAAGAAGGCCCTTTTCCCCACAGCCATAGCACCTAGGGCTGTATCCTCTGTTGCGGTCGCGAACTGTAGCTGCTGCAACCTCCCTGATGCGATGGGAACGATGATCCTGCCGCACGGCTTCCACCAAATAAATCTCCAGCCGGTGTGCGCTGCACGAAGCCGCGGAACGCAGAGTGCACAAAGGACGCAAAAGCGCCCCCAGACCGGCCCCAAGGAGAGAGAAAGAAAAAAACTCCATCTCCAAGTTTGAGTTCGTCCAGTGATTTCTTCATGTCAGCCATTACGTTGTCAACCCGATTGTTCACTTGGTCGATTCGGGTTTCAGCTTTCGCGATTTGGGTTTCAGCTTCCGACAGGCGGTTGTCATGCTGAGCAACCCTATCCTTCACCTCCCTTATCTCTTTCCCGAAGGTAGCGTGAAGGTCCTTCATGAGAAGCATCTGCTCTTCCAACCGACGGGCCTGTTCCTCTTGTCGGCGGGCCTGTTCATCCTGTCCGCCCCGCAGCTGCTCTTCCAATCGGCGTGCCTGTTCCGCCTGCTGGCGAGCCTGCTCCTCCTGTCGGCGAGCCTGCTCCTGCAGCATCACCATCAGAGCACCTAAGTCAGGTGCTGCAGATGTAGGAGCTACCGACGGGCCTGCAGCCGGTGGCTGGTCCTCCGACGTCTGCGGCGTTGCACCACCAAATCTTCGTTGGTCCGTCTCCTGCTGGCGTTGACTTCGGGTACGGACACCCTCCGTTTCCTCCTTAGGTAAAATCGGCATGATTTTATCCCACTTCTGACACCAATTGTTACGAGCTTGAGGTTCGTGACAATAAAAATTGCCGATAAAATTACCTAAATTAACACTTTAATTTACTTTACACAATTAAAGTTAAAACACTAATAATTTAAACACACTAATTCCCTTAATTCCACTCCGAAGCTTCGCTTGTTTCGCCCAAATCAACACTGCTTCCATCGCATCTTGCAGCGCCTATATATTTAAATTAGCAAAGAAATATCCAGAATGTTCAAGTAAACACGCGGAAGGTACCGAGCGTTCGAGTTTCGACTAGGCGCTGTCAGTTGAGCGATTTGTGATGTCATTTTCTCAATGCTCCCCTCGCTCTCGTTCCTGACACTAGATGGCGCTAGTTGACTTATTCATGCAACACTAGGATTGGGTGACAGACACATCCATCCACATGATGGTAAGTGGTTGCTGTGGCCCATAGACATCTACATTTTATCTTCGATTAAGAATCACAACGCAGATGCGTTGTCACTCCTGATGACCAAGATGGAATGCCTCGTTTCCAGTAAAAAGGGTCTCCGGTTCTCTCCACTCACCATACGAAACACAGCAGCACTGGGCTGCTATTTTACGCTGGTATTCTGTGAGAGCGTGGTCCTTCCCCGGCCGGCCGACCCATTCGTGCAACAACCAAAATATAGCTGCAACATGGACTTTTTTCTGACAAGCAATTCTCAGTAGTAGGCCTGAGTGAGAAAGTACGGAAACTCTGAAACGGCTCCAACGATGGCGCGAAGGTTATAGGCATAGTACAAAAGTTACAGGCGGTGGCGCAGATATCGTACTGACAAATTTATTTGAAAGTTACATATTATTCAACCTCAGTGAATGTATTATTAATCCTAATTAAACAATATAACTCTTCCAAAGTTGAAACGATGTTTCCACAATTATTTCTTCAGCGGCAGCAATGTATTACATAAATAAAAACTTGTAACTCACTTGAGAAATATTTGAGTCGTTCGAGTCCCAGTTTGTCACCGACACGGTCCATCAGCAACCCGGTGAGGTCGGTGTCCGGCGTGTAGTATATCAGACTAGGGCCGCGAACACTCTCCAAGGGGATCGGCTCCTGGAGAAACGTTAATTATGTGTGAAACAAAATCTTTTTCATATTAGAAATGAACGAGCTAGCAGAACACCTACTTAATATTACGTAATAAGTACCTGGATGACCGAGCTTAGCTTGATATTATTATTATTATTATTACTTAACAGGCTAGCAGTTGAAACAACTGATGTAAGCCCGTATCCTATTTTCAATCTGTTCTTGAATTGGTTAATAGTTTGTGCAGATATTACTTCTGATGGCAGTTTATTCCATGCTTCAACCACTCTTTGGCTAAAAAAGTGCTTGTGTGGGTTGTTATGTGACACGGTTTTAGTTAATTTGAAGTGATGTCCCCTAAGATGTGTGTTTGTTGAGTACTGGAACAAATCTCTGTCAAAACTTTCCAGATCGTAGTGTCCATGTATAATTTTATATGCTTCGATTAAGTCTCCCCGTTCTCTACTTTTTTAGTTATAACTGTTATATGATGATTCCATTTTAAATCGCTACTTATATGTACACCTAAGTCTTTTTGTACTTTAGCTTCTTCCAAAGGTATATCATCGATTTTATATATTAAACGAGGGTTTCTGTTTCCTATATGGAGGACTGTGTATTTATTTATATTTAATTTAATAAGCCACCTTTTTGACCATTCTGATATTTTAATTAGATCTGCTTGAAGGCAATCAAAGTCCACTAGTGGGTTTGCGAATATCTTCGTGTCATCAGCGAACATACTTACATTACAACTCAAGCTTTTTGGTAGATCAAAGGTAAACAGTATAAACAATACCGGTCCCAGTACAAAACCTTGTGGCACACCGCTTTGTATTTCTTTTTCATCTGATAATGTGTCGCTAATCCTTACTCTGAAGGTTCTTTGTCGTAGAAAACTCTCAATCCAAGTTAACAGTTTCCCTCGAACACCAACAAATTCCAATTTATGTAAAAGCCTGCCTATTGGTACTTTATCAAAAGCTTTTTCGTAATCCAGATATATAACATCTATTGGTTCTCGATCATTTTGACTGTTGACCCAGGATGATAAGCAAGACTTCAAGCTAAAAATCGTTGATCTATGAGGACAGAAACCATGTTGCTGTTTACCAATAGTTTGTTGTTTGTTAAGGAACTGCCTCATGTGCTTAACTATTAGTCTATTAGTATTATATTATATATATATTAGTATTAACTATTAGTAGTAGTAAGTCATGGAAAAGATACTAGTTACTATTATCTTTTCCATGACTTTGCACACCACACTAGTTAAGCTTATCGGTCTATAATTTGCAGGATCTAATTTGTTTCCCTTTTTGTAAACAGGAGTCACTAAAGCCGTTTTCCATAAATAAGGCACAAACTCCTTTGTCGTATTATTTTTGCATTACTGATGCTAGGTAACTATCAATTCCGCAGTTCTTTAAAACATGTACGGGTATTTCGTCGGGGCCAGGTGAAGAGTCTATATTCATTTCTTTGATAGCAGCTTGTACTTTGGATTCTGTGAACATGATGTCCTCTATAACTTCAGTTGCTCTTAGGTTTGGGTCAAGCGCAGGAAATTCTTCTAGTGGTTCTAAATACATTAGAAAAATGTTCCGCAAATACTTCCGCTATGTCTTTAGAACGTGTAACAGATTGCCCATTACTGTTACGATCGTCTCTGTATAAGTCGTAACCCGGTATCTTTATCAGTGAGTCAGGTATATTTGGTTTTAGCCATGTTTCTGAGAGGACTATAATTGATGGTTTTAGTTGATCAACTCTTGCAATGAATAAATCCAGTTCAGATGTTATCGATTGTATGTTTGTGTATAAGATTGTTATTGTTAAGAGTGCGGAAGGTATCGAAGATCGCGTTTTTTTTGTTAAAAAGATTTACTAGTGAGGGTTGGTGAATTTGGACTAGTTTTTTATCTCCCGTTTACAGATAATTTTAGGCTGCCCTTGTATATACTTGATATTCAAGCCTTGTTCTCCATTATTAGTACGTTTTTCTAATTCATCACGGAGGTATTTTAAGTACTCGCGTTGCATGGCATTTTGGTCTGATTTAATAATTGACGGTTTTTCCAGTTTAGTTTTGTTACGAAGTATCTCAATAGCATCATTCTTAGACTTCATTACCATTTTAATGGGACGAGGAGGAGCCCCAGCTTGAAACTTACCAAGACGAAATAGTTTCACATTATCACAGCTAACTTTGTTGCTCACACACGTTATTATTTTCCTGCACTCCTCTTTATCATGCTCCTGCCTTTGTAAAGGTTTATCCGAGGTTGATTCTGGTACGTCGTAAATTATTATATTGTTAGCTCTCTTAGTGCGCTCAGCCAATTCTTGTATTACTCCTTCAGTTACAAGCATGTTTTGACGTAATCGCAAGTGGTGCTCTTCTTTAGTAAGTTCCTCCAGTTGTTTCATTATATTTGGTATTTGTGCCATTAGTGACTTACAATCGATACATAAGAAATAAACCACTCGAGCTATTGTCTTTAACTCGAACACTCTTACTTCAGTTGGTGACATTCCATGACAATCACCACATAAAATGCTCTTGCAGGAGTCACAACTTACTGATAGCTTCTTGTCGTTTGTGGTTTTGCTACATTTAGAACATTTAAAGCTTTTTGGACTCATTTTATTTTTTTTATATTTACTGATTTAGTAGAAAATTTCTTGTAATGGCAACACTATTATCTATAATTCGCTTTCATTGACAGAACCGGAAATCAATGATGTAAAAGAAATATAAAATTTTGAAGGTAGATTGTAAAAGTTCGTAATTCACGCGAATAGTTTTTTTCAAAGTTTTGCACTTTAAGTTTATAATTACAGTGAGAAAACACTAGCACTAAACATCTTTAGCCTGCCTCATATACTGATTGTACTTTTATAACATGGAACACACTATTTGAATTTATTGGCACCAAATCATCAACAGCACTTGTACACACAACCACTTCAATTTGACAATGAATATTACTTATGGAAATCGTGGTTTTTGTGAATTATATTTAGATACAAGTTACATACTGATGAAATATGAATGAAATTTTTCGATCTTCTCGGCCATTTTTTCCGTGTTTTAAAAATACACTAAAAAAGGGCTCAAAATAATATATTTTCTTAGAAAAAAAAGGAACTTTAAAGAAAAGGAAAAACGAGTCAGATCGGAGACATATAGACTTGAACCTGCGTTATACGATTTCAGGACCGCCCAATATCCCACTAGAGTTATAACCTTTTAGGGACTGGCAAAATTTACTTTCGTATTCTAATGACATTGTAGCAGTTTTCAGTTGCCTAAAACATGGATAAAACGACATTTTCTAAAAATTAGTCCTAGCTAGATCGATTTATTGCCCGCGAAACCTCCTGCATACTAAATTTCATGAAAATCGTTGGAGCCGTTTCAGAGTTTCCATACTTTCTCACTCAGGGCTACTACTGAGAATTGCTTGTCAGAAAAAAGTCCATGTTGCAGCTATATTATGGTTGTTGCACGAATGGGTCGGCTCGATCGGGGAAAGACCAGACTCTCACAGAATACCAGCTTAAAATAGCAGCCCAATGCTGTTGTGTTTCGTATGGTGAGTGTAGAGAACCGGAGATCGGAACCTTTTTACTGGACACGAGCCATTCTATCTCATTCCTCAGGGGTGACAAACACATCTGCATTGTGATTCTTAATCGAATATAGATGTAGTTGTCTATGGGTCACAGTATCTACTTACTATCAGGTGGGCTGTATGCTCGCTTGTCACCCATAATCTATTTTAAAAAAAACTTGCCCGGAATTTGAATCTACGACTTCAAGATCACAAGTTGCGTTAATGACCACTAGACTAAAGAGGTAGTCAGAACCTGGGTTCGATTTCCGTCGGTAATTTACAAATTCATTGCAAATTTAAGTGCTGATTTACCACGTGCTTGGCGGTGAAGGAAAAAAGGTCTTAAAACCGAAAAGCCGGACAGACCACCAAGCTTAGCCGGATATTTTGGTAAAAAGACCGGACACATTTTGTCTTAGTAAAACACATTTTATCAATTGAAATAACAATAATTGAATAAATCAGCCTTAGCTGATTTATTCAATTGTTGTTGATGATGATTTGATGACTAAATTTTAGCCTAGTATGGTAAGTACATGAAAAATTTAAAGAAATTGTCAAATTTAAAAAGCCTAACAAAAGCCGAACACCGTCTAATTTGGCCGGACACGCAACCAAAAAGCTTGATTGTGTCCTGCTTTATCTGAACTTCAGGCAACGCTACCTGCATGTCTGTGAAATATAAATACATATTTGGAAAACATGATGTGTCCATTGTGTAGGGCGGTGTAAGAATGAACTCTACCTTATATTGTTGCGTGGGTGTCGCAAGAGGCGACAGAGAGAAATTTAAAAAGGTGATGGACAGCAGTATCTTCCTGATAACAACTCAAAAAAAAAATAACCATGACATAGAATGTCTAATCTATTTCCCTACCTTACAAAAACCTACACCGTCACATTTATTTATTTATTTATAGGACACCAGCAGTGCACACATTATTGCATTCTTATTGAAAATAGGCTTAATCTAGGGGCTGATGTGTGCACCCTTATAGGTTTCGTAAAATATGACATTAATTGTGCTTCTATTTCCTGTTAAATCATTTTGTTATCAGTTATTACTGAAGACAAGTGGCACTGCTGCGAGTTATTGTACTGACTAGGTTTTCTTTATAAGATTATGAAATGCAAAAGGGGAGGTATCCTTTTAAGCTTGCAGTCTTTCAAGCTGTGAGCTCTGGGAGCGATGAAGCTTTAAAAGCCAAAAAGCTAACAGCACAAACATCACAGAAACTAGATATATTTATTAATGATATCATTTCATTACCTTCAATAATTTTAACAATATTTTTATTTAACATTATGTTTTTTTCATTTTTCTGCACCTTTCACACATATCCCAGGTTGACTATTGAAAGGAATACAAGGTGTTTTACAATAATAGTTTTAGTTGATAATTTTACATGAGATAGTTCAACTCAACATTTTAATTTCTAATGTGATGTAATAAAATGAAGTAGGTATGCACCATTAGCATGAGATTACTTTGATGTTGGAGGGGGAGATACACTAGAAGAGTAAGGCCAGACTAGCCAAATCATTATTAACTTCATTTTCAAAACTTTAAGCAATACCAAATTTTGCCAACAAACCTATATTAACAGGTTTGAAAAAGATCAATTTAACTGATGCATAGATGTTTTTCAATTTGACATAGCCAATTGGTGTCAGGATTTGTTAAAATCATAATTGCTGAAAGAGCTATTTTTAAGAATTTGATTTACTTCAATAAAAGAGTGTGGTTTGCAAGATGATGCAGTGACCACGATTAAGAAAAGAATGCTTCGGTGGTTTGGTCATGTAGAAAGAATGAATGAGGAAAGACTGACAAAGCAAATATATGTTGCAGAAGTGAATGGAAGAGTCAGAAAGGGAGGTCCTAGGCGAAAGTTTGTCGACCAAATTGGCGATATACTAAAAATGGGCCAAATTAAGAGTACCCTTAACCGACGAGCATGTATGCATAGGTATATGGATGTGGAAGAGGCGAGAATATAATACTAAATGTTTCAGTATTATATTATTATCCCATCAAGTAATCTTGGCACATTGTTTGATAGGGAAAGCTTGCGCATCGCCGTAGGAATCCATCTAGGAGCGAAAATGTGTCAACCTCACCAGTGCTCCTGTGATGGCAGCATCAATGAGTTTGGGCTCCATTGTCTTTTATGTAAGTAAAGACCAAGTGGATTTTCCATCACGGTTCTTTGAACAAAGTCATCCGAAGGGCTCTTGTCTTCATAAATATTACCTCGGTTTTAGAGCCTTGCAGGATATTTAGAGACGATGGCAAGCGACCCGACGATATTACTTTAGTCCCTTGGGAGAGAGGTAAAGCCCTAGTGTGGGATGTTACTTGCGTTGACACTTTGGCGGCCTCTCGTCTCAAGGGTATCTCTTTTAGAGCCGGGACAGCATCTGGCAGCTGAATTAAGTAATTTGCGCAAATATGAGTCTTTGAGAAATGACTACATATTTGTGCCATTTACTATAGAGACTATCGGTCCGTGGGGTCCATGTGCAGTGAAGTTCTTAAAGGATACGGGGAGCAGGAATTTACGACAGTTAAAATTTTTAGTTTTAGTTTTTCAATGTTTTTTTAATTTTGTGTGTAATGCATATTAATTGTAAATACTGTTCTTAATAATACATTTTTAGTCCAATCAACACACAATGACCTTATTAAATATTGATATTTATTATAGTTGAAATAATGATATATTTTAAAGATAATTATCGGTAAGTATGGCAAATAAATACTATTTTTTAAATCTTAAATTCAACACCACTTCAAAGTTATGTCATCCGTTTGATCATGACCTGTCAGGTTTGCATTCTTTCATTGGCCACTCTTGAAGTATGCTAGTTATTTTAGATATTAGGGCCTTATTGTACTTCACGTCAACTGCCTCAACTGTAATACTGAGAACAGTGGATTCAACAGGACTCAGTTCATCTCAATTTAAAAGCACTTTGGTATTTATCTGTTTAACATTTGGTGTTGTGAATATAATACATTTCAGTTTATTACCATTTAAAGGCAAATTGTTGACTTTAAACCAGTTTACTAATTTTGACATAGCATTATTCACTTCGTAATAGTTATACGAAAATCAACAAAATATCATCAACAAAATAAAACAATATCATGTTTTATTAGTTTTTACCAATCAAGTACTTATAGTAATTCATTAATATAAACAAAGAAAAAATGCTAGAAACTACTCCCAATGATAACAACTGTTTGCGTGCATACGCATATTAATGTAATTCTTTTATTACATCATAGAGGTTTGATCCTCTTGAGAGCTGATTTTCTATATGCGTGACGGTACAGTTAAGAACACTGGGTGGAAGTATGTATTAATTAAAAAAAAACTACTTTAGAAGACATGTGATTTTCACCAACACTCATAAGATTTGCATGGTGAACACAGCAAGTCCTAGTCATAAAATCCTCTCAAACATGAGACGAGGCCTGTACCCAGCAGTGTGATGTATATGTAGCCTGTAATTTTGCCACTTCTAGTATTTTAACTTAATTTAAGATACAGTATTTTCATCATTTTACTTCATTCTATCAGATGAAATACTGTAAAACAATATGTAAAGAATGTGTGAACTTACAGTGTTATATATGTTGAGTTCATTTTGAGCATGAGATGGTTTGGGCTGATTTATTTTGTCCTTGAAAATATACAGGATTATAAAGAATAAAACAGGAGAGAGAAGTTCCACTGTTGTATTGATAAATCTATGCACTCTCACCAACAGGTGCTTCAACATTAACACTTTCAGAGTTCCATTCATTTTCACTAATTACACTAGACAATTACTTTTTAACACACCACTAACAATGTATAGAATACATATTATTTTAATGTGCCAAGTCTTATGCATACATTCAGTGAACACAACTTTAACACTGTTTGAAAATAATAATTTTTTTAAACTTAAATATAAGTAATGGCAAATATTACAAAATCCATTTTTTAACAAAGTAACTTGAACAAAATCACCTGTACTGAGCCAATATAACTTTCAATATGAACAAAGCCCAGAATTTTTTTTATTATAATATTTCATGTTATTTTGTGGAGATTAACGTTATCCATTTGTAAGCTAAAAAATTCTACTGTAAAAATTTTACACAATTTATTTTTTGAAGCACGAAACTTTATTTACGTACGATGGAATATGGATTGGAACAGACTCATAAAAACAGATGATTTTAATTTCAAGAACTGCAATAAAAACATAAATAGAGAGAGAGAGTATATTATTCATCGAGGTAACAATTAAGCTTTATATAAGCACAATCACTGATTGTATGTATTTTATTGCACCAGTTTGAACGTTTGAACAACCGAAAACAAATTTCCTAATCCCTTTCCTATGCCTATGCTTATTTTATTATAGTTCGGCCGAGAATGCGTTCCTGACCAAAGAACATACTACTCTCTAACGAGAGGTAATGAATAAAAAATGGCCATAGATAAATAAATATGTAGCAAGCTATAAAATGGCCACTTGTTTGTTTCCTTGCTAAAACCGTCAGTGTGACCAGTATGCAAGCTACCGGTTATTTATTTTTTTCTATGGTATACATTAGCAATGCACACATGCATAAGTGAGCATGTGTGTAAAGTCGAAAACTCGTCGTAGAAGTTGAGGGATCGTGTTCCTGACACTAAAGATGGGCGAAACTAGCTTGCTACATATTTATTTATCTATGGGCAAAACTGTTATATTTTTCTAATTTGTTATGTTGTTGTAATATATTTTTCTAACTGTTGTTTTAAACTGTTATAATATATTATAACAGTTTCAAATATTACATTGTACACGCGGTTAGTTCAGTTCAGTCGTCGGCTGTGTTCGCGTTTTGTTGTATGTTGTTATAACGATTATAAATATTACGATGAAAGATTATAACGATTATAAATATTAAAGGATTATAAGTATTATATGAAGACAAAAAATATTTTTAAGTTGTATCAGCATCAATTGAGTGTTTCGTGTTTTAAAGAGAATCATTTAAAATATTTATGTTAAGTTCAATGAACTTCCCTTCCTACTTTTTATAGGCTTAGGGATGTCTGAATGTATGCTAAGCTGTGTAATTATTGTATCTGTTATAATTATTTACTCATATTTTCAAAAAAATTACTTTTTAAATAAATAATTAATTTTTAAAAGAAATAAATAACTCATTCAGGCGTAGTTAGCTCATTGATGTTATGTCATTTTGATTGAATTTTTACATTATTTACACTGTGGTCAAAGTTTTAGTTATCTACAATTATTTACATTTTTTTTCAGTTACTATTCAAAAATATTATTTGGTTTACTTTTGACGACGTACGCAAAACCTTTTGCGTCTATCCGATATTAAATCCGAACGACAAAACTCTTCATACACTCCTACGTGTCTTTGCTTAAGGTGAAGCTTTAAATTTGTAATTGTACTTTAAAAAAAATTGTTTTGCAATAATTGCACACTTGTTTTTTTTTCGTCCACACTTTGGACTATAAAATAGTTCCAAATGGCTGCGCTACGCTGGCGTGACATTATTATACACTTTTACATACACGCTAAATCCTATCTATATTACAATAAATATTTAAAATTACTTTAGGAATAAAACTTAACGAAAAATAAACAAAAACAACAATAGCTTTTTCACGTAATATGGGGACCTGCTATCAAAACATTACGTATATAATTTAACAGATAACAGTGTCATTGTCATCTCAGCTAGACAGCTAACGGAACACTAAACTGATATATTATATATTACAACAGCCAAATTAAATAACAGACACAACAGGCAACTAATGAAGGAAATAATATATTTTTGTTTACCGTTATAATTTAGTGTTAGTAAAATAAGCTCTTATTAAGTTAGCTTAGAGTTTAAATTAGTGTAAGCTATACGCAATCCTTGTGGCCCAATGAATGTAGGTAGTATTTTATTGACTCCTATTGTCTCGGCCGACGGTTGGACCGTAAACGTAAACAGATGACGCTTTCTAACGATAATGAATATAATATTATAACAGTCAATGGGTCATTATTCTAATGTGTTGTAAGATTAGAAATATATAATGAAATATATTATCTGTTGTATGTTATAACGCCCAACTTTACCTGACACCTATCAGTTAGTCAAAACCATAGAGTAGAGTATTTATTCTCTAGTATATATACAGTAATCTATGGTATTTATTACAGACTACTAAGAGGATACTACGCATGTATTTATTTATCTATGGAGTAGAGTAATATATACAGTACCCCGAGCACGAATAATAAACAATTGCGTCAAGAATTCGTATCGAGTCAACTAAGCGAAAACTTTTACCAAACTGTGGCTGTGGCAGCACGAACGCTTATCTCTTAAGCCTCATTTACATTCAGCCCCATTTTTTTTTTGCGGATGGAAAATCATCTAATGACCTCTTTCGCTCTGGGTGGAGCGTAAGGGAGTGTCAGACTTTTACTGACTAAAAACCATCCGTGTTCCTTCAGTGCCCTTACGTTCCAGAGCCGCGGTATCTCTTTCAAACAGCCCGCAGCCCCGGCAGGCGTCGGCCCTTGCGGGCCCCTTCACGCTGCTGACAGCTCTTTGAGGCGCGCGTGGAACAAAACGCGCCGTCGACACGGCCTGTCGTCGTTAGACGGACGGACGGCGAGCTACCCATTGCTCGCCGTCCACAGGCCCGCGCCTATGGTGGCCGGGGGCCACGACGTAGCCCCCGACGCCCGGGGCGTCTCCCGCGGCGGCCGGGGAGGAAAGCTGCTGCTCTCTCCTTCTCCCGCTCCGCCACCTCCTTCGCTAGCATCACTGCTTCGCAGAAGGTGGTGACGGCATCCCATTCCGTCTCGCTCCGGACCATGGCTTCGACCAGGGCCGGACGCGAGAGGTCGCCGCCGCCTATCGCCGCTACGAGGACACGGCGGTGCTCCGCCCAAGCAGGGCACACCTCCACGGTGTGTTCCACCGTGTCCTCCGGTCCATCCTCGCAGTGGGAGCACCCGGGCGTTTCCTCCCGCCCGATTCGGTGCAGGAACCTCCCGAACACACCGTGTCCGGTGAGGACGTGCGTCAGGCGGAAGGTGAGGATGCCGTGGCGTCTCTCAAGCCACTCCTCAAAGAGGGGTCTTATCGCCGCTATAGTGGCGTGGCCAGCACGGGGTTGCGACAGTCGCTCTCTCCATGTCGCCATGAGATCGTGTCGGAAGTCTATCCGCTGCGCGACAACTTGCCGCGGCAGCGGGGTTTCCCCCCGGCATATTGCCTCCGCGCGCCATTCGTGCAGGCGTGCGAGGACTACCGCCTCCCATGGCGGCAATCCGGCAAGGAGGCTCGCCGCCTCGCGGGAGATCGTGCGGTAGCCGCGAACCATTTTCACGGCGACCACCCCTTGGGGCGCGTTCAGGTGGTGGACGGCAAGCCGCGCCAAACCACACGCCCACACCGGGGCCCCGTAAAGGGCCATGGATCGCACGATCCCCGCGTAGAGCCTCCGGCAGGAGGCGTTTGGCCCCCCCCCAGGTTCGGCAGGAGCCGCCTGAAGGCAGCCCCGGTCCGTTCCAGTATGGGAGCCAAACATCGGAAGTGCTCAACGGAGTTCCATTGGCCGTCAAGGACGAGTCCTAGGTACTTCAGCGTCGACTCGACGCCGATGGATACCCCTCCTACCATCACTGAGGATCCCGGTGGTGGCCTGTTCCGAGGACCATGGAAGTGCATGGCCTCGGACTTGTGCAGAGCCACCTCGAGACCCAGTTGCCGAATCCTCTCAACGACTATCGCAACCCCGCGTGTCATAGTTTCCGCCGCCGCCTCGTACGACCCCCCTTGTGCCAGTACCAGCGTGTCGTCAGCGTAGCAAACTATGCTGACGCCGGTAGGGAGGTCGGCGCGCAGCACCCAGTCGTAACCGATGTTCCACAGAGGTGGCCCCAGAACCGAACCCTGTGGGACACCGCACGACATCTCTCGCCAGTTCCACTCACCGTTGCGACCGGGTTAGATGACGGCCCTGTCCGTCAGATAGTCCCCGACTATACGACGGAGATAGGTCGGCACCCGGTGATACCGGAGTGCCTCCCTAATGCAGCTCCAGGGCATGGAGTTGAAGGCGTTGGCGATGTCGAGAGACACCGCCAAGATAACCCCCTTCTGGCCACTGGATCCCCCGTCGTGAGGGCTCTCACGCGCATGATGGCGTCCACCGTAGAGCGCCTCTTGCGGAAACCAAACTGGTGCTCCGCAAGATCCGGCCCCGTCCCCGCAAGGTGCTCGGCGAGGCGGTTTGCAATGACTCTTTCAAAGAGCTTGCCCACCTCGTCGAGCAGCACCACGGGCCGGTGTGCGGACGGAGAGTCCGCAGGGCGCCCCGGCTTCCGAATGAGGACCAGCTTCCCCGTCTTAAAACGAAGCGGGAATTGGCCTCTCTCCAAGCATGCGCTTAGGAGCCGCTCCAGTCGGGGCCCGAGAGCCTCCGAGGCCAGGACCCTGGCTTTGCCAGGCAAGCCATCGGGTCCTGGGGCGGTATTCCTGGCCTTGAGCCTACGTACCGCCACTCTCAGGTCTACCCCGGTCCCTTCCGGGATGTCGTCGTCGTCGTCCTGGTGGTCCGCTTCCGGCACCGCAGGTGGCGGAGCCATAGGCGGGGGCGGATGTTCCCCTCGCGTAGGGAACAGAGCGCTCACCACGTCCTCCACGAGCTGGGGCCGGAGACTTTGCGTCAGCGGGGTACATTCAGCCCCTGCCACTGCTCCTCGCGCTGCCGGCAATACTTCGCTAAATACTGCCGTAGCAGGATCGCGGGAAGTGTGTATTCACACCAGTGTTGGGAAATGTACAATAATTATTGGATTCTTACAATAATTTGTTACACGAAACTAAATTTTACCATAAAACATAGCTTTCTCATTATTGTACGCTTTTATACAATATTTTACACGCAACTCTAAAATGTATGAACGAACGCATCACGTACTTATACCAAATATTTAGTTATCGCTTCTAAAAGCGCAAAAAGTCTTGAAAAGGGATGTATATCATTTGAATCGTAGACAGAGAAACCTATAGACAAATTGACGCCTTCTTTTGCATTCGCAATGAAAAAGACAGATTAATGCATACGTCTTGCATAGAAATGAGACAGAGCGGTATGATTGTTAGTCCCTTTCTCCGTGCCAGTTTTTTTGTTTAGCAAACTACACCTTGCTAAACAACTTTGACAGTTCGTAGCGATCTAAGGAGTTTACAAGTTGCTTTAAGTGAGAAAAAAAGTGTTTTGTGAGCTTAAGATTGGTGAAATTTGTTCAGTTCAGTTCTTAAAACAATTAAATTTTTTATCTAAATATGTTTAAAAGTCATAAAGATTATTGTATAACCTAAAACTACGTTATCGTCCTTTGTCACTCGAGGCCACGCTAATCATTAGCATTATAGGTTTCTCTGTCTACGATTTGAACCCACGAAACAAATTTTCTCCAATGTCCTGTATACAACAACTTCTCTGCAGGCAAATCCGTCTACATCTACACGTCGAGATTTCCAATCCTGTTTAGTTCATATTGTTTAATTCCGTGCCCTAAGTTTTACTATTTTAATAAAAAAAAATAATAACATGATTTTAATATATGCAAATATAAAGAATTAGCAAAAAGCTATTAAATTTGGATTTAGACAGCTTAAATAAATAAATAAATCTTTAGCAAAAAAAATACAATAATTCTACCCAAAATACAATATTTTCTAGCTTGGTAACACCATAATTTAGCACCAACTATTTCCCAACACTGATTCACACTCTGCCCTATCACTCACATCCATAGAACACTATTACTCCTATCGGAGAAGAACGACAATATATAACCACTAGCTCCATCTATCGTCAGCCTCCTGCACTTCTCGTGTGGCGGGAAAATTTGAACGTGGTCTTTTTTTTTTGTTTGAGGTATTTTTGGGTTGCCTATCCCAGCGCTAAATAAAAGAACAAAAATTACAAAATTTCTATTTATTTATTCGAAATAAAAATACAAATAAAAATAAAAAAAAACATACATAACTTGAGACAAAATTTCTCCAGCAGCTTAATTCTTTCTACAGACATTTGATCGGTTTAAACATGAAAAGAAAATCAATATTGATTACAACATTTCAATTACTTAAGTAAACAATATATATAAGATTTACAATCAAGGATGAATTGATAATATGCACAATCACAAATCATAGAATGTCTACAATAACCCAAATATCAATATTTTAATCAAAAACAAGTTAATTGATAAATAAGCTCCTACACACAAGTGCAAAGTGCAACATTCACAAATAATAACTTTGTTTTGATAATATTTGGTTCTGTATCTATTTTTTTATAGGATAGGGTGACAAACGAGCACACAGTCCACCTGATGGTAAGTGGTTGCTGTGGCTCATAGACATCCACATCTAACCTCGATTACGAACCTAGTGTACTAAGATGGAATGCCTCGTTTCCAGTAAAAAGGGTCTCCGGTTCTCTACACTCACCATACGAAATACAGCAGCATTAAGCTACTATATCACGCTGGTATTCTGTGAGAGCGTGGTCCTACCCCGGTCAAGCCGACCCATTCATGCTACAACTATACTTCTAATATAACAGCAGCTTGGCTCTACCACATATAAAATTTCTCTGAATTGACACTAAAAGTTTTGTCTCTATATTATAAGCAAAATATTAAGTATTGAATGAGCTTATAAATAGAATAATTTAAATTCAAAATTATAAAACACATTAAATATTAGATCACAAAAATATTCCTCCTATTCATTTTTAAAAATTTCATATAGAGTGTTTTTTTTTCAGGTTCAACATTATCTGTTATGCTTTGATGTTTGTGGTTGTTCTTCAGTGGATATAATGTTGTCCTTTTTGAAGATCCTTCTTGTGGTTTTGCAGCAATAATTTGCGAGGGGCCAGCTTGTGATTCCACAAAATAAAATGGGAATACATTTTGTTAGTCCGGAAATAAATAAAAACTGAAATAAATTATAGTATCATAAAATTATTATATAAAATTAAATTAACATTATATTCACTGACATTACTTTCACAGTAAACCAGTCCCCACTCATGGCACTACATTACCCCTCTACCAATACAAAATAAATGAATGGATCTTGTTATATGAATATAACAAAATAAGATAGTAAATACAATAACTATGTGAAAAGAAGTCTAGTGTTTATCTATTGTTTGAGAACCATTTGATGCATGTATTTCTACTGTGTTGTATAAGTTGTGCCTTTAAGTTTGATAGGTTTAGGATGAAATGTAATTATTCATAGATTGTGATGCCTGAACTTTCTTAAGGTTTGTTGTTGTTTTAAAAAAAATATTTGATTGTTAAAAATAATATGCAGTGTGTTGCACTTTTAATAATGTAAGGAAGGGCTTGTGCTAACTTTATAGACTTCAATCCTTTGGATGCCTTGTCCGTACAATTATTATAAATTAGTTTAAAGCATTAACAGGATTCAAACTACTGCATGTGGCCTGTCCATCCATGTTAGATCCAGATGATGGTCATCTGAATAATCATCATCATCTTCATTACAGTCTATCAAAGTGCACTCCTGAATATAGTAATCCCCATATAAAATATCTGAGTAATCCTTAAAGAAAACTATATACTATATGTATAATGTATATGGTAATATGGTATATTACCATATACATTATACACTTTACTTACATCACATGGGACTGCAGTTTTTAAGAGCTTTTTCTTGGTTGCATCATTAAATTAACCATCATGAAAAAAAATTTCACACAGCATTCTGGGCTTATTATGTAGCTTTGTCTGGAAAGCTAAAGTAGTATACTGCTCTTGGGAAGGAATATAATATTTCGCGCACAATTTACAGCTGGAAACAAAAGATATAATTATTAAATACAAATATCATCAAAGTAGGTCCAATGGTTTACATACCAATAATTTGTTTTTAAATGGTTAAAGAGAAACAATAAGTTGGACAAGAGATTTACTTTAAGGTTAGAACTTATTAAATAGTGTATATGTGTATTGTATACGTACCGCAAAATATACTTTACTGCGGGTTTCGGAAACCTAAATAATTTAATGTTGTCAATGGGTGGTAAGCTGTTGCACTTAGAACACTTTTTCTATTTTCTTTATCCGCCATTGCAGCGTAGTTTTTAAAGTCACTATTTCGTATTTCCCTACGAATCATTGACTAACACATTGCACAACATATAAACGAAGGACATTAATCTTAATTCAACATCGTAAACTTGCAAAATCTTAGAAAAAGACACAAGCAAAACAAACATAACCAATCATGAACAACAATAATTTATACGGCGGCGCCATTTTTTTTTCCGCGCCCGAAGGAAATATGGGCAACCCTCCGGAAAGCGGGGGAGGGAGGTGGAGAATGCTCATAGCATACCACGCAGCCGGCTGCGTGGTTATGTGGTGACTTTTACCCACTAAACTCCACCTTTAGAGTTTGGTTTACCGATCTGACAAGAGATCTTTAAGCCGTATCGAACGCGACCCTCCTTGGCAGAAAGGAGGGCGCAGTGCCATTTTATGAGAAATGAGAATTATATACTCATTTAGATATTTTGGTGTTACTAGTAAGATATATAATTTTCTACTAATTGAAAATCAAAACAAAAATGAAACATTTATTTTTCTTTTACTGTCAAGGATATGCTAATATAATAATGTAGAAAAATACTACAGGCATAGTTATCTTCCTATGGATTATTATTTCTATATTCAAACTTTTTGAGTGTAATTTATCTTTAGAAAAATCTTACTAATTATAAAATAAGACATTTATCTGACAAATGGTAATAATTAAATTCAGCTCCCGTAGGTATTTCATTCCGTCCATACAGATTTGACCGGGCCTGCTCACATCGCTTTCGGCCTAGTATATACACAGTAATCTATGCTTTCGGCTTTCGACTATGGCGGACGTCGAAATAATTACAGCGTCCGCGCTGTGTCTTCTTGCAATACAAAATTATGTTAATAATTTAAAAAGATATCAAGTTCAAAAGAAGATAGATAGATAGATAGAAAATTTATTTGCTTAAAAACATGGTACATAAGATGATCAATGACGTGGAACTGACATGTTTTGCCATAATTGGCATGCAAAAATGATATGAAATACAGCTAATTACACAAACCCAATGTTACGTTTTGAAATTATTGCATTGCTTAAAAGTTAGGTACAAACATTCTTTTTGAATTCAAATATTATGTACAATTAAATACTTATACAGATCCACTCTATTTGAATTCTTATACAGTAAATTGTTTATAAATTATTAATTGAATTATCACATTATTGTTACATAAATAATATTAAATATTATATGAGATTAGTTAAGCTATTATTATTTTAATAATTACACTGCAGTATAAATTAATTCATAATTTTAATTACCTACAATAAAATAACAATTTAAAAATCTCAGGCTATTATGCAAATATTACCATTTAACTCATTTTACATTTTAATAAATAAATAATCAATATGAGTTACTAATCGTTTTTAGAAATAAAATGTAAACGAAATTCTATATTAATATAATAAATTTGACGAATTTATAATTAATTATGTACATAGGCACTATGTTATCTCAAAAAGAAAAATTCGTATTCGTAGAAGATGATGAATTGTGGTTTTTATCGTTGAAATCCCATATAGTTTTTTCTGATTCCAACTAAAAACTTTATTGTATTTTCATTATTCCACTCGAAAAGCATTTTGGTAGATCGTATATATTTAATAACAAGACGGCACGCACGTCCATTCATCCAGGAGTAGACATGTGTCAATCATGCATGATTCGTTCGTTTGAGCTGGTACACTTAAAAGTATTGATGGTTCATTCATTTGTTTTTGAATGTACCAGTACAACCAATCACAAACAATTGACGGTACGTTTTTAACCCGCGATTTGTTTGAATTGTGAATGAGCCGCAAACCGACCGAATCCCGAATGATCTGAATAAACAGGCGAATTGAATTAACAGTGCAGACTGCAGAGCATGGAGTAGAGTAGAGTAATATATACACAGAACACCATTACTCCTAGCGGAGAATATATACGGAAACTGCAGAGTAACAGGAGTGAAAAGGAACCAAGGTTCGGGTTTCCTCTTGATCCCGTTCGAAGGACCAATTGAAAAGGAAACGCAGCTTATTCAAACATTCAACTAAGAAACAGAAGGGAGGAATCGAGGCTTCTCTCGATCCGGCCTCCTATAACGCCTACGTTGGGTTCGGGAACAACGTATGTGATCTCCGCAACGGAGTAACACACAAGGGCGATAACCTCTTCCTTTTCAGCAAGTAGGTTCAGACGGGGATTACGGGTCTTCCGAAGTCGTCCCGGTCCCAACGCCTTAATTCTTCGATGTGGACTGTATAACTTGAGGGATGAATTTCTTGGGAATAAAACAGCAATTATCTTCAAACCATTCCGTGAGAGAGTAATCACTTTTCCCTATCACTTCCCTACACTTTTTCTTTCTTCTTCTTATTGACTGCTGGTCTGATTTCCGAACTTTTTCCCCCGAACTATCTCGAAGGATTCCCGAACGAATTGCAATAAAACCCGTTCACTAAGCTACCCCAGAGCTATACGCGAAAGTGAGCCGCGCCATTCGCGCGCTTGCGCAACTCAATTACATGAATTTGTTCTATTACTCTCTCACGTTTTACTTAATTTCTTTATTTGCATAAGTCTTACATCAATACAATTTATCTGTATAGATAGCACAAAACAATATCTACACTACGATATACATTACATTTTCATATCACGAAAAACCTTTTATTTATTAAACAAAATATGCCTATTTTAATCACAAGTGCAAAGTCAAAATTTCTTAAATATTTAACACAGAAAGTTAAAACAATGTTTTCCACTTGAAATTATACATATGTTAACTAATACAATAGTTTAATTTACATTTTATCTATTTATTTAACTATTAAAACACTTTTAAATTTCTTATACAAAACTATCATTATTTCACTTATACACAGGAATTTTCACATAAAAATAACACAGAATTCACCTTTTTAGCACGTACAATCAACCTGAAATGTTTTACAAGTCATTTTTACATAAATTGCTGAAATTACAAACATTTTAAATTTTCACATATTCGGCCTCCTAAGGGCGTGGCTTAGCGTGCGTCTATGAACTCACACTATTTGAACAACTAACTTTTGCACGGCTCTCGGCTATCAGAAAAAATGGAAGTCTGATATACACCAATTTTAACAATATTGGGTGAATAAAGGCTTCTACACAATTTTCAAACTGTAGGAAACTATTTCTAATCAGATTCTTATCAGTTATCATGTTTCTTATCAGATAACAATATAAGTGAATGTTCTCATAAATCAATCATGGCAAATAGGCATTTGTTTTCGTACAAAACATATCAAACTCATATAAAACAATACTTATGCAATTAATTTCCGTTAATTCTGTTTATGCACAGAGTGATTATCTCGACCGGGGAACAGATCCGATCTCTAACTTTACTTTAATATTCCTTTAAATTTACATCATTGGAAAGATGATTTCAACCGGGGAACAAATCCGGTAGCATAATTTATATCTTAAATTCCTTATGAATTTATTAAGCGATATTACTTAGGAACAAATAAACTAGTCCGGCCTGGGAGTCGAACCCAAGACCTTCATATCATTAATTCGATATTTCTTCAAGATCACCTTAACTAAGCATTTTCTTATCAGAACCTTGCTATTGGACAATATGCCTTTGAGAAGTTATTCGTCATCGGTTGACTTAATAAACTGAAATACTCTTATAGGCGCGTCGCCAACAATCTCCCCCCCCCGTGCGTTAGCACCATCATTTGGGAGGCGTCGCGGGTACCAGGACTATTATTCTGGATGTAGGTCTCCTCAAGATACCTGTGCTAGTAATGACGTCAACCACTCTGGTGTGACCGTCTGGTCCCGGTAGCGTTCTACTAATTTTGCCTTTCGGCCACGTATTTCGTGGCAACGAATGATCTATTATCAAAACAATATCACCTTCTTTAGGTTCCATGAACTTTCCGTTATTACCTGTTCGAGGTATTAAAGTAGGCATGTATTCTTTCAGCCATCTTGTCCAAAAATTGTCGGCTAACCTCTGTGCAGCTTTCCAATTGAGTTCACCCGTCAGATGTTGCTCTAAAAATAATCCAGGTGGTCGATCACCACATGAGCGTCCCAGAAGAAAATGATTGGGTGTCAAACCCTCTTCAGGACTATCCATACTGAATGTTACCAGAGGCCTGGAATTTACCGTATGCTCCGCTTCTAAAAGCAGCGTATGCAGAACCTCCTCCCGTTCGCTCCTTTCCTTGAGCGTAGCGGTCAACGCAATTTTAATCGATCTTGCTAACCTTTCCCAGGCGCCAACCATGTGCGGTGCTCCCGGAGGTATAAATTTCCATTTAATATATTTTTTAAATGACTCATTTTTCATGCCCTCATGGCATTCTTCGCATGCTTTCAATAATTCTTTATTCGCAGCTTTGAAATTCGTCCCGTTATCGCTGTATATAACGGCTGGTTTTCCTCTTCTGGCGATAAATCGCCTCAATGCCATTATCATTGACGCTGGTGTCAATGAGGCTGCTAATTCCAGATGTACTGCTCTAGTGGTCAGACACGTAAATAAAACACCCCAACGTTTTTCGTGTCGCCTTCCTATAGTCACACTCATAGGTCCGAAATAATCCACGGCTGAACATGTAAAAGGTGGTTCATGATGAGCTATTCTCTCCAGAGGAATATTTCCTTGTGGCACGTTCTGCGGTTTTGACCTGTATGTCCTGCACCACTGACAGTGATGTGACACACCTCGTACTACATTACGCAAGTTCAAGACATAGAATTTCTGGTTCACCTCATTCATCACCGTCTGGTGATTGGCATGTCCAAAATGATGATGAACTTCTCTAATCATTATTTTAACGATTTCGTGTTTACCGTCCAATATGACAGGTTTTCTACTTTCCACGGTCAAATTAGACTTGAAAGGTAAACGTCCATTTAAACGGAGTAAGTTATCCTCTCCTATTTCCATAGATAATTTACTTAAGCGTGAACTTCTTTCAACGCTTTTGCCTGCTTTCAAGCATTTTATTTCCGAATGAAAACACTCGTCTTGAACGAATTTCCAAATTAACAATTCCGCTTTTTTCAAGAGCGCTATGTCCAACGCGCCATCGGGTCTTTAACCGACTTTGCTAAAACTTTGTTGGAACACATAACCGACTTTTTCGGCTGCGTCGTCGGGTCCTTTAACCGACTTTCTTAAACTCTTGAATTTTTCTACCGCTTGTAAGGTGCGTGTAGTTGCCCCAAGGAATTTCTTAAAGCTGCTAAATCGTCCGTAGTCGGGTAGACTTAACGGTTCTTGCTTTCTCAGCGCATTTACGCCTTTTGGCGATTTTTCTTCACCTGTTTCTAAGCTATTTATGGTGTCCACTTGTTTGGGCCATAAATCAGGACTTTTCCTGAGGAATTCAGGTCCTTGAAACCAGCGATGACTTACATCGAAGGTGGAAGGAAAATTTCTAGTGGCGTCGTCTGCCACGTTTTGTGACGTTGGAACCCATCGCCATTCACATGGCTTACTGTGATCTTCGATCTCAGCCAATCGATGAGCAACGAATGGTTTAAAAGCGCGAGGATCTGACTTAATCCACGCTAACACTGTACGTGAGTCTGTCCAAAATACTTTCTCGGATATCTCGTACTTGCTCTCTTCACTAACTGATGCAGCCAGTCTGCTGCCCATAAGAGCTGCTTGCAATTCAAGCCTTGGAATCGAAATTGGTTTCAGCGGCGCTACTCTTGCCTTTGCGGCGATCAGCGTAATCCGCCTTTTTCCCAGCTCGTCCGTGGCGACGTAATACACCGCGGCAGCGTATGCTTTTTCACTAGCATCCGTGAAAGTGTGTAACTCTCCCTTGCCGACGCCTTCAGCAACGGGTCTAGGTACTTCTAAATGACCTAATTTCTTCACTTCCGATATCCATTTACAAAATAACACGTGTAATTCGTGTGAAACTTCTTCATCCCAAGAGATGCCTGTCGTCCATACTTGCTGGATCAGCGACTTCCCTTGAATCGTTATGGGTGATGCGAGTCCCAAAGGATCGAAGACTGACATCACAGCACTAGTTATCTCCCTCTTCGTAGGCGGTCGTAAACCTTCCATCACCTCTTCCGGTGTGTTACGAAGACTTATGGAGAAACTTATTATATCCCGTTTGATATTCCAAATCAAACCTAAAGTGCGCTCTGTGTGCTCTTTATCTCCCAGCGAAGCACTGTCGCTCTTATATTTATTTTCCATTTTACTTAAAACTTCGGGTCGGTTGCTAGCCCATCCCCTCAGTTGGAAAGAAGCATGTTTATGTAATTCATACATATCGTTTACTATCCTTTCGGCCGTCGTCACGTCGGGAAATGCCTGCAGATAGTCATCCATATAAAAATTGCTTTCCGTAGCGGAAGCTGCTTCTGGATAGATATGTGCGCTATCCTGCGCATTTCTATTCTTTACATATATAGCGATGCATGGTGATGATGCCGCTCCAAATATGAGTGACGTCATTCTATACTCTTCCGGTGGCGCGTCACGATTGTGCCGCCATAAGAATCGAAGGCTATCCCTGTCTTCTTCCCGGATTTTCACTTGCAGGAACATTTCTTTAATGTCTGCCATCACTGCCACGCTTCCTTCTCTGAATCGTAGCAGAACTCCAAACAGCGACTTCAATAAGTCTGGTCCGGTTAACAATGCATCATTCAGACAACGTCCGCCCGTCCTTGCGGCGGCGTCGAAAACTATCCTTATTTTCTTCTTTTGTGGATGAGTCACTGCGAAGTGAGGAAGGTACCACGTACGTGGGGAAATGGAAATATGGTTCGCTTTCTCTGCGTAACCGTTAACGATGAGATTTTCAATTCTCATAATTGCTTCTCATAATCTTTTTTCAACTCGTTATTTTTGTCGAGCTTCTTTTCGATATTAAACAGGCGACTTTCAACCTGCGCTCTATTCGACGGCATGCACTCATTGTCTGTGCGCCATAACAAAGCAGTCTCGTACCTATTATTAGGTATACGACGTACCGTTTTGCTCAAAATATTTAAAGCTCGTTCTTCTGGGTCGTTCGCGGGCTTTCGCGCAGACACTCCCAGAGATTCCAAACTAAAATAATCCTTGATTAACTTATCCATATCTTCCTCCTTCTTGGTGGAAATGTGGTTAACAATCTTGATTGGTTTAATACCACCCGATATGTGACCATGTAAAACCCATCCAAGTTTGGTGAGCGATGCTACAGGTAGGTTCTTACCTCCTGAAATTAATTCACGAGTAACTATGAGATGCCAATTGTCCTGGCCAATTAATATGGTAGGTCTGGACCTCTCATACATCAACTCATCCTTAATCGGTGTCAAATGAGAATACCGTTGTAATAATTCTCGGCTTACTGACTGAGGAGAAAGGTTAAGTGACTTAATTGTTTGTACACTTATCTCTTCTAAGTCATTCGAGTAAATGCCTTTTATCTTAACATTTAAGCGATACGAACTGTCGTCGTTAATTCGCTTACCTCCCACGGCTTCGATACGTAATTCCTCTTTACGTCCACGAGGCGCTAACTTCTGAGCCATCCACTCCTCTATGAGTGTCATGGTCGATCCCTCATCCAGAAGAGCAGTTATCTTGACCTTTCCTCTAGGCCCATACAACTCGACCGGTATAATCTTTAAGTATGCACATGCCAGTGCATTTACTGTACTAACAGTTGTAATCTGAGCCTCTTTACCCCCCTCGTCCCCTTGTGGCGAGGTATTTTCATTGGGGTATCGGTGTAGCATTCGATGATGTGACATTCTACATCCCTCTACACCACATTTTTTCGCTTTGCACTCTAACCTCCTATGGTTAGGTGACAAACATTGGAAACATACTTTCGCTTTTTTGACTGCTTCCCATTTCTCGCGAATATTCATGTCCTTAAACTTGTAACAACTCACTATAGAGTGCTCCTTGTTGCATATAACACACTTATGTGTTACCCGACTTACAGGCTTGTCCTGGGTTGTCATAACCACTTGTCGGTTGTGCCCTTTATTATTTCGGCGTTCTAGACGCTCGCTCGTATTACTTCGGCGCATATAGCGCTCGCTCTTGGCACGATTGCGTACAGACCCCTTTGCGGTGTGTACAGTTTGCTTCCTGAATTCAGGACGCTTCCGTTTTTCAGGCGCATTTTCATTGCTTAAGGACGTTCCAAATTGTTCACTCAATAAATTTAAAAACTTGGCCATCTTCTGTAACTCTGGCTCCAAAGGATGCTGAGCTCGATATTCAAACCATTTAAATTTAATCATATAGTTCCAAGTTTCTCCACTATGCGGCTCACTAACTCCGGTGAGTATAAATACTGTGGTTGATTCAACGCTTGTATTGTGGCAACCACGTTCGTAATACGACTTGCAAAAGATCCTATATTTCGGCAATCTTCTGCCAATCTTGGCATACGTTTTACATTCTCGATTTCGGCTAAAATGAGCATCTCAACCCTACCGAATCCTCTCTCGAGAGCGTTCATTATTTCTTCAGGTTCACACAAAGTAAATAACAATGACTTAACCGCCTCCTTAGCGGTGCCCTTTAATGCCCTCCTAAGGCGTGCGACATTCTGCACCCCTGAAAATTGGCTTCTTGTGTCTTCAAACACCGTTTTGAAAATTATCCATTCACCCGGGTCTCCATCGAACACCGGTAATTCCTGGAGGAAATGAAGCTGGGAAGACTTATCTTTACCCGCTATCTTTATTGCACTCACAATCGCTTCGGTCAATTCTGACACCTCACTCGCGTGTGTTTTCTGTGCATTTCCTTGGTTGCGCTCGATCTCCGCCCCTTTGCGGCGTGATCCTTTACACGTTCCTTATCAGTAATATCGGGTTGTGTCACACTAACCGGCGCGCTCATTATGGTCTGCTGAACCCAACTCCTTACGAAAGGTTCCACCTGAGTATTCCGCTCTTCATTATCCTCACTCGAGTCGATCTCCTCTTCTCGGTTGAGTCGTGCCAACTCCAATTGAGACTTGGCTAAGGCAGCAGCTGCCTGTGCTCGTTCGAGCTCTGAGCGTTCGAATTTAATCCGCGCCTCTAATTCGGCTTTCAGCCTCGCCGATCACGATGACCTACTACCTCTCTGTGACCCTTTGTCACTAGTGTGCCCGATTACTGTCCTTGACGATGCCGCTTCTTCGGTCCTTTGACCTACTTTTTCGACCACCGTTTCACTTCTGGATATAACGGATTGTTGTGCGGTGCTGGCCTGCGTACCACTGGTGTCCGTCATGTTGCTTGTCGTTGCCATGGACGTCCCTGAGTCCCACGTGCATGTGGACGTGTCGGTGGTGGCTCCACTTGAAGGAGTTGTCCCATTTGACGCAGTAGCTGTGGTCGCTCCAGATGATTACGCCTCTTTAGCTTTTCTTGAGAGCCCTGTTCTTGTCCTGCTCCCTTCACTCCTCTCTGTCTGGTCTTGTGCCTTCTTCATCTTGCAGGAAGGTGATTGTTGGCCTACGGTCCCTAACTCTCCCTTACCTACAACCCTTCTACACCACTACCCCTCCCCCCCCTTATCTCCCAACCCTACAACCCTACTACCACCCTAACAGCCCTATCAGCCCTATCAATCCTGAACGGGGCCTACCGAGGTGAGCCGTCCAGGGATGGAGTCGTGCAGGAATGGAATGGAGGAAAGGTTTAGGAACTGTTCCGCCAAGGAATATGACGAAACAGTCGAGCGGTAGTGCAAGCGCAGTCTCGCTCGAGAGAACTGCTCCACCCGAAGGTGTTGTGCCAGAGCCCGACCGTTTGGCACCGTTAGGTGGTCGGGATGTATGCTGTGCTCGCCGCCCAGTTGCCGGTGACGCCTCGTCCGAGCGCCCTCCTCCGGCAGCGATGCAGTCAGGTGCCCACGCGCACCCTCGCCTGGCAGCAGCAGCGGTAGATGCTTCTTCTTGCACCCTGAAGACTCGACAGGAAATGCAGGACACGGTCGTCCGACAGGAAATGCCAGACACGGTCGTCCGACAGGAAATGCCAGACACGGTCGTCCGACAGGAAAAATGCCAAGCCCTGCTTGGCCACGATGAGCGCCTTCACAAGGCACCTGCGCCTGGCTGCAATACGTGCCCCATGCGAGCACACGCCCCAAGCCGCAATCCCGGTTTTCTTTCTTCCGGTAGTTCCAGGTCCAGTCCTTCTGCGCTGACCTGGTCCTCAGGCCTTTGGTCCTATTGCTTCAGCTCAAACCTCCGGCTTCCTTCGGTTGCTGATCTTCACTCGGCTCCGAAGGTCTTCTTTCTCCACAACCAGCAGTCCACAGCTGGTTCCTTGATCCAGCTGGCGGGGTTCGGGTGGTCTTAAATCCTGCTCCGAAGGACCAATTGAAAAGGAACCAAGGAGCACAAACTTTCGGGCTCTGAAACAGAAGGGAGGAATCGAGGCTTCTCTCGATCCAGCCTCCTATAACGCCTACGTTGGGTTCGGGAACAACGTATGTGATCTCCGCAACGGAGTAACACACAAGAGCGATAACCTCTTCCTTTTCAGCAAGTAGGTTCAGACGGGGATTACGGGTCTTCCGAAGTCGTCCCGGTCCCAACGCCTTAATTCTTCGATGTGGGCTGTATAACTTGAGGGATGAATTTCTTGGGAATAAAACAGCAATTATCTTCAAACCATTCCGTGAGAGAGTAATCACTTTTCCCTATCACTTCCCTAAATTTTTTCTTTCTTCTTCTTATTGACTGCTGGTCTGATTTCCGAACTTTTTCCCCGAACTATCTCGAAGGATTCCCGAACGAATTGCAATAAAACCCGTTCACTAAGCTACCCCAGAGCTATACGCGAAAGTGAGCCGCGCCATTCGCGCGCTTGCGCAACTGAATTACATGAATTTGTTCTATTACTCTCTCACGTTTTACTTAATTTCTTTATTTGCATAAGTCTTACATCAATACAATTTATCTGTATAGATAGCACAAAACAATATCTACACTACTATATATATTACATTTTCGTATCACGAAAAACCTTTTATTTATTAAACAAAATATGCCTATTTTAATCACAAGTGCAAAGTCAAAATTTCTTAAATATTTAACACAGAAAGTTAAAACAATGTTTTCCACTTGAAATTATACAAATGTTAACTAATACAATAGTTTAATTTACATTTTCTCTATTTATTTAACTATTAAAACACTTTTAAATTTCTTATACAAAACTATCATTATTTCACTTATACACAGGAATTTTCACATAAAAATAACACAGAATTCACCTTTTTTAGCACGTACAATCAACCTGAAATGTTTTACAAGTCATTTTTACATAAATTGCTGAAATTACAAACATTTTAAATTTTTACATATTCGGCCTCCTAAGGGCGTGGCTTAGCGTGCGTCTATGAACTCACACTATTTGAACAACTAACTTTTGCACGGCTCTCGGCTATCAGAAAAAATGGAAGTCTGATATACACCAATTTTAACAATATTGGGTGAATAAAGGCTTCTACACAATTTTCAAACTGTAGGAAACTATTTCTAATCAGATTCTTATCAGTTATCATGTTTCTTATCAGATAACAATATAAGTGAATGTTCTCATAAATCAATCATGGCAAATAGGCATTTGTTTTCGTACAAAACATATCAAATTCATATAAAACAATACTTATGCAATTAATTTCCGTTAATTCTGTTTATGCACAGAGTGATTATCTCGACCGGGGGAACAGATCCGATCTCTAACTTTACTTTAATATTCCTTTAAATTTACATCATTGGAAAGATGATTTCAACCGGGGAACAAATCCGGTAGCATAATTTATATCTTAAATTCCTTATGAATTTATTAAGCGATATTACTTAGGAACAAATAAACTAGTCCGGCCTGGGAGTCGAACCCAAGACCTTCATATCATTAATTCGATATTTCTTTAAGATAAACTTAACTAAGCATTTTCTTATCAGAACCTTGCTATTGGACAATATGCCTTTGAGAAGTTATTCGTCATCGGTTGACTTAATAAACTGAAATACTCTTATAGGCGCGTCGCCAACAAGGAGTATTTATTATTTAAGGGTTTTTAAGCTATTGCATAGCTTCTATCGCGGGCCTTGAGCGTGGGGACCGAATCCAGAAATTTATTCCGCCGTAACGAAAAAACCTCACGCTCCCCACTCCAGTGTGGCTTGAAGGCCGTGCATTGTCTAACGTCGTTTCTTTTTTTCGGCAGCCTTCGACACGGTGTTTGTGTATAAAGTGTTTTGAATATGATTGATCAAAGTGCATTTATTATTAATGAAGAAAGTCACGAAATAATAGTGAAAGAAAATGAGTGAGTACTCTATATACATACATTTTATTATTATCACAAATGCAGTACTAATTTTGAATTGAAAATATATTACTGCTATAAAGATAACCTAAATTTTTGATATTAAAATGAGCGATATTAAAAGTAGCCCTCTTTATAAACACACAAACACACACACGCGTATAGTTTAAATTCTCAATTTAGATTCTCAAAAAAAATATATATATATATATTAGAGATGGGCCGAAATTCGGTACAAGAAAAATAATACCTACTTGCACTTATTTAAAAAGACGATAACTGTACGATAACTTAATAATTGTTACAAGTACGAGTAAAATACTAATATAAAACAAACAAAAAAAACAATCAGACAATACGAAATATATGAAAAAGAAAAATACATAAAAATAACAACATTTATATCGAGTTCATGTAAAGATATGGTATAATTTTTACTATGAGTTATTAAATAGATTGACAATTTTGGCTCTAAAAGATTTTATACTATCGTTAAATAAGTCAATAGTCTTATCTTTAAGGACACATTCGTTATACAATCTGCTTATTCTCGGTATAAGAGAGTGATGACCAAGATTAGTTTTATACAATTTGTGTTTGAGTAAGGGAATCGAAAAACGCGGCACACGGCAGGGAACTTTGAACAATATTTGTGATAGTAATTCTGCAGAATCTATAGTCCCATTTGTAAGCTTGTACAAAAAGACTAAATCATCTAGTTTACGCCTGTCCGATAGTGAGTTTGATTTTAGTTTTAGGAGACGAGTGGAATAGGATTCCATATGATTACCACTAGAACAATATTGAGTGAATCGTCTTTGAATGCTTTCTATACGATCTTTGTGTATTTGATAATTAGGGCTCCATATGATGGTGCCGTACTCTAATTTACTTCTAACTAAGGAAGTGTAAAGAAGTATTTTTGTTTTGATTTTTTTTAAAACATTTTGAATTCCTGTATAAAAACCCGAGCATTTTGCGTGCCGATCTACAAATATTTTCAATGTGAATATTAAATCTTAATTTAGCATCAATTGTAATTCCCAAGTCTCTGATAGATTCAAGTTTCTGAATTGGATTATTGTTCAACGTGTATTGGGTTTCTGATTCAGTATGCTTACGGGTAAAGTTGATATATGAACATTTAGAAGCGTTGAGATCCATGCCATTTAACTTGCTCCAACGAGCAATTCTATCGACATCTTCTTGTAGAGATTGTGCATCATGATCGTTTAGAATTGCTTTTGCGAGTTTCAGATCGTCCGCAAAGATGAAACATTTTGAATTATGTACACAATTAGTTACATCATTTACGAAAATATTAAATAATAAGAGTCCTAATATGGATCCCTGAGGCACTCCCGAGGTGCACCCATATTTCTGAGAATAGTAGCCTCTGATCACTACGTATGAAAATCTGTCTTTTAAATATGAAGCGAACCACGAAAGTAATGGCCCTCCAATTCCGAAAGATGATAGTTTCGCTATTAACAACTGGTGATTCACCCTGTCGAAGGCTTTGGAGAAATCGGTGTAGATAGCATCTACTTGAAAACGTGAGTCAACGTAGGGTGTTATATAATTCAAAAAACATGAAAGGTTTGTGACAGTAGATCGAGATGTCATAAATCCGTGTTGGATGTCTGAGATAGCGTGGCGGACATGGCGTGTCAATATAGGCGAGATTAAGGACTCGAAAATCTTAGAGACAACTGATAATATTGATATGGGTCTATAGTTGGCAATATTATCTCTATTCCCTTTTTTGTACACAGGCACTATTCTTGCAAGTTTCCACATATCCGGGAAGACCCCGGTACTGAGGGATGTATTAAAGATAATACAGATAGGCAAAGACAACGCTTTAGCACACTTCTTAATAAACGATGGAGGAAGATCGTCGGGTCCAGCACCTTTCTTTGCGTCAAGTCTTTTTATTTTTTTATTACTTCCTTAACATTGATGTTTATTGAGCAGAGATTGTTTTCGGTAACTGTTTGTAGGGGAATGTTTCTGCAGGGTAGGTCTCTCCTCTCGTATACGGAAGCAAAGGATTCTGCAAAGAGATTGCACACTCCTGGGCCGTCGGTAGCAACTTTATTGTTAAGTACCATTCTGGCTGGGTACGTGTTTGATGGTTTTTTTACGTTTTTTAAATGTGTCCAAAAATATTTAGGATTTTTTTGTAGGTTACTTTCAACGCATTCAATATAATTATTATAACTTGCTTTAATTAATTTATTACAGCTAAACCTTAGTGATTTAAATTTGAGTATGTCTAGAGGGTTATTGTAAATTCTACTTTTAACTCGATATTTATTTTTAATTTTTAACATATGAATTAATTTATTATTATACCATAAAGGATACTTTATACTTTTTAGCTTAGTCTTTGGCACATAATACATATATACATAAACACTCACGCCTGTCACCCAGAGGGGTAGGCAGAGACTACAGACTTCCATTTGGCACGATCCTGACACACCTCTCTCGCCTCCTTCACATCCATACACCTCCGCATACATGCTCGTCGGTTAAGGGTACTCCTAATTTGGCCCGTTTTCAATAAATCGCCAATTTGGTCGATAAATTTTCGCCTAGGACGTCCCTTTCCGACTCTGCCATTCACTTCTGCAACATAAATTTTCTTTGTCACTCTTTCCTCATTCATTCTTTCCACATGACCAAACCACCGAAGCATTCCTTTCTTAATCCTGGTCACAACATCATCTTGCAAACCACACTCTTCTCTTATTACACAATTTCTTACCCTGTCATTAAGATTCAGCCCTAACATACTCCTTAACGACCGCATTTCTACTGCGTTCATTCTACTCTCGTGCTTCTTCTGCCACACCCAACTTTCACTACCATATGTTAAAGTAGGGACCAACACAGCATTGTGAATTGCCATACGTGCCTTTTTCGACACATTTTGACTCTTCACAATAGAGTGCAGGGCCCCATTTACTCTATTTCCCGCATTCACTCGTCGTTCTATATCCTTATCATATCTCCCATCCCTGCTAAATACGCAGCCCAAATATACAAACTCGTCTACTTGCTCGATCAACTCCCCTTCTATTCTTATTTCACAAATCGTTTTACTTTCTTCTCTTTCAAAAACCATAACCTTCGTCTTACTTGCGTTCACTTTCATACCCCTTTCTTTTAATGATCTGTTCATTAATGTAACCATCATTTGCAACTCGGCCGCCGACGACGCAAGTATAACTTGATCATCGGCGTACAAAAGGCATTTGACGGTTAACTCACCCATTCTTAATCCGCATTCTTCAACTTTCAAATTTTGCAAACAACTGTCCATAAATAGGTTGAACAGCCACGGGGAAGCTACACAGCCCTGTCTGACACCTTTATGGATGTCAAACCAGTCCGAGTAGACCCCGTTGATCCTAACACAAGCACTAGAGTCCCTATAAAGGGACTCCAATGCCCGTATCAAGCCAGCGCTCAACCCAAATGAGTTCAGTGTTTGCCATAGCACATCCCTATTCACTCTGTCATAGGCCTTTTCCAAGTCCATGAACGCACAAAAAACCTTTTGGTTTTTGGCCAAAAACTTCTCCGCGATCATGCGCATGGAAAAGACTTGATCTGTACATCCCATTCCCTTTCTAAATCCTGCTTGCACATCCCAAATTTTTCCATCAGTTTCTTTCATGACCCTTTCAATCAGTACCTTAGCATACAGTTTTCCCACAATGCTAAGAAGGCTGATGCCACGGTAGTTTTTACAGTCCTGCTGCGACCCTTTTCCCTTATATACTGGGACTATCACGGCTTTGCACCAGTCTACCGGTACCCGCTTCAGTTCCCAGCATAAATTAAACAAGGTGTGCAGCAGGCCTGCCACCACTTCCTCTCCAGCCCTTAGCATTTCGAGTGAAACTCTATCATATCCGGCAGCCTTACCTGCTTTCATGCTTTTCATTGCTTTCATTATTTCACCTACACTAATCTCGCTACCTCTTTCCTCTTCCTTCGGAATTTCTACTTCACTTAGTACACACGTTGTCTCCTCACTCATAAACACGCTTTCAAAATATTCCTTCCATCTCTTTAAACTCAAAACTTCATCATTCAGAATATAGCCATTCTCGTCTCTTATAGCATTCATCATAGGCTGTTTTGAATGTCCCCTGGCAGTTCTTACAAGTTTCCAGAACATTTTAATATTTGCCTGGAAATTATCCGATATTCTTCTATCATTCTTATCCGTTCTTTCTTGCTTTTTTCTTTCAACTACTTCTTTTACTCTCTTATTAAGATGTCTAAAGACTGCCTTTTTTCTTTCAATATCATCATTCGTACCGCTAGAATTACCAGCCTTTGTTGCTAGTAAATCTAGCCATGCTCTCTTCTTTGCTTCAACTTCCATACGTACCTCATCATCCCACCATAACGTATTATTTTTCCTTTCATTCTTTCTCTTACTAACACCACATACTTCGGTAGCTGCATCCACTAAACCTTTCTTTACATTTTGCCATACATTCTCCAAGTCTAACTCCTTCATACATAATTCATCCAAACCACTTATATTTTCTTTCAGTCTACATTTGAACTTCTTTTTCTCACCTTCATCTTGTAACCTTTCTGTTCTAATACGCTGTAACGCAGTGGTAGACACAGATGACCGATGGCGCCAACGCCTGAATAGACCATTAATTCGGCATAGAACCAAATAATGATCCGTTCCTACGTTAGAACCCCGGTAAACCCTTGTATCTACAACTGCGCCCCTCAATCTTTCATCCACAATTATTAAATCTATCATGCTTCTATCGTCACCTCTTTCCCAAGTATACATGTGAATCCTCTTGTGGCGAAAGCAAGTGTTCGTCACAAAAAGATTCTTTTCCATACATACGGTGAGGAGACTTTCACCATTCTCATTTATACTTTCATCACCAAACGTTCCCAATATCCTTTCATAACCAAGCCTCCTCACCCCAACCCTTCCATTAAAATCTCCTAGCATAATAATATTTTCATTTCCCTTACACTCCATTAACACCATCCTTACCATTTCCCAAAACTGCTCTCGGATATAAGTGGGCTTAGACATGTCTGGGGCGTAGACCCCTAACACAAACAACTTCTTTAAGCCCACTTTCATTCGTATCCACAGCAGTCTTGGGCTTACACATTCATACTCTTTCACACATTGGCCCATTCTTTCTGAAAGGATGATACCTACTCCCTGGCATGCCCGCTCGATCTCGTCTACACCAGACCAGTATGCGGTATACATGCCATGTGTAGTGACATCCTTTCCCTTCCTTTTCGTCTCATTTACACATAACACATCTATTCCTCTATCATTCATCATATCGCATACTTCATCCATTTTATCATTCATTGCCCCACATACATTCAACGTAGCCAGACGGACCTCTGCAATCCACTTTTCGCCTCTCCGGGAGACAGAACGTGACGGGTGGCGAACCTCGTCGCCGGTTTTCCTCCCGGAGATTCTTCGCACCCCTGCCCCATTAAAGGGGCGCCGGGAACTCGGGGCCATTTCTATTATATTGTTCCTCATGGTGCGGATAAAGGGTGGTATATTTTACGCCTCTACCAGGGCGTGGAGCCGAGTCTGTGCTATCGGCTTGTCGCTCATTTAGCACCACCCGGGGGACACGTGTAGGGTGGGCCTAGGAATAGGTGGTCAGAGCCTACGGACGCGAGCGACTTATCCCCTTTGGCACATGTTTTTCAATTATTGATTTTAATTTATGATAAAATTCATTAAGCATTGAGTTAACTGAATCGCAGTTTAGTAATAGTTCTGACCAATTTGTACCATCTAATTCTTTATTAATGGCCTCATAATCTGCTCTAAAGAAGTTGTACCTTTCATTAAGCTGTGCACTGATCGTATTAATCTTCAAGAAATCAAGCTTTAGGTTAAGTGACGGATGATGATTATCAATTATGCTGATTGGATTGAAGTTTTGACTAACTGTCACATGAGTATGATTTGAAAGAACCAAATCAAGCAACCTACCATTTGCGTTAAATATTGAATTGAATTGTTTTAAATTGTGTTCCTCGATAAAATCAACAAAACTAGACGCTAAGTTAGAACTACTAACGGGGTGTAGACAATTTAATTCCGGTACTTTCGACCATGCAATACTACTAATATTAAAATCCCCCGTTAGCATGACGTATTCATTTGTATTAATAGCTTTGGACGCATTTTCTAAGAATTCGCTTAGCATATTGCTATTCATCGGAGGTGGCAAGTATACTACGCAAATTGCAACATGACTTGGTTTACCGTCTATAATTGCATCAACCGTAATCCACAAATCTTCGCAGTTACTCTCCCAATGCAGGCAACGGCTTGATTTTAAGGTATTTTTAACGGCTATCATTACACCCCCTCCATTTTTGATTCTTTTTGAGTCTAATTGCTCCCTGTCTCTCCTGTATACCGTATAGCGATCATCAACAAACTCACTACCGAACACACCGTCATTAAGCCAAGTTTCTGTAAAAATTAAGATGTCGAAATCATTACATAGTATGTTAAGTTTTACTTCACGCGTCTTACTGCGAATCCCCCTTACGTTTTGGTAATATATATTTAATTTATCGTATTTAAACAGAATTTCGATAAGAGACTAGACAGATAAGTATTTTACTATTGTAAATCTTCGAGCTGCTC
The DNA here is from genome assembly GCA_907164705.1 of Parnassius apollo. Lineage (NCBI taxonomy): Eukaryota > Metazoa > Arthropoda > Insecta > Lepidoptera > Papilionidae > Parnassius > Parnassius apollo. The sequence goes on from CAJQZP010001584.1 coordinate 9,302,723, forward strand.
GATGTTACGCACGACAATATGCTCAGAATTATCGGTTTTTCATAAAAAGACACGACCATTTTTAATCCAGACAAATTTGTATTTTAATTTCTTTGCTGTCGCTCTGGCAAGGGCGTGGATTTTCTTCAGCTCCGGGGACAAATGTTCGACTATAAATATAGGTATTTTTTCGCCACCTGTCCCGATATGGCTTGTATTTAGTTTTTCATTGGTGTTTCTTTTATTGAAATTTATTACTCCGGCCAAGAATGTATCACGAACCCGTGGACAAGCAAACTTCACAATAATAGACCGTGGTCGTGCATTTTCTGGATTAATCTTGGCGATTCTTGTACATTTATGGATATCAGCGTCGGATATTTTAGTGCCAGTAATCTTCCCTATTTGTGTAATAATATTAGGTATATTTTCGGCCCTATGTTCCGGAACACATTGTATCTCTAGGTTGCTCATTCTTGAATGCTGCTCCACTATGCTTAAGCGACTATTGAGGTTTTTTACTGTTGATTTAAGGCAATCATTTTCTTCTTTTAGTTGTTTTACATCTTTAAATTTTACTTGCATATCCTTTTTTTAAATCTTCGTATTGGTTAGTAATGAAAAGAACAGATTCCTTTAGATCAGTGATTTCCACGGTTAGTCCCTTTATTCTATTTTCTATAATCTTGCTGATATTGCTTTCAATTTTGTTTATAAATGCATTCATCTCATCATGAATTATGTGCTTTATACTCTCAAGAGTGAGAGATTCCTGACTTTGAGTTAAGTGCGTAGGTTGTGTGCGTCTTAATGTGATGTTACTGCTCGTGTCTCGAGGTGAGATTCTAGAGCTGCAAACAGGCGTGTCAGAATTATCACATTTTGGTTGCTTTGCTCGGCAGGTCCGGCAAACCCAATTGTTTTTAAAATCAGTAGAAAGTTCTTTATATTTTTTGCTGCTGGTGTTTATACAATCGTAATGGTATTTAAGACTGCATGTAATACATTTAAGCTGCTCTTGCGTGATAAGTTCTTCAGAGCACGCACCACATTTTTTGTTTCTCAAGGTTTTTGTACTCATATTTGCGGAACAGGTGTGGTAAAGTTAGCAAAAAGTTAATACGGTGACTTGCTATAGCTTATTTGACAGGCGTTTACATGCAATTGAATGTGGTGTGACGTAGATGCGGGGCGATCGCGGGTTTCCCTAGGTCAGGGAGTTTTTAATTTAACGATGTTTTGTAAATACAAAATGCGATTACTCACGAACCCCTGCACCGATTTCGACGATCCAAACACTTATCACTTCTTTATAATGAGTACTATATTATGTACCAAAATTGTCAAATTACATAAAGTTTAAACTATACATTTGGATTAAAATGTAACGGATCAGCTGATAGACACTGTTATCGTACAACGCGCGGGTAGTATTGGCGTTTATTGAGGTATTTCGTTCCTGTGGGATAATTTTCGAGTTCACGCGTTTGAAGCCGCTGGCAACAGCTAGTACGGATATAAACTGCGATGACTGTTCCAGTTCATACTTCGGCGTCGTGAACTCTTGAGTGATCGCTGCATGACCACCCGGGGAAAACTAAACATAATAAAATAAGCAATCTATATTAGGTATCTATAGAGCCATAGAGATATAGTATAAAGCGATAACGCAGCGCCTAATAATTTACGTCCTACGCGGGCCCCGTCTTTGCCCACGCAAACCCTAATATTATTAATGAACTCCAAATAGTTCAAAACCTTTTCTGTCGTCGAGCTGCGAACGCACCTTGGTACGTCCGTAATGCCGACCTTCATCGGGACCTAGAGCTCCCAACAATTCAACAATTTATAAAAAACTTTCTGAGAACTTCTTCAAAGCCTCAGAGTCGCACCCAAACCAATTAATTCGTGAGGCAGCTACTTATGCAGCCCCACTCCCCTCTCGCTATCGAGTCCGCAGGCCGAGAAACTCTCTCTCGGACCCGCCTAATAAACTGACAAACGACATGAACTGTCTCCTGGCGGCTCAGGCCAACTCTAATTAAATTAAATTATTGTATTAACTAATATTAATTTGCCTTCGTAGGCACTCCCTCAGCGGCTCGTAGCCGCCTGCGCCCCTCTTTTCCCAAAAGAGGGTCGCTCACGATAAGGCACAGTACAGCTTAATCAACCGGCTGCCTGTCCCCAAAGACGGTTTTTAGAGGGTATCACTTAGGGTCCCCGGTAGGACAGTGAGTCCCTCATAACCACGATAGACCGGCTATCGTGGTATGCGTAATGCATTTTCCGCCTCCCTACGTATAGGGTAGCCCTTTAATTGCTTCGGGCGCAAAAAAAAAAACTAATAATTTAGTACGAGTGGCACGATGCCAGGTGAGACAACGTGCTTTTGGGCCGCGCCCACCAATGAGTTCGAGCCCGCGACTTGTGCCACCTACGCAATTCTTTTGTATAGTGCGACGTTGCCACTCGTATTAGTTATTTCGCTTTGTAATATTTTATTTATAGGTGATATTTTGTTTATGTAGGTATTCGATAGATTCCTATAGTCTGTTTTTTTCGCAGGAGACAAAAATAACAGATATTTATTAGATTCGTTTAGCACGAATAATACAGTTTTTATGATTCTGGTTCAGATTAGATTTAATTTTAGTCACTTAAAGGAGGATGGCCAAATTTCTATAGGAGCTGGACTTGACTTTTTTTTCGTGTCCCAAAACAAACTATAGTTAGATTGGTTTGTTTTTATGTTGTAAACACAATCACGTTTAAAAATAATATCTAAATCACCACGATTTTTTATAATAACGTCAACAATGGGTGCGTTTGGCAGAAAAAAGCGCTAGCAAGCGCTTACAAGCGCTAAAATAGTTTTCGGCCAGGACACGATTGCTACTTCAGTAGCGCTGACACAATCCGCCATTTTGCTTATTTAATTTGTTTGTTTTGAAGTAGAAATTATAAGTTGTTTTGTGCAATGTTAGTTTTAAGTAATATAATGACATTAATAGACATTTACGTTATTAAAAATTCATGATTGGTAAGTTTTTAATATGAATACTTTACAAACATATATTTAAATTAGGTTAGGTTCCCCGGTTAAAACTAACATCGTGTCCTGGAGGAAAAAAGCTACTTACGATTTGACAGCGCTTACCGCTTACGATCGCCATTTTGCTTACAAGCGCTTGCTAGCGCTTTTTTCTGCCAAACGCACCCAATATTTTAAGGCTGAATCAACAAATACCTTTTACTTTTTTTTATTGGCCATTTTATTAAAATATAACATTGGTATGTCAAAATTACAATCAATACAAATGATACCGTGAAACCTTACAACTTTGCCCTTGGGGGACAACTTTGCCCAAACACGAAAATTAACTAAAACTACCGATAGAAATTTAATTTTAACACGGGGCAACTTTGTATGGCACCTAGAGAAAACTAGAACATATGTTTGGCAACACCGACTACTACAACCGCAGCTAACTACATTCAGTCATCTGTCAGCAACCTTCAAAGGGACAGTGTCGAAGGTGGTGCAAAAACATTGTTGCAGTTTTGCATCCCGCATTGCCAAGAAACGCTGCGCAGGGAAGATTCATTATTATTTACGTTTAGGGCATTAATTGTTGCTGCTTTTAATCATGGTCTCTTTCTTACAACTGTCTTAGTTAGCGAGAAATTTCTGTGGGCAATGTTGTAAGCAATTTTATAGACTGAGGTCGACAACATTGCCCAGCTCAAAAATGTTAATAGGGTTGACACTATTGAAATAAAATAAGGAAACATGTACCTAGGCATAATAAATAATATACTTAATAAATTAAATAAATGTATATAGGTACATCAAAAAAAACAATATAATACTATACTATAATACTACCTATATAATATAACTACTGTTCACTGAGAACTAAACTACTGTTCTGATAACTATATAGGTAACTAGATGCTGTTTTATATATATTTTAAATATAATAAATAGGTATATATATTTGTCTGGAATTTTTGTCAGAAACCGCTAGTTTCCCACAAGAGAAAGCTTAAATATTCTCAGTTTCAGGCTAAAGTTTTTAATAAGATTTATGCGTCATTTCGATTGCAAAAAAAAAAAATAAGTCTAAAAGAGAATTACGATTTTAGACATTAACGATCGCAGACAAAAATGGCTGACAAAATGGATTGGTACGCATAATAGGTGAACTACGTACATCAGTGGTAACAAAGTCGGTATGGCCTCGTATTATATTAAATAAGTAAACTCGTGAGGTGTATCGATTTTTCTGATGAGAAGTGTATATACTTATACCTATAATTATGAGCTAGAATCGTAAGGGTAACATCAAAGACTGTTAGTAAGTAGTTTTTTCAATTTCAAGAAGTTAGTTAATTTGTCAATTTCAAAAGGTAATTCTTGAACTAAGCACTATAAGGATAATGTTGTAGGCTGTTATATGTTAATTTTGGTATTTTTTGTTCTAGAAGAGATATCTTATTTTTTTGTATGAGGAGCGATAATCTGCCTTGGGTGCGTGTGATAAAAAATTTCTGCGCTGCTTACTTTTTTTTATAACTAATACTCACGCAGGTAACTAACAGGCACGCTTACGTTAGCAGAGACCTTTTTTATTTTTTATAAATATTTAATAGGTACGCTACCTACCAACTACTTATAAACATTGATTTTCTTGATTTTTGTTGTTGTTTAGTTAGTTGTTGTTTTAAATTTTAAAAATAAAAAATGCAATGCCTCAAAATCAATTTATTATTTTCCTTTCATCTGAGGCACAGCCCTAGCACCTCAAATTTCTTAGTATGAAAGTGTGACTAAATGTGGTGATAACATTGCCCACCGCCATTAAAACTTAAAATGGACTTCTATTTATTTGAAAATGTATTGGTATTCAATATTGTCGGTTTGCTAACAATTATATCTTAAAATCAAAATCATAGAGCTTATAGTTGCTGAGAAATTTAGGTTGAGCAAAGATGTAAGAAAGTGGAGATAACTTTGCCCGCGTCTGTTTTTGTTTTTTTCTCAGCATCTGTTAGGAATTAATTCACCTGGTTTTAACAGTTTATTTGTTGCATATAGTGTCGTTTAAAGCTTTAGCAACCATCAAAATAAAGTGGATATTTTTTGAAAAAAAGTAATAAAAACCGAAATATGTGGGCAAAGATGTAAGGTTTCACCGTATAAGATTACATTAGATTATTAAAATTACAACTCAAAATACATTTACATTATTTTTACATGTCAAGCAAGTCAGAAAATGAACATTTCATATATTCTTCTATATTATAGAAAGAGTGATTCATAAATTATGTTTTTGTCACTTGTCGAAACGAAGTCTTGTTATTTCATATGGCAATTTATTGTACACTTTGATTTTTAACGAAAAACCTTCCTTGGACGCTTTATCCGACTGCCACGTAACCTAATAGTGTAGTTAAAATAATTATATTACCCAATAATAGAACATCTCTCAAAGCGCACCCTACGTATGTGCACCATACTCCCTAAAGTTCGATGTCAAATCAAAAGGGGCCGTCTGTCAAACCATCTCGTGAAGTTGTCCGTTTTGACAACAAATTATGACCGATAATTCAATAAAAACTACACCTACATGTAAAAAACAAGGATGGCGTAATTATTATCATACTAAGTCTTTCCTAAAAGATTTCAAGGCATTTTTGTAGTTTGACCATTTTAATTTTAGCTGAAGAGAGTTAGTCGCTAGATACCTACTGTCTTTCAGTCTTCAATACTAAAGTTGCTTATGTATTGAAAAATCGAGTAATGGTAGGTTACGGGAATAAATGAAGTGTAATGGTAGAATTTATAATTTAGGAGTAAGTACTTTAATGAAACAAGTAGGCTAGACAAAATTACTTTTTATTCATCATCCTCTCTTATATCTACAACATCAAGGAGTGATGTTGGCACTGGCGATATTGTCGGCTGATGTCTGGCCCACCCTAGGTACCACACAAGCGTCACAACATGTGCACATCACCCAACTGTCCTTCGATTCAATACCCTCTGTGAAACCTGACATGTTCACTATAATAGGACCTTTCCTGTTGAGTCCATATGGCCTAGTGCAAATAATATAACTTCATACATGCGACTTAAAGCTCGTTGCAGAGTTTGCTAAATAAAAATATGTGGTGGAACCATACAACAACTATACACAAAAAAGCATCCTCCCCACACGTCCTATAAATAAAAATATGTGGTGGAACCATACAACAACTATTTATCACACAATAATAGGGCATCGCTCAAACACCTGTCCTATAAATAAAAATATGTGGTGGAACCATACAACAACTATTTATCACACAATAATAGGCATCGCGCAAAGCGCACCCTACATCTGTCCTATAAATCACAAACATCATGTATAATATCACTGCATTTATTACTCTAAAAATCGTCGGCATTTTATAAGTCCTTTCTTAAAAATAACACAGTAGATAGGTGCAGTGCGGGCCCTTTGTTTATTAAAGTATTCATTTATTAGCAAGTATAAATTCCAAACATCATTAAAATATAATGTCTAGAGATACTTACCCATTTATATAATTATAAATCAGAAGGAGATTGTGAATTAAAAGAGATAAAAAAGGGTGCCAGAGCATTAAATTCAACTTTGCTCGGCGTTTATTTATAAATTACACATATAACATTAATATAACAGAAAATAAAGGCACACAGTAAAATTGAAATAGGTAAAATAAACAACATTACAATTTTAATTGATCATTATTAATCATCATTGCGACAGTCCACTGCTCAAGATAGGCCTCCTAAACTAAATATATAATGTAAAATATTACACAGGCCTTTCATGAACTGCCACCCCGTCCCATATGGTGTTGTAAAAGTCGACAGAGTAAAATAAAAATATCAGGAGATGGGCAGCGGCATCTTCCTATAGAATACCACAAAAAACTTTGGTTGCCACAATTGTAGCAACTATGGCAAAAATTATCATTAATATAACAATATTAATACGCATTAAGGTTATAATCATCATTCTGTATTTTCAATATCATCACTTGATGGTAATATATCATATAAAAAAGATGCAGGTGGATCAACCTCATCTTGATGCTATGCCCATGATAGAAACCAAACTAAAATAGCAGCTTAATGCTGCTGTGTTTCGAATGGTGAGTATAGAGAACCGGAGACCCTTTTAAATGGTAATGTTACGAGCTTGAGGTTCGTGACAATAAAAATTGCCGATAAAATTACCTAAATTAACACTTTAATTTACTTTACACAAATTAAAGTTAAAAACACTAATAATTAAACACACTAATTCACTTTATTCCGCTCCGAAGTTTCGCTTGTTTCGCCAAATCAACACTGCCTCGATCGCATCTCGCAGCGCCTATATATTTAAATTAGCAAAGAAATATCCAGAATGTTCAAGTAAACACGCGCAAGGTACCGAGCGTTCGAGTTTCGACTAGGCGCTGTCGGTTGAGTGATTTGTGATGTCATTTTCTCAATGCTCCCCTCGCTCTCGTTCCTGACACTAGATGGCGCTGGTGTATTGTCGATTTGAGCACGTAACACTGCCCCCTCCTAAGACATGCTCGTCCCGAGCATTATCGGCCCCATAATAACGCGCTAGGCGATCCACATGGACGATCTTAGGAGTCCCTCTTGCGCCTTTCTGTATCCGGTAGGTTACATCGTTGATCCTGGTCACAATCCGGTACGGGCCGTCCCATTTAGCTTGAAGCTTAGGAGATTTCCCTTTGCTGCGGACTGGATTGTGCAACCACACAAGTGAACCTTCGTCGAACCCTTTGTTGTTCATTTTGCGGTCATACCGGGTTTTCATCTTTTCAGACATTTGCTGGCCCGATTGTCTGACGTGCTCATAAACGTCATTCATTTTTTCCGCAAGTCATTTGCATAATCGGTTATACTGCGTGGAGCATCAGGTGGTATCCCGGTGATCAGGTCTGCAGGCAGCCGTAATTCTCTTCCAAAGTTTGCGAAAGCTGGTGTCACTGCTGTACTTTCGTGAACAGAACTTCGATATGACAACAAAAACGGTTGTATGTGCTTGTCCCAATCTCGTTGCCGATTGTCTACAACTTTTGCTAGGTACCTCTCCAATGTCTGATTAAATCGTTCCACTATTCCATAAGATTGCGGGTGATAAGAAGTCGTTCTTGTTTTATGAGTACCCATAACTCGGCAAGTTTCCTGGAATATTTGAGACTCAAAATTCCTTCCTTGATCGCTGTGAATCTCTAAAGGTACTCCAAAACGACAGAAGACTTCATGAACTAGTTTATCTGCAACTGTTGAAGCTTCTTGATTTGGAATGGCGAAGACTTCTGGCCACTTAGTGAAGTAATCCATCACAACCATGAAATACTTGTTACCGCTTTCACTCTCCGGAAACGGCCCCGCCACGTCAATGGCTATTCTCTCCCATGGTGCACCAACATTGTACAACTTCAATGCACCTCTACTACGAGTCTGAGGTCCCTTTACAGCCGCACAACTTGTACATTTGCGACACCAGTCCTCGACATCGTTTCGACAGTGGATCCAGTAAAACCGTTCTCGGATCTTCAGTAGAGTTCGTTTAACTCCCAGATGGCCTCCTGAATTATGGTACAGCTGTAGAACATCCGGTACTTTAGCTTTAGGGACAACCATTTGTAAATGACAGCTGTCTCCCCGAACATTTTCCCATTTACTGCACAGAACTCCATCCTGAAGCAGCAAGCTGTCCCACTGGGCCCAATAGCTTTTAGTGGTCGAACTCATCGCTGAGACGTCGCTCCACTTGGGCTTGGGAGCACTGGCCTTCATCCATTCCAGGATCGGCTTGATGTCCGGATCTTCCTGCTGTGCACGTTGTAAGCTGTCCTTCCACTCGTTGCTGAGGTGGTCTGCCCTGAGCATCCTCACGGATACCACTTCCTTACTCTCTTGCCTAGTACGAGTACAATGTTTGCAATCTTCAGGACAAGGTCTTCTTGACAATGCATCTGCGTTGCCATGAGATTTCCCGTTGCGATGTTCGATCTCAAAGTCGTATTCCTGCAGTAGTTCAATCCACCTCGCAACTTGTCCTTCTGGATTTTTAAACTGCAATAGCCATTTTAGTGCAGCATGGTCAGTTCGTAAGTGAAATTTTCGCCCCAGAAGATATTTGCTAAAATGCTGAAACGACTTTACCACAGCTAGCAATTCGCGTCTTGTGACACAGTAGTTCCTTTCCGGTTTTGACAACGACTTGCTGAAGTACGCTATCACGAACTCTTGGTCACCATTCCGTTGGGACAACACACCGCCAAGTCCTATATCACTTGCGTCTGTGTCAACTATAAATTCTTTGCTTGCATCAAGGTATCCCAAAATAGGTGTTTTGCACAGACGGTCCTTGAGCTCCTGGAATGCGATATTGCAACTTTCATCCCAGCAGAAATGTCGCTTCTCCTCGGTTAGCTTGTGCAGAGGTTTGGCTATATCTGCAAAGTTCTTCACAAATCGCCGGTAATAGGAGCACAAACCCAAAAATGCTCTAACCTGCGTCTTGTCTTTTGGAACCGGCCAATCCTTGACAGCGGCAATTTTCTCTGGATCTGTGCGGATACCTTGTTCTGATACTACAAACCCCAAAAAGTTAACTTGCCGTTGGAATGGTGAACATTTCTTCGGGCTCAACTTGAGGTTGGCACTCTGAATCTTCATGAGCACGCGTTCCAGGTTTTGAAGGTGTTCCTCAAACGTACGGCCTACGATGATGATGTCATCCAAGTAGACCAGACAGGCATCGCCAATTAGCCCGGTAAGTACAAGTTCCATCAGCCTTTCAAACGTTGCTGGAGCATTGCACAAGCCAAACGGCATTACTTTAAATTGCCACAGACCCTTTCCCGTCGAGAACGCAGTTTTCTCCTTGTCCTTAGGGTCAATTTCAACTTGCCAGTAGCCACTTTTTAGATCCAGCGTGCTAAACCACTTTACTCCTGTAAGCATGTCCAGCGTGTCATCAATTCTTGGCAAGGGATAGCTGTCCTTCTTCGTAACGTCGTTCAGACGGCGGTAGTCAACACAAAACCGCATGCTGCCATCCTTCTTCTTCACCAGCACCACTGGTGAACACCACGGACTAGAGGAAGGTTCAATAACACCATCCTTCACCATTCCTTCAATCATGGTTTCCACTTCCTTTTCACGTGCTACCGGCAATCTTCTTGGCCGCTGACGGATAGGCAATTCTTCTCCTGTGTTTATTTTGTGTTGAACTAAGCCAGTCTTTCCTATGTCAGCATCGTTTGATGAGAATACATCGGCGTACTTGAGTAACAACTTCTTCGCCTTGACCAATTCGTTCGGGGAGAGAACACTCCGACAGTCCTTCCAAAAGTGTGGTCACTCTCTTTTCTGCATCCTTGCTGGCGGTGCCACTCGATATATATTGGCACCGACGTAACCAATCCATTTCCTCACAAGTACCAACCAGTGTGCCTTTTTCTATAATCTGGTCCCGGTCGCAAAGGTTCAGCACACGTACTCCTGAGATGTCAGTGGTCCTGACCAATGTTCAAGCTACTTTCCATGGAAGGTCATTGTTTACCCTTTCCACAAGTACACAACGGTGCTTGCCCAGCGTTTCGAGGAAGACTAACCGGAACAATCGTTTCCGATCTCGGCGGAAGAACAATCTTCTTAATGCTGTACAGGTTCCCTGGTAACGCACCTTCCATAAAAAGTTCCTCCTGTCCACATTTCAAAACACCGTGCTTAACGTCGATCTCACAACAATTATTCCTCATAAAGTCTAGGCCTAGGATGCAGTCGTCCATTATATCAGCCACGATGACATTATGCAGGTAGATCACGTTGCCTAGCTTCAACTCCATCTCCTTCTCGCCACGGACGGGTATACGCTGACCGGTGGCTGTTACCAAATTAATGCGTTCTCGGTTGTATGCGGAGTCCCCAAGGAACTGACTTATAAGTTGGGAACTAACAACCGTACGAGAGGCTCCAGTGTCTATGATCAGTTTACACGGCATTCCGTTGACCTCGCCCTTGATGATTAGACTGTTCCCATCATGGGTTTGTGAGATCGAGATCCTTGGGGCTCTTTTAACATCAGCCAGCACCCGCCCCGCAGTTCTGGCTTTTACTCGTTTCCCTGCTGCTGCTGGGCGGTGCTGTTGGCCGCACTACCCTCCTGAGATCGTTCACCTTCCCTTTCTAGGGTTCGCTTAGGGCAGCTGGATCGAAGATGGCCCTTTTCCCCACAGCCATAGCACCTTGGGCTGTATCCTTTGTTGCGGTAGCGAACTGTAGCTGCTGCAACCTCCCTGACGCGATGGGAACGATGATCCTGCCGCACGGCTTCCACTTCCAGTGCATGGGCCAAGGCGTCCTTAAGCGTCTCGTGGTGCCCGAGCCTCACAGCAGCTCTGACTTCCAGGTCGCGGATGCCGTCGATGAATGTCTGCACCAGGTTCCCTTCAATGAGCGCAGGTACAGACCGGTATGCTTTTCGCACCAGCTTCTCCACTTCTAGAGCCCACTGCTGCAGGTTTTCGTTGATGCGCTGCACACGATCTTTAAGCTGCGCACGAAAGACGTGTTCCAGGTGAGCGTCGCCATATCTCGCCTCCAATGCCTCAAGGAGTTGCTCATAAGTCACTTCCTCACCGAGAGCTTCCAGAACTGTTAAGGCCTGGTCACGCAGGCCTAGTGTGAGAGCAGTCATGGCCTGATTTTTATTCCAGCCGTTCGCCTTCATAACAGCCTCGAACTGGATTTTGTAGGCTGCCCAGGAAGAAGTCCCGTCGAACGGTGGCACTTTGAACCCACGTAGCGAATGCGTAGTAGCTACTACGGGAGCTGTAGTTCCATCACCCAGTTTGAGGTCGTCCAGCGTTTTCTTCACGTCAGCCACCACGTAATCAACCCGATTGTTCACTTGGTCGATTTGGGTTTTAGCTTCCTTGATTTGGGTTTCAGCTTCCGACAGGCGGTTGTCATGTTGAGCAACCTTATCCTTCACCTCTTTATCTCTTTCCCAAAGGTAGCATGAAGGTCCTTAATGAGGAGCATCTGCTCTTCCGACCGACGGGCCTGTTCCTCCTGTCGGCGGGCCTGCTCCTCTTGTCCGCCCGGCAGCTGCTCTTCCAATCGGCGGGCCTGTTCCTCCTGTCCGCTCTGCAGCTGCTCTTTCAACTGACGGACCTGTTCCTCCTGTCGGCGAGCCTGTTCCTCCTGTCGGCGAGCCTGTTCCTCCTGTCGGCGAGCCTGCTCCTGCAGCATCACCATCAGAGCACCTAAGTCAGGTGCTGCAGATGCAGGAGCTACTGACGAACCGGCCTCCGTTGCCGGCGGCTGGCCGTCGGACGTTTTGCGGCGTTGCACCACCAAATCTTCTCTGGTCCGTCTCATGCTGGCGTTGACTGCGGGTACGAACACCCTCCGTTTCCTCCTTAGGTAAAATCGGCATGATTTTATCCCACTTCTGACACCAATTGTTACGAGCTTGAGGTTCGTGACAATAAAAATTGCCGATAAAATTACCTAAATTAACACTTTAATTTACTTTACACAAATTAAAGTTAAAAACACTAATAATTAAACACACTAATTCACTTTATTCCGCTCCGAAGCTTCGCTTGTTTCGCCAAATCAACACTGCCTCGATCGCATCTTGCAGCGCCTATATATTTAAATTAGCAAAGAAATATCCAGAATGTTCAAGTAAACACGCGCAAGGTACCGAGCGTTCGAGTTTCGACTAGGCGCTGTCGGTTGAGTGATTTGTGATGTCATTTTCTCAATGCTCCCCTCGCTCTCATTCCTGACACTAGATGGCGCTAGTGTATTGTCGATTTGAGCGCGTAACAGTAACAAGGCATTCTATCTCAGTCCTCAGGGCTGGTAACACATCAACATTTTGATTTTCAATTGAAGATAAATGTAGATGTCTATGGGCCACAGAATCCACTTACCATCAGGTGGACTGTGTGCTCGTTTGTCACCTTATTTCTATAAAAAAAGAGAAAATTACTTTTTATTAATCATCTTCTCTTACAACTACAGCATCAAGGAATGCTGCAGGTGCTGGTATTGTCGGCTGATGCCTGGCCCACCCAAGATACCACACAAGCGTCATAACATGTGCACAGCACCCAACTGTACAATTACCTAAACACACACCTACCAACTAAACAATTGTGTCCGAGTACCTATTCGTCAATTATGGCTCCGAATCCACTTAGTCTAAGTAAATGTCGCATATAAATTAAATATACTCTGGATCTAAAAAATCATATTCAGTATGATTTTTTCGACCGTTGATAGATCAACAAATGTTGGTCAAATCGCTGACGAGTATATTGAAATCCTGTTAGTGCAGATCCACCGACGTCACACGCGCATCAAGAATGGATCAAAGTATATCAGTTTGTGCGACGAGGAGCTGAGCAAACACGTTAAATAGGTGGATCAACAATTGTTCTAACTTCTCACTGGATCAACATTTACCGTGAAAAGATGATTATATATATATATATAATCATCCTTTCATATATTCTTCTATATTATAGAAAGCGTGATTCATAAATTATGTTTTTGTCACTTGTCGAAAGGATGATTATATATATATATATATAATATATATAAATATATATATATATATATACAAAATGAGTCCCACATATATGCAACAAATGAAACCATATACTTGTTATCGCCTTTGCTGACGATATACAAAAAATGAACGTAATCGGTCTAGTAATTAGGTCAAAAAGTAGAGTTTTAATTTTAAGCAAATTTGAACATTCTATAGAATTGGGTCACTAAGTCAATGATTCAATGAACTTGAATCCTTGAACATTAAAAAGCGACGGTGCCACGCAGTGAAAACTATTGGTATTGCGACATATCGACAGCGGTGTCTTTTGTCGGCGTGCCACCCGCGTGCAACGATGTCACTCTTCCAAGGGGTCGAGGTACGTTGTCTAAACAGAGTGTTCACTGTTACTGAATTTATTTTAATATTTATTTTGTTTGAAAATTTCACTTTTTTTATTTTACGGGTTTTAATTTAATATTTAATTTTTCTACACTTCTACGGACTAGTATTACTTGTGGTTTCATTTATTGCATATATGTGGGACCCATTCTGTATATATATAGAAGCCAGCCGGGACCTTTGCGAGATGGACTCAATTCTTTTTTGCGCCGCAGTGGCAGCTTGCCGTATTATTGGCGCCAAACTTTGCGCTCCTAAACAAGGCAGCGCCATCCCAGGCTGGTGAAAAAGAATTGAGGACCATATCGCAAAGGCAAGGGCCCTTATCGGCAGACTGATAAGCTTCAGGTCGGGTAATAATAGACCGAGGGTTGTATTCACCGTTAGAATGGCGTTTGGCGACAAATATTAGTTTGTCCCAGCCGGATATCACGCAGAAATTAACGCAGCGCATAGACGACCTGAAGCAAAAGATCGCTGCTTGAGGGAAGCGGATTCGACGATTTACCAAGAGGTCAAGGCGGTTCAACCAGAATCGTCTCTTCCAGAGTGATCAGAAGAGGCTCTACAAATCATTGGAGCGACCAGAGGTATGTGGAGCGGGCCCAGGAACGGATCAGGCTCGCACTGTCGCATTTCGGCGTGGCCTGTGGTCAGAGCCTGTAAACCACAGCGAGGGCCCTTGGATGGAAGTTGTGGCGAGCCAGAGTGCGAGTGTTACGCCTATGGAGCCCGTCACCATAACGCCGGAAAACGTGGCTGAGGTGGTCCGTAGGGCCCCGAACTGGAAAGGTCCGGGGCTCGACGGGTTGCATCATTACTGGCTGAAGGGGTTCGTAGTATGTCACGCTGTGCTCTCCCGACAGTTTCAAGAGGCTCTCGATCAGAAGTCGCTCCCGAGCCTCTTCACTACTGGGATCACTCACTTGGTTCCTAAAGATCAGGATACCACAGAGCCGAGCAAATACCGCCCCATCACGTGTCTACCCACCATATATATCCACTGACATCCATTTTGAGCGCGAGAATCACTCGTCACCTGGAGCTAAATGAGGTGATGTCACGCGCTCAGAATGGATGTCGGGGAGGTGGTCATGGAACCAAGGAACCACTCCTCATTGACGCAGTCATTGGCAAAGTGGTGAAACGCAACCGTCGGAACTTCTCCGCCGCCTGGATAGACTACAGAAAGGCATTCGACTCGGTGCCCCATACACGGCTAAAGAGAGTCCTCGTGGTGTACAGGATAGACTGTACAGTTAGAGACTTCCTCGAGCAATGTATGGGGCAGTGGAGCA
This sequence comes from Parnassius apollo, assembly GCA_907164705.1. Taxonomy (NCBI): domain Eukaryota; kingdom Metazoa; phylum Arthropoda; class Insecta; order Lepidoptera; family Papilionidae; genus Parnassius; species Parnassius apollo. The sequence goes on from CAJQZP010001584.1 coordinate 9,318,042, forward strand.
CGATCCTTTGTCATCTGGGCGAGCGGATGATGGCTGCGGAGAACCACATAAGGATAAGAAGGGGTATCTTCCAGGGTGATTGTCTGAGTTCAATCTGGTTCTGCCTCTCTCTGAACCCTCTCAGTACTTTACTGGAGGGCTCCGGGGGGGTATTTCAGCTACGGAAGGGAGGGACAAAAGTGACCCACCTTTTCTATATGGATGACCTCAAGTTATTCGCCTCCAGTCGCTCCCATCTTATGGAATTGCTAAACATTACATGTGAATTTAGCAATTCCATTGGAATGGAGCTGGGTACAGATAAGTGTGCGTTAGCAACCCTTCCCCTTTCAACATGGAGGACTCCATGTTGAAAGGGGAAGGGTTGCTAACTCTGAGGGCATAGAGGACTTATCTATGCCCGTCAACTTAAGAACCCTTTCCGAGGCTGAAACATACCGATACCTGGGTATGTCACAGAACATCGGTATCGATGAGGCTGGTATGAAACAGTCAGTTTGCGACGTGTTTTATGCATGCTTGATCAAAGTGCTTAACAGCCTTTTATCCGGTGTGAATAAGACACAGGCATATAACGGTTGGGTCACGCCTGTCCTCATGTATACCGTTGGTATACTCAGGTGGACTCAGACTGAACTTAACGCCCTAGATAGAAAAGTCCGCACTACTATGACGTCCCATAGGATGCATCATCCGAGATCGTCGGTAATGAGGCTGTACTTGCCGCGAAAGCATGGTGGGCGTGGCTTTTTGAGCGCGCTCATCATGCATAATCGCGAAGTGTGCAGCCTCCGTCATTACTTCCTGGCGAGATCGGATGATCCATTGTCATTTCTAGTCATAAAGGGCTTATCCCTCTATCCTTAGCCAACGAGCAATGGCAGGACCCGGCATTACAAAGTATTTTCGACCTGGTGACCGTATGGAAGGAGAAACAGCTCCACGGGAGGTACTACAGGGCTCTATATGAGCCCTTCGTAGATACAGTCGCCTTCCTCAACTGGCTACGTTTCGGTGACCTCTTCGGGGAAAGTGAGGGTTTTGTCTGTGCAGTACGGGATCAGGTTATTAAGATCAACAACTATTGGAGATACAACCTAAAGGATGGCACTGTCGACGTCTGTCGAGCTTGTCGCCATCCCGGTGAGTCGCTTAGGTATGTCATCTCCGGTTGTTCGGCGCTTTCTAACTCTGAGTACTTGCACAGGCGCAACCTAGTAGCCAGAATTCTACACCAGGAGCTCGCTCTGAAATACGGTCTCGTGGACCAGAAATTGCCGTATTACAAGTACTTACCGGAAGCCGTACTCGAAAATGACCGCGCTAGGCTCTACTGGGACTGGGCCATCATCACAGACAGGACTATTCTTGCGAATAAGCCTGATATTGTGCTGATGGACCGATTTGGTCGATATTACCATTCCGTACGACGAGAACCTCGTGAAAGCCGAAACAGATAAGCAATCAAAATATCTGGACCTGGCCCACGAGGTGACCAACATGTGGGATGGTCTGCTGACCGAAATCACTCCTGTAGTCGTGTCTGCGAATGGGCTAATCCCAGTCAGCCTCTCGGGTCATCTAAGGCTACTGGGACTCCGTGACGGACCGCTCCGGGCTCAAATGCAGAAGGCGGTGCTCCTCGATACCACCCGCATCGTCCGCCGGTTTCTTTCCCTTTCCCCCTAACCCTCGGCCGTTTGGTCTCCCCTGCCGAGGGCTTTCATCTTGTTGGGCTTTTATTTATTTATGTATTATTTATTTATTTATGTTAGTATATTAAATATATATTTATCTATATTTATCAATTCCTTTTATATATTTATCCAGCCCAACCAGATGTGAACACTCCATCAATAATTCCCAAATAATAATAATAATAATTTATTTATTTTCTTTTTTTTCTTTGAATGTATTATAATCATTTCAAACTAGTGCACAACAACCCGCTTTTATTGAGACAACTTAGCGATCGCAGTGCCTCACTTATTTTGTCCATATCTCTGGGACACTATTTTCTACAGCGATCGTTCTCCTGTTCTCTAACCTCCGTGCCGATTATCTTAGTTTGTCTATGACTGATACAACATAGACAGAATATACTTAAGTCTATGCTCTATAGTCTATGCTAAAGAACTTTTCTGTTCCCTACTTACTCAGCATGAAGGTTAGAGCACAGGAGAACGATTGCCGTAGAAAATAGTGTCCCAGAAACATGGACACCATCAGTGAGGCGCTGCGATCACTAAGTGCAGTCAATAAAAGTCATTTTCAGTCTATTTTTCCGATCAGATGCTCAACCACTTGCACATCCACGTTAGTACGTCTTTGACTAGAGAAAAAAGAAAGGACATGGCATAAAGATCGTTAGTTGTAGGAATGTAACGAAATATCGGCGTTTCTTTTTAGCTCATGAGTATATTCGTATTTAAAAAGGACAACATTACTTTTATCATTACCGAATATGACAACAATTTTTTCGCTGCGGCCGGTCGCCATGTTTTGTCACAGTCAATGACAAGTATATCAGTTGTCACAGCGACTTGTTTGTTTTCAAATTTTTAGGAAAATTATATGTTTTTATGCTTTTTATGTGAAAATTGTGCATTTAAAAACTAGTAGAGGACTACATTTATCATGGGCAGGTGCAGTGTAATACGTCACAGTACGCAATCACATACGCAACACTACGTCAAGCCGCCATCTTTGTGCCAGACTCAATTTAGGTATACACGTTTTTTTCATAGGTATGTCATGTCCTTTCTTTTTTCTTTAGTCAAAGTAGTACGTAGTGATCGTTCTCCTGTTCTCAAAATTTCATGTTACTCAGCTTTATGACATTCACGCGCCAATGCATTATGTGAAACTCAAACATTTACCTGCTCCATGACTCTCTGATGATCAGAAAAGGCTTATTTTGAAGAAAAATGCGGCATTGTCAAAGCTTAAGAGGAATAAAACCGAGGAATACCTTAGGAAATACGCCAAAACCAGGAATCGCTGCAACACGTTATATACTAACGATGCTATAGTCATACATCAGTCGAGAACGGCGACTCATCTAGGGTGTGGAAGTTTTTTAAAACGGTTGGAGTTGGAAGAACATCAATAAATGCTTCACCTCTTAGTGTTGATGTTGAACTATTAAATCAATATTTTTCTAATTATTCTTACTCTTTTAATAGTGAACATTATCTGAAAACACTTCGTTCTCTTTTTGTAACTCCGACTCCTAATTATTCTCCGTTCATTTTAGTCAGTTTACTGTACGTGATATTAAAAAGATCATATTATTCATATCCTCAAATGCTGCTGTAATAAGATTGTTCCTCTCATTGATATTATCGCTCGCATTGTCACTTATTTACCTAATGTGTGTGTCTCTTCCTCTAAATTACCTCAAGCCTGAAAAAGTGCACATGTTATACTCCTTCCGAAGAGATCTAATCCCGTCAAATTTTCTGATTTCCGTCCCATCTCGATCTTACCTTTTCTTTCTAAAGTCCTTGAAAAACTTATTTGTCAACAGCTGACCCTTTTCCTTAATAAGCACAATTTGTTGATTCCTTTACAATCTGGTTTCCGTCCTGCTATAGTACGGCTACTGCTTTAATCAAAGTTACTGATGACATACGGTGGGGTATGGATAATAAGCAACTCACAGTCATGACCTTGCTGGATTTCAGTAATGCGTTCAATACTGTTGATTTCGATATACTGTTGAGTCTTTTGTGTTCCCTTAACATATCTCCATCAGTAATTAATTGATTTCAAAGTTATCCCTGTGGCCGTCGGCAGTGTATTCGTGTCGATTAAACTCACTTATCTTGGTGTGATATTACTGCAGTCGTGCCGCAGGGCGGCGTGTTGTCACCTTTACTCTTTTCCATTTTCGTTAATTCAATCACTCATAAAATGTCTTCTCTCTATCACATGTATGGGGATGATGTTCAGATTTACACCAAGTCAACTCTTCAGAATTTTCCGAACGCTATCGTTACATTGAATAACGATTTAAATATTATTCATTAGTGGAGTAAGTCACATGGCCTAAATGTAAATCCCAAAAATCACAAGCTATTATTGTTGCTAGCCAGAGCTTTATCTTAAGAATTAACTGGTTCTCCGTACCACCTATCGAATTCGATGGAGTTGCAATCCCTTACATTGACTAACTGAATGAGGTAAGTAAGAAAACCTTTTCGCTCCTTGTTCTCTGCGTCGCCTTCGATCATTTCTTCCCATTCCTACAAAAATTATGCTCGCACAGTCTCTTCTCCTTCCAATTCTAGAATATGCTGACGCAAGCTAAGTAGACACAAATGAGGACCAGCTAATTAAATTTGAGATACTTCAAAACTCTAGTATTCGGTAAAACTATTATTTATGGATTTTATCGCGTTTAATTACAACTTTAATTTATTTTTATTATCCCGACGTTTCTAGAACTAGATTGTGAATGTGGTCTCTCTTACATAGGTCAAACAAAAAGATCTATAAAAACCCGCGTGAAAGAACATATAGCTGACGTGAAACACCTTTCATTTCACCTTTTTACTCCTCCCTATCTAAAAGAGAAATTTAATTTTGTAGGGCTTCCAGGGGAGCTTCCACGCTCTTCAAGAAAATTCATTTTAAGGGCACCAACACACAATACCTCCTTTTTAAATATATCTCTTATTGTCCAGTCTATCAAGTTCAGTCAATACCCCACCGTTGCGTATATGTGAAGCACAAACTATTGTTATCTTTAAGCGACTACTTAAAGAGCATTACTTGTCTCAGTCGTTCGGACACTGTTCGGATCATATATCGTATCAATAGTCATCGCGTGATATCGATTATTATCTAAAAATAATGCTCTGTTAAATTTATTTTATTTGATTTGTAAGATTTTGTTATTGTGTAGAATCTTATTTAATCTCATTAAAGCTACTGTATTATACTACATACATGTTACGACCAATCAGAGCGGGGGTTAAGCCCTGAACAGGTTCGAGGCGCCATTTTGACGATAGCCGCACGATTAAATTTTTTTAGTGTTTGTGGATCGTGGTGGAGATTCATTCCTTTTTTCGTGTTCGTACGGTGAAGTCGTTAGATCAGTGTTGCGAATCTGGTGCTCGGACTTTGTATATATTAAACGTTTTAAATTTAAAATAAGTGATTGTAAAGTAGTAATTCTTCCCTAGTCACTAAAATTTTCAAAATTGCTAAATTTTAATTAAATTGTACAAAAATAGTGAAATGGATCGAGGCGAACGGCGCCTTACGCGCTTTATTTGAGAGGCAGTAAAATAGCATGCGACTACTTGTGGAGGCGCTACGCAACCCACCAGCTACCGAGAACAAAAATATTGGATTGCTTGAATTTCACCCCAAAAATGCAGACACTGATGCCCGAACCTGGCTAGCAACTGCAGAAATCTGTTTGTTGGATCGTGATATACAGGGAAGTAAACTTATTCTTATACTTAGTAAGGCCATGAAAGGATGAAAGAAGAGGAGAAAGCTGCAACATGGTTGTCCCAAATTGCTTTTTCTAATAATATGAAGTGGGTAGAATTTAAAGATATTTTCCTTTCTCGTTTTGATACTTTAGAAACATGTGCAGCGACAATTTTAAAAATGTTTACTGGTAGACCGCAAGAAGGTGAATGTCTCGCTGCGTATGTAAGACGTTTATTTACCTAACTCATGTCGCGATGGGGTAAATTAGATAAGGAAGAAATGGTGGTATCTGTAATACTCGCTCACATGGGGCAAATCGAACCAAGGTTGCAACGAAATATTTTGCTTTGATTCCGGTGCTGATTGTTAAAAAGAGTATCGTCTTAAATTTGTTGGAGAAATGCAACATGCAATTGTTACATTGACATTACAGATAATTTTAAACCGCAATTAATGAAACTTCTTAGCTGCATTAAGGAATCATTTGTCAAAGCCACATCTACAAGTAGAGTAAAGACGGGTGAATTAGAAATTAAACTAATAATAGATCCTTGCAAAATCGTGCAACGTCGGCCTTACCACTTGAGTGCTGAGGAACAGGTATAGTGCGCAATAAGTGTAGTGAATTATTATCTGCTGGGGCTATTAGACCTAGTAAATCCCCGTTTTCTTGTCCGATAATATTAGTGAAAAATGCCGTCCATGATGGTTATACCTTACCTCTAATGACCAAGTTCAAAGATTAGCAGGTGCGCGTTTCTACTCCTGTTTGGATATGGCTAGCAGCTTTTATGAAATCTCCATAAATGAAGAGTCGAATTCGATGGAGAAGACCGCTTTTATTACTCCCGATACTCATTATGAATTTACCGCGATGGCCTTTGGCTTACGTAATGCTCCTGCTGTTTATCAGAGAGCTAATAATACAGCCCTAAATTACTTAGCACATTCTTATGCAATAATTTACATGGATGATCTAATAATACCTTCGATTAATGTAGAGCAAAGTTTAGAAAGGTTACAAACAGTATTGAAAACCCTTATTGAGGCTGGTTTCTCGTTCAACCTGAAAAAAATGCACGTTTCTTAAGAAGCAAATCCAGTTTTTAGGTTACGAAATATCGGAAGGCGAAATAAAACTTAATCCTCGTAAAATAACTGCCTCAACTAGTTCCCTACTACCACAGACTATCACTCAGCTCAGATAGTTTTTAGGCTTAGCATCTCATTTTAAGCAATTCATTTATAATTTTTCGGTTGAAATGGCTCCACTCTATCGTTTGTAATCTAGCAATAATTCTAAAATTGTTTGGACTACTGAATACGAAAAAATTAGGCAGGATGGAATATGGATTGGACTTTTAGATCCAGAACTGTCTATATTTTCCAACGAGCTGAGGCAAAATTACATCCAGTTGAGTACTATAGTAAGCGAACAAGTAATGCGGAATCTCGATACCAATCCTATGAGTTGGAGACACCAGCAGTTGTTAATTCAATCAAGCATTTACGGCATTATTCGTACGGTAGGACATTCATGGTTGTTGCCGAGTACAATTCCCTCAAAGTATCTAGAGCTAAAGTAGTTAACTCTAGTTAACTCCTAGAGTTCATCGGTGGTGGTTCTGAGGGGAACGGCACTATTAGTGATGCTCATGGTTCAAGTAAAATGAATTGTGTAGAGGAAAAACACGTCAATTTAACCGAGTTATCTTCGAACTGGTTACAAGCAGAACAACGACGAGACCCTGAGTGCCATCAAATTATTAGTAAACTTGAAAACGACGACCTCGATTTACAAAGTTGTAAAATTTATGAGTTGCGATCCAATGTGCTCTATAGGAAAATTCAAAGGAATAACCGTAATATTTGGTTGCCGATTGTACCTAGGGCTTTTTGTGCGTCGATTATAAATCATGTTCATGAGTCAATTGTCCACTTGGGATGGGATAAAACTTTAGAAAAAGCGTATCAACGCTACTGGTTTCCTAATTTGCCAAAATATCTTCGAAAATTTGTTGAGAATTGTATAACGTGCAAGGTAGTAGTAAATCAAGAAGTGGTAACAAATGGAGTTGCACCCCATCCCAAAAATTTGCATTCCTTAGCATACAATTCACGTAGATGCCACAGGAAAGCTCAGTGGCAAAAGTGATCTGAAAGAATACATTTTTGTGCTTATAGATGCTTACACTAAATACGTGCTACTTAGGCATTCCTTGAGAATAAATACTGAGAGCACAATTAACTTTCTTAAAACCTCCATATCTCTTTTCGGGACGCCTGTGCGTATAATAGCGGATCAGGGTAGGTGCTTTGCGAATAATTGGTTTAAAGATTTTTGTACTAGTCACAGTATCCAACTACATTTAATAGCCACTGGTTCTTATCGTGCTAACGGGCAAGCAGAGCGGATAATGATTACCCTCAAAAACATGCTGATTGTTGTAGAAGTTAGTTCGAATAGATCCTGCCAAGATGCATTAGATGATGTTCAGCTGTCTATAAATAGCACAATTCGTAGAGTAACTAAGGCAAGCCCACTTGAGTTGCTAATAGGCAGATTAGGTAGACCCCTAAATTTATTAACTGTAGACGATCACGAGGTTCAGGTAAACGTAGAAGAAATCAGAGAACAAGCTGATAGATTAATGAGAAATAACGCATGTCTTGATCAAGCACGATTTGATAAAAACAAGGCTAAAGTGACTTCATTTTCTGTATGAGATTGTTTTAATTGAAAATCATGCACGGAATCAAACCAAATTGGACACTAAATACAAAGGCCCTTATGAGGTCATTAAAATATTAGACGATGACAGGTATCACCTTAAATGTTTGAATTCTAATCGCTCTTACAAGTACTCAAGAGATCGCTTACGTCCACTCCACAAATCTTATATCTCTACGGAGCTGGATCCATGTTTATCAGATGACAATAATGATAAGATCTTCGCACTAGACCATAAGTTTTCCTTTTTTAATTGAAAAGATAGTGTGTGTGTGTGTGTGTGTGTGTGTGTGTGTGTGTGTGTGTGTGTGTGTGTGTGTGTGTGTGTGTGTGTGTGTGTGTTTGAAGTATGTGACGAACAGCGTGGTGGCTGCAGAAGTTGTGTGCAAGCTATCTTAACGGCGGCGGGATAGCTGTTAAGGTTTTGTGTTAAGGCCTAGGCCTTAGACGGTGCAGATATGGATTGTCTAAAAAGGCGAGGTGGCCTTAGACGGTGTGGATACGAATTGTCTAAAAAGGCGAGGTGGGAATTTAGACGGAAACGGCGAGTTGACTGTTTAGATGGTTTAATGTACGTACGGCGTGGAAGCTTTTTTTTTTTTGATTGTTTAATATGAACGGATCAAGTGAACAAGTTAATTACAATAGATTTCTTTTTGAGGTTTTTTTTGTAAGGTTGTACCTATTATGGGTTTAGTATGGTAAAATGGACTTTTTTCAAAAACACATGTTCACGTTGTCAAGAGTGGCCGCACTATGTTGCCTAAAATTTGTTTTGTATTTCATTGTAGAAGCGTGCTCGTCGCGACCCCTGCCAGCCCTTTTCAGTTCTGCAATTCTACACAGCTGCGCACCCATGCAAACGAGGGTTAGGGCGTCCCCCCAAGGCGATGCACACCAGCTCGTCCCCGTTGGTGTGGAATGCAGCGCGCAAAGCGGCGATGGGGACCGCCACCCGTCACGCACAGCCCGACACGGCGGAAGGTGGAGGACGGAGTGCAGAGTTGGCACGTGGAATTTTAGAGGGGGCATGAGAGATAAGACGAATGAGTTGATCGAAATAATGAAAGAAAGAAAATTATTATTGACACGTAAGATGCAGGAGAAATCGGAAAGATTCTTATGGGAGGCACAATGTGGATTTAGACCTGGAAGAGGATGTACGGATCAAATGTTTTCTCTCCGCATGATCACAGAAAAGCTTCTGAGTCTTAACCAGAAGATTTTCTGTGCTTTTGTGGATCTGGAGAAAGCATTTGATAAGGTTATAAGGAAGAAAATGTGGGAACTGTTGCCGGAATATGGTGTGGATGGTCGATTGTCAAGGGCTGTGCAGTCACTTTACTATGACTGTAAAGCCTGTGTCCAAGCCAGCGTCCAAGCGGGTATAAAACAGGGTTGTGTCATATCTTCCTGGCTGTTCATACTGTATCTCGACAGCTGTTTACAGAAGCTGAAAAATAGCTGTTTGGGTGTGAAATTGGGTGACATTAAAGTTAATTGTCTGCTATATGCTGATGATACAGTGCTTACTGCACCATCATAAGCAGAACTGCAGGCATTATTCACGTGTATGAAAGAGGAATGTGAAATTAAAGGTCTCCGTTTGAATGCTAATAAAACTAAGGTTCTGGTATTTGAAAAGGACGAAGGAAGAATGAAATGTGAAATATGGGTAAATCAAGAATGTCTAGAACAGGTAAATGAAATTGTATACTTGGGGAGTGCTTTCAGCCGGGATGGAAGATGTGATTTAGATGTGGACAGGCGTGTCGCTGCCGGGAACAAAGTCAATGGTGCCCTGAATGCGTTAGTCAAAAGGCAAGGCGTAGTGAAGAGTGCATGCCTTGCAATACATAACGCAGTGCTGGTACCGACTTTGTTATATGGCAGCGAAACCTGGGTATGTCAGAAGAAGCATAAAAGCAAGTTGAATGCAGTGGAGATGCGATCTCTTCGTAAAATGTGCGGCGTTACCATAGCCGACCGAAAGCGAAACGAAGAGATTCGCAATATGGCAGGATTGAAAGATGACCTTATCACAAAAATTGATAGGGGCGTACTCCGATGGTTTGGGCACGTTGAGCGAATGAGTGAAGACCGAATGGTGAAGAAAATATATAGCGCGAAAGTAAATATTAAAAGATGTCGAGATAGACCGAGACCATGACCATGACATAGACCGAGAACTTTCGAAGACCATGTGAGCAAATTACTCAAAGAGGGGAAGCTCAAGAGTACTCGGATACCTAGACGTGCATGTATGAAGAACATAATCAACCTGAAAGAAGCGAAAGAGGTATGTAAGGATCGTGACACTTGGCGATCTGTTCTCTCTGGCTACCCCGTTAGGGATTGTGCGTGAAGATAGGTAAGTAAGTAAGTATTTACAGATAACGATTATGCTCGTCCCTTAACATCACACGAGGACACGTGAAATGTCAGAACAGCCGTGTTGGAGGAAGTAGTCTGAATTGAGTTGATTGCTGGTTTCATCGTGATATCTATTGTTCTCTAAAAATAATGCTCTGATATATATTAATTTTATTTTATTTGATTTGTTAGATTTTGTTATTGTGTAGAATCTTATTTAATCTCATTAAAGTTACTGTATTGTATACATCATACATGTTACAACCAATCAGAGCAGAGAGTAAGTCTCGAGCGGGTTCGAAGGGCCATTTTGACGGTTGCCGCACGGTTAGACTTTTTTTTAGTGTTTGTGGATCGTGGTGGAGATTCATTCCTTTTTTGGTGTTCGTACGGCGAAGTCGTTAGATCGGTGTCGCGAACCTGCTGCTCGAACTTTGTTTATATTAAACGTATTATGTGATTGCAAAGTAGTAATTCCTTTAGTAACCTTCAAAATTGTTAAACTTTAATTAAATTGTACAAAAACAGTGAATATTTTGTTTTGTGCTAGAAAAGGTCCTATTAAAGTCGGTAATGAGGGCGACTGAGGCAGTATTGAATTGGCAATACAAGTGAAGACTTCGGGGCGAAATAAAGTGAACTAAAGTGTTAAGTTTGATTAATTATTAGGTAGTGTGTTTTAAGTTTAAATTGGTGTTCGGTAATTAAAGTGTCACTTTTAGTAATTCAATCGGCAGTTTTTATTGTCACGAACCCTAAGCTCGTAGCAATTGGTACCAGAAGTGGGATAAAATCATGTCGATTTTACCTAAAGAAGGCACGGAAGTGTCCGTATACGAAGTGAACCAAAGACGATTTGGTGGTGCAACGCCGCAGACGTCGGAGGGCCAGCTGCGGCCACGGAGGCCGGCCCCTCATCACCTGATTTAGGTGCTCTGATGACGATGCTGCAGGAGCAGGCACGGAAGGACAGGCCCGTTGGTTGGAAGAGCAGCTCAAACGCGATAAGGAAGACCAGATGCTTCCAATGAAGGACCTTCACGCTACCTTCGGGAAAGAAATAACGGAGGTGAAGGATAGGGTTGCTCAACTTGACAATCGCCGGTCGGATGCTGAAACCCAAATCAACCAAGTGAACAACGTGATAGCTGACATGAAGAAAACGTTGAACGACCTCAAACTTGGGGACGGAATTACAGCTCCCGTAGTAGCTACAACAACTTCGTTACCTGGATTCAAAGTGCCGTCATTCAACGGGAATTCTTCGTGGTCGGTGTACAAAATTCAGTTCGAGGCTGTTATTAAGGCAAACGGCTGGAAGACCAGCCCTGTCTGAAAGCTCTCACCAAGGAAGTGACTTATGAGCAGCTCCTTGAAATATTGGAGGCTAGATATGGCGACGCTCACCTGAAACACGTCTTTCGTGCGCAGCTAAAAAATCGCGTGCAACGTAGCAACGAAAATCTGCAGCAGTGGGCCCTTGAGGTGGAGAAGCTGGTCCGAAAAGCATACCAGTCTGTACCTGCGCTCATTGAAGGGAACCTGGTGCAGACATTCATGGACGGCAACCGCGACCTTGAAGTCAGAGCTGCTGTGAGTGTGTGAGCGAGTGCTGTGTAACCGTGCGGCAGGATCGTCGGTCCCATCGCGTCAGGAAGGTGGCAGCAGCTACAGTTCGGGATACATCTCTAAGTACTATGGCTGTGGGGAAAGGGGCCATCTTCGAACCAGCTGCTCTTAGCGAACTGTAGAAAGGGAAGGTGATCGAGCTCGGGAGGGTAGTTTGGTTAACAGCAAGTTGAAGGAGTTCATATTTTTAGGTGTTACGCATCACGTGCCCAAAATATGGTTACTTCGCCTACGTGGATTCCAGATGTGGAGGATCATGCACCTTCCCTGTTGCACCTTCTGCTGACCTCTCACGCGAACAGATATCAGATTTCCGTCGATGCCCCTTTAGGCTCCTCGGACCATTGTCTTGTCCGTAGTGTGGTGCCACTCACGCTGAATCGCGGTAGCATTCTGCAGGCTGCCGCCGTGTTTGGCACTATAGGTCAGCCGATTGGGATGGGATGCGGTCTTTCTTTGCGTCTTTCTTTGGGGGCGGGTTTACTTCTCGCCGGACGATCCCAACGTTGTTGCGGATTCTGTTGCTGATGTGGTACTTCAGCGTATGGAACTTTTTATTCCTTCCTCTGTGGTGTCCATTGGAGGCAAATCTCAGCCATGGTTTGGTCGCTCCTGTAAAATAGCATCATGCTATAAGCAGGAGTGCTACCAAGCCTGGGCTGACGCATCAGCGTCCCGGGATGTAAACACCAGCGCTCTTAAAAAAGAAGTATAATTCCGCCTCTAGGTCCTTCAAAAGAGTCATTGCCAAGGCAAAGTCAGAGCACATAGGCAGAATTGGCGAGAAACTAGTTCGCCTTCCTTCTGGAACCTGTGCATTCTGGTCTCTCGCCAAGGCTGTCCAGGGGAATTTCTGTCAGCCATCTCTTCCATCTCTGCACAGGGAGGACGACTCACTGGCCCATACCACAAAGGAGAAAGCCGATCTTCTAGGCTCTTTCTTTGCGTCTAACTCGACTCTCGATGACAGGGGGAGTACTCCGCCGACCATCCCGCGGTGTGAGTGCTCCATGCCGGAAGTGCAGTTCACTCAGCGCTTGGTTCGCAAAGCACTCCTCTCCCTGGACATCCACAAGTCGAGTGGGGTGACGGAATCCCCCCAATTGTGCTGAGGATGTGTACTCCAGAGTTGGCACCGGTTTTAACGCGTCTTTTCCGGTACTCCTACTCCCTAGGCTTAGTCCCAAAATCATGGAGACGGCTTTGGTCCACCCGATCCCTAAAAAGGCGACCGCTCAGACCCGTCCAACTACCGGCCTATCGCCATCACCTCCTTGTTCTCCGTAACAATGGAATCCATTGTAAACTGTCAGCTCATGAAGTACCTTGAGGATCACCAGCTGATTAGTGGCCGCCAATACGGTTTTCGCCGTGGTCGGTCAGCTGGTGATCTTCTTGTCTACCTAACTCACAGATGGGCGGAGGCAGTAGAGTACAAGGGGGAGACATTGGCCGTTAGTTTGGACATTGCGAAGGCCTTCGATCGGGTTTGGCACAAAGCGCTTCTTTCGAAGCTCCCTTCCTATTGGCTTCCCGAGAAATTGTGCAATTGGATCACCAGCTTTCTTGCAGATCGGAGCATCAAGGTCGTTGTAGACGGTGCAAGCTCCGATTGCAAGCCTATTAATGCTGGTGTTCCACAGGGCTGCGTGCTATCGCCAACGCAGTTTCTTCTGCATATCAATGATATGTTGCAAACCCGTAGCATTCATTCCTATGCAGATGACAGCACTGGTGATGCTCTTTACACCGGCCGAGCCAATATTTCTCGGGAAAATGTCTGTGAGTGCCGGGACAAACTTGTGTCTGAAGTCGAGTCTTTGCTGAACAGAGTCTCGGATTGGGGTCGACTAAATCTAGTCCAGTTTAACCCCCAGAAGACACAAGTTTGCGCGTTAACCGCTAAAAAGAACCCCTTTGTCATATCCCCTCAGTTTCAAGGCACTCCCCTTGTTGCCTCAGCCAGTATCGGAACCCTCGGCGTCGACATATCGAGTGACGTGCAGTTTCGTGGTCACTTGGAAGGGAAGGCCAAATTGGCCTCAAAAAAGCTTGGCGTGCTCAGCAAAGCGGGACAGTATTTCATGCCGGCACACCGCCTGCAACTTTACAAGGCGCAGGTTCGGCCGCATATGGAATACTGTTCCCATCTCTGGGACCTACCTAACTACCTAACATTTATAAAATGTTGGTGGACTACTTCACCTCCAGGCGTGTGGGCCTCTACATCGGGGACCGGGTAGAGTGGAAGACCTCGACCATGGGATGTCCTCAAGGCTCCGTGCTGGGCCCAACACTGTGGAACGTGCTGATGGACGATTTGCTTCGACTCCCTCTGCCTGAGGGAGTTGCCATGACTGCCTATGCCGATGATGTCACAATCTTGGTTGAATCGGAAACGAGAGCAGGTATTGAATCCAGGGCCCGGGTCACCCTGGACCTTGTACGGGAATGGGGGCTGAGGAATCGACTGAAGTTCTTCTCCTCAAAGTCTAACACCATGACTGTTAGAGGGAAACTTCAGCGCCCCCCCGTTATTAAACTTGGTGGGGAATCAATCAAGTCTGTGACTACCGCTAAGGAACTAGCCGTGGTTTTGGACTCAGGATTATCATTTGTGCAACACACTTCTGATATCTCTCAAAGAGCGACTAAGGGATTTGGCAAAATGACTCGCGTATCGACATCGTCATGGGGTATGCGATACCCGAGTTTAAAAATTATTTACAGAGGAGTGTTTGTGTCCACGCTCACGTATGCAGCAGAGTGCTGGTACGAGCGGGCGAACATGTACACAGTCCGTACCGTACTATTGAGATCGCAACGATCTGCACTTGTCTTGTTGACCAAGGCGTACCGGTCCACTAGCACGGCGGCCTTACCGGTGCTGGCTGGCGTTCTCCCTGCTGACTTGGAGGTCATCCGTGCTGGTAGGATGGGTGTGGCACGTTTGACCGCGCCCAAAGAGGAGTTGAGCAGACGAAAGCGCGAAATCTGGACTGAGGTGATAGGTGCCTGGCAGGAACGATGGATGAATGATACGAAAGGACGCGAACTATATCGATTTTTCCCGGAGGTGGCGTTGAGGCTCAGGTACACCTGGGTCTCACCGGACTATCAAACATCCCAGATTCTCACTGGACATGGATGTTTTCGGAAGAGACTGCATGATATGCGACTGTGTGAAACCAGTATGTGTGAGTGTGGTACGGCAAAGGAGGATGTTCACCATGTCCTATGGGAATGTCCTCTGTATGACGATCTAAGAGCGAAAGTGTTGGATGGGCTGGTTCGAACGGTTCAGGGACCGATTTACTACTCGGATCTCATCAGCGATGGGGTGAACTACGGGCTGTTGCGTGAGTTTGCGCATAGGTGGCACGATCGCAGGAGAAGGCAGGAAAGGATGCTGGTAGGACGGCCCGACGACGTAGGCGTTATTGTGCCGTAAGCCCCAGAAGGGGGAGAATGACGTTAAACTGGGACAAGGAACAGAACAAATACTTGTAGGGAGTCAAGAAAGTGCGCGCGGGAAAGAGCAAGGTGCAAGTACCGCGCGCATCTCCCGAGATTCGGCCCGTATGACCTGAGGGTCGGTGGGGCCATGGGAGGTGGTGGGTTGTTCCCATCTCTGGGCTGGGGCTCCCCAGTACTAGCTCCTTCCACTTGACCGCATCCGGCGCAAAGCGGCTTGAATCGTCGACGACCGAGTGGAAAGCACTCGATCGGCTCGATTCACTGGCACTGCGAAGAGATGTTGCATCCCTTTGCATTTTCTTTCGCCTATACCATGGAGAGTGCTCTGAGGAATTATTCGGATTAATCCCAGCCGCCAAATTTCGTGAACGCACTACGCGGCAAACGTCCCTATACCATCTGGATGCTTGACGGTCCACCACTGTACGTTTCAAAAGAAGTTTTCTTCCGCGTACAACCTCTCTGTGTAATAGTTTACCACCAGCGATTTTTCCGGACAGATACGACCTGGGGACCTTCAAGAAAAGAGCTTATTCCATTCTAAAGGGCCGGCAACGCACCTGCAATTCCCCTGGTGTTGCGGTTGATCATGGGCGGCGGTAGTCACTTAACATTAGGTGAGCCACATGCTCGTTTGCCCCCTCTTCTATAAAAAAAAAAAATAAAAAAAATATTCCAATTTCCTCCTCTTTATGGTTGTAAGTATCTCTGCGACCCATTCTTTGTAGCACGGTGGTGTTTCGTACGCGGTCTCTCCAAGAAATTCTTAGCATACGTCTGTACACCCACATCTCGAACGCTTCCAGTTTTTTAGACATGGCTTCTGTCAGCGTCCAAGCTTCTACACCATAGATAAGTACAGAAAAGACATAGCACCGCGCTATGCGTGTTCGAAGAGAAATACTTAGGTTCCGGTCACAAAAAACTTTTTTCATTCTCGAAAAGGCGTTGCGTGCCTGCTCTATTCTGCATCGTATTTCGAGGCTGTGATCTCCTGTTTCGTCAACCATTGTGCCTAGATATTTGAATTTGGTGACCCGTTCAAGACCTTGACCATTTAGGAATAAAGACGTGATAAGCTCAGGTGTTCGGCTCATTAACATGTACTTTGTCTTATTGGTATTGATGTTAATTCCGTATTCAACACTAACGGAAGCCACTGAATCTACTAACCTTTGAAGACCCACAAGACTATCGGCGATTAATATCGTGTCGTCTGCGTACCTAATGTTGCTCAACAATTTGCCATTAATTGATATGCCGTCTGGACTGTTATCTAGTGCCTCTGAAAATATGGCTTCAGCATACAAATTAAACAGTAAGGGTGACAAAATACATCCTTGTCGTACGCCTCTTTCTATGTCAATGTATGACGATGATTTCCCGTTGACCCTTATATTTGCACGCTGGTTCCAGTATAAGTTTTTTATGAATCGGCGGTCGTTGAAGTCTAAGCCAATTTTCTGAAGTATTTCAATCAACTTGCCATGTTGAGCGCGGTCGAAGGCTTTTTCATAGTCAATAAAGCAGACAAACAGATCTTTATTCATATCCCAACATCTTGGTACCAGTACTTGATAGCCAAAAAGTGCGTCTCTAGTTCCCAAACCGCTTCTAAAACCAAACTGAGTATAATATGATAGTACGGACTCACATTTTGAGTAAATTCTATTATAGATTATTTTTAAGAACAGCTTCAAAACATGACTCATGAGCGAAATGGTACGATAATCACTGCATCTTTTAGGATTCCTGAATCATTACAAATCATTATGGCTGAGACAAATAAAACAATGGCCCTTAGTCCCCGGCAGGCCTTAAGTGGTCAGAGGGTGCGAAGAATCTCTGGGTCAGCCATAAAGATCGCAACTCCGAATGTCCGCAGTTTATACGAAGACGGTAAATCGGATTGGTTGCGTCGGTGCAAATATCTATCGACTGGGACCCCCAGCAAGGATGCACGAACGAGAGTGACCACACTTTTAGAAGACTGTCGCAGCGTTCTCTCCCCGAATGAAATGGTCAAGGCGAAGAAGTTGTTACTCAAGTACGGCGATGTATTCTCATCAAACGATACTGAAATATGGAAGACTGACTTAGTTCAACACAAAATAAACAAAGGAGAAAAATTGCCTATCCGTCTGCGGCCAAGAAGATTGCCGGTAGCACGTGAAAATGAAGTGGAAACCATGATTGAGGGAATGGTGAAGGATGGTGTTATTGAACCTTCATCTAGTCCATGGTGTTCACCCGTGGTGCTAGTAAAGAAGAAGGATGGCAGCATGCGGTTTTGTGTTGACTGTCGCCGTCTGAACGACTTTACAAAGAAGGACAGCTATCCCTTGCCAAGAATTGATGACACGCTGAACATGCTTACAGGAGTAAAGTGGTTTAGCACGCTGGATCTAAAAAGTGGCTACTGGCAAGTTGAAATTGACCCTAAGGACAAGGAGAAAACTGTGTTCTCGACTGGAAAGGGTCTGTGGCAATTTAAAGTAATACCGTTTTGATTGAGCAATGCTCCAGCAACGTTTGAAAGGTTGATGGAACTTGTACTTACCGGGCTAATTCGCGATGCCTGTCTGGTCTACTTGGATGACATCATCATCGTAGGCCGTACGTTTGAGGAACACCTTCTAAACCTGGAACACGTGCTCTAGGAGTGCCAACCATAAGTTGAGTCCAAAGAAATGTTTAACCATTCAAACGACAAGTTAACTTTTTGGGGTATGTAATAGTATAATATTAAGATTGTAATAAAACAATATATATTACCAAATCCAATTTGATCAATTGTTGGACATTTAATATCATACTTTAAAAGTATATTTCTAAAGCATTTGAGTAA
>CAJQZP010001585.1:0-17405 GCA_907164705.1 Parnassius apollo
GGTCGTCGACATCAAAAATAGAAGAATCATCGACGGGAAAACCAATCTTGCATCTCAGTCTTTTGTACAAGCAACCAATCTGCCCACAATAAGAAGCATAGATGTGCAACAACCGTATCACAAGATCCTCGAAGAATACCCTGGTATCACAAGAATAACTTCAATGAAATTAACACCGAAGAACGACGTTGAGCATTTCATCGACACCAATGGACCACCACTTCATTGTCGTGCACGTCCAATCGCACCACACCTATACGAGCAAGTTCGAAAGGAATTCGAAAACATGATTGAGCAAGGAATATGCCGTCCAAGCAAAAGCCCTTGGTCATCACCACTTCACATTGTACCGAAGAAGAACGGAGAATTACGAGTTTGTGGAGATTACAGAAGACTGAATTCTATTACCACTCCTGACCGCTACCCAATACCGCGAGTCAGGGATTTCACTCATCAACTATCAGACAAGACTATATTCTCCACCATCGATCTCAACCGAGCTTACCAACAAATAAGAGTCCGCGATGAAGACATAGAGAAGACAGCAATAATTACCCCAATGGGATTATTCGAATTCCCAAGAATGATCCCAGGATTAAAGAACGGAGTTCTTGGCGATATTAAATAAATGCCTCAGTCTGTCATACTTCCCAAAGAAGTGGAAAGAGGCGGTAATAGTCGTACTGCGAAAGCCTGGGAAAGAGAACTACACGCATCCCAAATCTTATCGACCCATTGGACTGCTACCTGTGTTTGGGAAAATCTTGGAAAAAATTTTAATTAAAAGAATAAAATGGCATATTGTTCCCCAACTTAGCCGGAGACAATACGGATTTATGCCACAGCGCAGCACCGAGGACTCCCTCTATGACATGATACAGCTCATAAAATCTAAGCTCGAGGACAAAAAGATAATAGTGCTAGTGTCACTGGACATAGAGGGAGCCTTCGATAATGCGTGGTGGCCGGCTATCAGATGCAGGCTGGCAGAAACTCGGTGCCCGATAAACCTAAGACGGGTTATAGATAACTATTTTGAAGACAGAAGAGTCTGCATCAGGTACGCAGGAGCAGAATGGGTGAAAAAGACTGAAAAGGGATGTGTGCAGGGATCGATAGGCGGTCCTATATTTTGGAATTTATTGATTGACCCACTACTACACGAACTAAGCGAAAAAGGGGAATATTGCCAGGCTTTCGCGGACGACGTGGTCCTGATTTTCTCCGGGGATAAGGCACTGGATGTACAGGATCGGGTCAATGCAGCCCTCGCACATGTTCAGAAGTGGGGAGTCCAAAACAAGCTCAAATTCGCACCACACAAAACGAAAGCTATGGTGATAACAAAAAAAGGTAAAGTATGACTCACCACTTCTGAAAATGGGCGGGGAGAACATAGAATTGTCCAGGGAAATGAAAATTCTTGGGCTCACTATCGACGATAGGCTGACCTTCAACACACATGTGAAAAATGTGTGTTGCAAGGCACAAAGACTGTACTGTCAATTGACAAGAGCTGCAAGAATTAGTTGGGGCTTCAACCCGGAGATAATCAGGACCATTTATGTGGCAGTAACGGAGCCGATCATATTGTATGCGGCAAGCGTATGGGCGCCGGCAACATATAAACAAAAAGTAAAAAAGCAGCTCGACACGGTACAACGCGGGTTCGTTCAAAAAATAATAAAGTCTTATAAAACCGTATCACTGCACTCTGCCCTACTGCTCGCTGGGTTGCTTCCCTTGGACCTAAGAGTCCGGGAAGCAGCCTTATTTTATGAAATAAAGAAAGGTCATTCCCAGCGAGTAGTGGGAGATCGGGACGTGGAACGAAAAGTAGAGTACGTAAAGACACCTCACCCCGCGTATCAAGTTGGGCTGCAGTTCACATGCCTGGAGGATGGTGCACAGGTCGACCAACATAACAATGAAGGTTTAAAAATATTTACAGACGGGAGCAAGATCGAGGGGAAAGTCGGCGCTGCGTTATCAATTTGGAATGACGCAGCGGAGACAAGTACCCGAAAATTAAAGTTGGAAGACTTCTGCACTGTCTACCAGGCAGAATTGCTGGCCATATACGAGGCAACAAATTATGCCCTGAAAGATCCGGCACAGATCTGCCGCATATACAGCGACTCTAGATCTGCCCTCCAGACACTTGTTCAGAGCGTTTCCCTCCATCCCCTAGCGGAAAAAATTAGAAAAAACATATCGGAAATAAACAAAAAGGGAAAAGTGCTTAAATTGTTTTGGGTTAAGGCACACGCAGGATTGGAGGGAAACGAGAGGGCGGACAAGTTAGCGAAAGAGGCTGCATTAAAAATTAAACGCAAATCGGACTACGATAAGTGCCCGACTTCATTCGTCAGGAGACAGATTCGTCTAGATTCGCTTGACGAATGGAACCGGCTCTACATGGAAGGCGAAACGGCCTCTGTAACAAAAGTCTTCTTTCCAGACGCCTTAAGCGCCTATCCTATAATAAGGAAAATATACATGGACTCGCTAACGGTGCAAGTGATGACAGGACATGGCGGGTTCTCAGAATATTTGCATCGATTCAAATGCAAAGAGAGCCCGGCATGTGTCTGTGATCCGATGAAAGAAGAAAGTGTAATACACATTATTACAGAATGTCCTGTCTACAGCAAATATAGAAATGATATAGAAATAGAATTAGCAATAAAAATTAGTAAAGAAAATATATGTAAAATAATAAGAAATAAATATGTTAGAAGTAGGTTCCTAAAGTACTGTAAAACTATAGCTAATAAGGTGATACAAAAGAATAAATAAGAGTATGAAAAGGGAAACTGTAATTATATATAAGTATATAATGTAAACAGCCCCATAAAAATAGCAAAAATAAAAATAGATTAAGTTATAGTAAGAAATATAAAAAGTAATATATAGACAACAATGTATGGTATATTAAAATTGAAATAAGAACTGCATCAGAAACTAAGAGCTAAAGATAAATCTAAGAATAAAAGTAGATTAAGACATAGTAATAAAGATGAATGCAGTAATGTAAGACATGTGTAATCTAAATTTAAGAACTGTAATAGAATGTAAGTCAAAAAAGAAGTAAAAAAAGAAAAAAGCAAAAAGATAAAATAAAAAATTAGAAAATATATAAATAAAAAATAAAAATAAAAAGATGGAAAAAAGTCCCTGATCTCCACGTTAGGGGGGAACTAGTAAAAAAAAAAAAGAAAAAAAAAAAAAAAACCTAACCTAACCTAACCTAACCTAACCTTTTTTTTTTTTTTTTTTACGTGGGGAAATCCTCATGGATACCCGTCTGTCGTGTAGGCGTCAGACAGGTTATGCCGGACTCCTACCGGCTAAAACCCCACTGTTTACATCTCATCACCTTTTGTCAGGGCTACGGGAACGCTTTCGCATACTACCGCAATCCCGACGGCAACAGCCCTTACAGGCTCCGACTCGACGACTTCTTCTTGGAGGGGCGTACCATCACACCGTACGCGCCACCTCGAGGCCCTGCATAATAGGTGACGGACAGCCCCCTGTGTCCGCCCCCTAAGCCTCAATTACGGGGGGTGGAAGAGAGCCTGATATGCTCTTCTCCGGCGCCCAGCTCTCCGGCTGCGGATTGGGATTGTTGCCGTCTTTTCCCTCTCCCTCTCCGCAACTTCCTTTTGTGACATCACTTTTTCGCAAAATGTTACCCCAGCACTCCACGCCCTCTCGCATCCAACCATAGCTTTAATAAAAGCTGGGAGCGAGAGGTCATCCCCCACTACAGCCACGAGGTCCCGACGCAAGTCAGCCCAAGCCGGGCAAACCTCAAGGGTATGCTGCGCCGTGTCCTCGTCGCTACCACAGTGATGGCACTCAGTTGTCGGCTCTCTTCCGGCTATACGGCACAGATACTTACCGAAGCACCCATGCCCGGAAAGCACCTGCACCAGCCGGAAGGTCAGTGACCCATGTCGCCTTTTTGTCCAGTCTAACATGACCGGAAGAACAGCATCGACAGTTCTGCTTCCTGCCTTCGGGTGGGCTAGACGCTCCTTCCACTTTTCAAGCACCTGTTGCCGAGTGTGGAGCTTTCGCAATTGCCACTCTCTGGGAGAGGGGGGACATCCTCGGTGTCGAAGTTCCAAGCGCCAATCGTACATAGACGCAAGGAACTCCGCCTCTATATCCCAGGGTGGGGACGCCGCCAAAACGCATGCCGCCTCAAAGGAGATCGTCCGGTATCCTCGCACGACTCCGACGGCCATCGCCCTCTGGGGCCGTCTCAGGAAGGCGATGGTTCTTTCCGTCAGAGCCCCAGCCCATATAGGGGCCCCATATAAAGCCATGGACCGAACCACCCCCAAATATAGACGGCGGCAATTCGCATCGGGCCCTCCGACGTTGGGTAGCAACCTTTTTAAGGCAGCTGTTGCTCTCATTAGCCGGGGGGCCAAGCACCTAAAGTGCTCGCGGAAGCTCCAACGGCTATCCAGGATGAGTCCAAGGTACCTCATATTGGACCCAACCTGAATACGGACATCACTGACAATGATGTGGGATCCCTGTGGCGGTGCTTTTCGAGGCCTGTGAAAGCAGATGGCCTGGGACTTGCTTAACGCCACTTCCAGCCCCAACATCCTAATTCTGCCAACAACCAGTGCCACTGACGTAGTGGCAATACGAACGGCTACCTCATAGGTCTCCGCCCGGACAGTGACCAGAGTATCGTCTGCATAGCAGATTATGCCAGCACCCGGGGGAAGGTCTCCCCGCAACACCCAGTCATAACCGACGTTCCAAAGAAGCGGTCCTAAAACCGAGCCTTGTGGAACGCCGCACGACATTACTCTCCTTAATATCCTGCCTTCCCGCCCAGGATAGCAGACACATCGCTCAGAGAGATAGCTCCCGATTATTCGTCTGAGATAGGGAGGCACCTTGTGGTACTTCAGTGCCTCGCTGATGCACTCCCAGGGCATGGTGTTGAAAGCGTTGGCAATATCTATAGACACTGCCAATAAAACCCCACCCCTTGCTAAAATCTCGTCCGAATGGGCCTTGACGCATTTAATAGCGTCTATCGTTGACCGACCCATTCGAAAGCCAAACTGCTGGTCTGACAAATCGGGACCCATCTCTTCGAGATGCCCGATAAGACGACGGGCTATTATTCGCTCGAAGAGCTTATCTGCTTCATCGAGCAATACTACAGGGCGGTAGGCGGAGGGAGAGTCGGCGGGGCGCCCATCCTTCTTCAGAAGGACTAGCCTGCCCGTTTTCCACTGTAGTGGGAACCGTCCCATCTCCAGACAGGTATCAAGTAGCCTGCGGAATCGTTCCCCTAGTTCCTTGAGGGCTAAAACCCAGGCGCGGCCAGGAATGCCGTCGGGACCTGGAGCTTTGTTTTTTTTTGCTCGGAGTTTTAAGACTGCCGCACCAAGTTCCTCCTGCGACACTCGTGGCACCTCATTCTGTCCTTCTTCCATCTCCTGTACAGAGGCCATTGCTGGTGGTAACCACTGCGCCCGATCTGGAAATAGCACGTTCACCACATCCTTAACAAATTGAGGTTGGAGACTCTCCGTGAGTGGAGGCGCCCAAGATCGAAGTTTGCCCCTGACCATCTTATACGGACGTCCCCATGGATCTTGGTTGAGGGTCTCTAAGAGCTCCTCTCTTGAGCGTGTCTTAGCCTCGCGAATGGACAGCTGCAGAATTTTCTGGCATTCTCTATACTTTTCGTATAGCTGTTCTTCTACAGTATCGTTACGAAGCCGTCTTCTGCGATATCTGGCGTGCAGGCGCCTCGCTTTCACACAGTTAGTGCGTAAAACTGCTATCTCTACAGACCACCAGTACACCTGGCGCCTAGGAGGTGGGTGTTTGGCGCGGGGCATGCTTGCGTCACAGATGTGTGTCATAGCATCCTGAAACCAAGTTGTCTCCGTCTCAACCTCTACAGGCCCATTTGGTGGGGACAGCCACGATTGGACAATAGAGGCTTCAATGACAGCATCTCTACTCATACTTCTCAATACCCATCTTTTGGTTAATGATGGGATATGCCTTCTGACCGGACGACCGACGCTCGGAGTCTCTGGAGAAGTGGAGACATCGAAACGAACGTAACGATGGTCCGACAACGTTTCCACGTTCTCCAAAACTCTCCAGCCATGAACGCGGCTTGCTGTGGCAGGGGATGCAAACGAGACGTCTACGATAGATCCTTCCTGTCTCCGCACGCATGTGTAGACCGATCCCTGATTCAGCACTGTTAGGCCCGTTATAGTCACCCAGTCCTCTAGTGCCTCGCCACGCGCATCAGTCATAGGAGAACCCCAGACAGTAGATTTAGCGTTAAGGTCTCCCATGACAAGTACTGGGCGAGGTAGGTTTTGCCCAATAAGAGCCCCCAAATCGCTCAAGAATGTCTCAAATTCGGCAAGGCATCTGTTTGGAGAGAAGTATACCCCAATGAGAATTATTTCCCTCCACAGAATCGCCACATATCCGTTACCTCTCGCAACTATTGTGGAAGGTGGGACGCCTGCAGCCGTCGACGATATGATGGCCACTAAGCCATCGATGTCACCTACCCAGTTGTTCCTGGAAGCGACGAAGTATGGCTCGCCGACCACCGCTATATCAATCATCCACTGTGCCATGCTCTGCAAAAGCAAATCCTGTGCGCCGGCACAGTGGTTGATGTTGGCCTGAAGGAGACGATAATTACAATTTTCAGCCATCATGTTACTGGACTGCCATCGCCTCCTCCATTTGAGGTTGCGTAGGCGGGGTCCTTTCACCCACTATAACGCCCTTTCTTCTTTGTTTTGGAGGCGAGCACCTCTTGCTCCCCAGTACGTGGTCAGCCGGCCTGTTTGCTGCAATACACAGGGAACATTTTGGCGCAGCCGTGCACTTCGCTGACTTATGGCCAGTCTGGCCACATCGGTAGCAGTCATTACTACGGTCCACATCTGAAGTGCACTGCGCGCGCACATGTCCACTATGCAGACACTTATAGCACCGTAATGGTCTATGTGGCAATATTTTCACCTGTGCTGCCACCCATCCGATCAAAAGACGCCCGCCCCCTTCAACTTTCTTGGCTGCAGGTACCGGGCAGCTCACCCAGATAGTACCAGTGCCAGAGCTTGTACTGCGGATTTCGCCTACTTTCACCATTTCTGCAGGACATTCCCCTTGCTGTGCAATGGCAGCAACAACTTCCTCTGTAGTTATAGAGTCGTCCAGGCCAGAGATGCGCATCTCTGCACATTTAGTTGGTCTAGATACTCTAGCCACCTCCTCAGGCAACGACTCCTTTAATATCTTAGCCAAGGAGTCAGCTTTATCGCCGCTCGTTGCTCCTGGTATCTCTAAAATGCGGGCTCCAGTGGCCGCCTGTCGGTACCGCAGAGATTCGATACCGAGGCTAGCAAGGTCGATCTTCTTTCTAGCCTCTGTCAGCACCTTTGCATAAGTGAGGCCACGATCTTCAGCTCCGGGCTGCAGTGTTATAACTACAGCCGCGGATTTTGGGGAGCGCAGTTTCACAGATGCTGGTCTCTTGGAAGGATTGACGGTTCCTGCCTTGCGTTTTTTACCTCTTCTCACTACTGTGGTCCATCCTTCTTCCGTGGACTCAGGAGGTTGAGGGCGTGATTCTGTTGGCTGGTTGGTTGCCATTTCTGTTGTTCTCCCTTCGTGTCCCTTTCCCTTTCTGTTTCCTCTTTGTATTTCCAGCGTCGGAATTTTCTTGTTGCCTATTCTTGTTTTTACGGCGTATTTGTCAGCCTTCGTAATTGTATCAGACTTCCGCCGTAGTATGTCTGCATCATTTACTACATCTCTGCGCACATCAGCAGCCAGCGGAGGGCGGACACGCTTTTCTGGGAGAAGCCGCTCCTCAAGCGCCTCCAATCGCGCATTC
Source organism: Parnassius apollo (assembly GCA_907164705.1). Classification (NCBI taxonomy): domain Eukaryota; kingdom Metazoa; phylum Arthropoda; class Insecta; order Lepidoptera; family Papilionidae; genus Parnassius; species Parnassius apollo. The sequence continues at coordinate 7,928 of CAJQZP010001585.1, forward strand.
ATCATGTCACCAACTTGGCGCATAATGGAACTTATCAATTCCTCACTTTCCTTGTCTCCTCGCACCTGAGGAGTTGGTGGAGCAGGTGTTTTATTGATCCTCGCCATTTCAAGCCGGATTTCAGATAGCTCTTTACGAAGCTCCTCTATTTCACTGCGCAGGCAGGTGTTTTCAGCCTGCAATTTCGCCGTTTCTTCATTCACTGACCTCTTATGTAGGACCTCCACGACTGTTTTTATTGACGTGGCAGCATCCTTTAAGGCACGTTGAAATGTGCCTTTCAGATTTCTCGACTTGGCTGCTACCATCAGTATGACTCCGACATCGTCGAGAACCTGTTGGTTGAGAGCCATTGCCGAACGGCTGTCATCTCCGACTAAATTAGGTAGCCCCAGGGCAGTTCGTTTTTGATTTGCAGCACAAACCATTTGTTCCACTTGCCTCTCAGCCATACTAAGAGCTTCCTCAGGCCCTGGCACTACGAACTCTCCAGAATTATCCATTAATGGTGTCACCTCTTTTCCTGTCTCAGAATTCGTCTCTTTTTAAAAAAGCTTCATTGTCGCTGGACGATATTGATTTTGTAATACGTCTCTTTTTCGCCCCACGGGAGCGACCTCCGGACTTAGAAGCTGTCCTTGATACATCGCTACATAGGCTTGCATCTGATTCCGATCCAGCCTGCTTATCTCCTTCTGATGTTTTATAATTTTTATATTTTTCCATTTTTTTTCCCACGAGTGTGGAGGAAGTAACGGTCCATCCGAGCAGAGCCCCCCTTTGCCCGGATAAGCCTATGCATAACCCGTCAAGGGTGTCGGCCGGTACCCTGACGGGGGGCAACGCTAACGACTGAACATTTACCCATCAGCCATGCAGCTCCTCACGGCGTGCCACGCTTGAGCTTCGGGTGATTTTTTATAGAGGTTATCATCCTCGCGACTCCAGGCGGTTAAGCCAAGAGCCCTCGGCCCCTCAGGCGCCGCGAGACATGATCCACGACACGCCAAAGGGATTCCGAGGTTCGAACGGTGGCAGAGTCGATACAGGTTCTTCCCATGCCTGCCCAGAGACCGGGTGAGGGAACCCTGAGCCCATTCAATTTCCTTTTTTTTTTCAGGATGTAGTTCCTGAAAATCCCGCGCTGACGCGCTGCCCGGCGTCGGCAAAAGCTGAGTGCACCTGGCATCTCACCGCGCATGTCACATTCTCTGTTCCTCTCAATGGAGAGGATACGGGAAGCAACAAAAGTACCTCGTACCTATGATTCCATTCGGAACCACAGGTACGCCCAAACCCAGCCAGTTTTGGTCCGCGACGGTTTCCCGCTACCACTCATATCTGAGTGGCATTCCCCTATCCGCCACCTGGGGACGCGCCCGATGGGAGGACTGGCAACTCCACACGGGAACCTAACCTAACCTAACCTAACCTAACCTAACCCCAGTTGCACTCCAAACGCTGTGCCGTACGCAGCATTTTTATATCGCTCCGCGCTCGAAAATTCAAAGTGTCGGGTCAAAGTGCACCAATCTTTAAGTGTTATACACCGTTAGACGCGTCTCGTCGAGACGAAGACGGAAATATAATCAAAAAAGTGACAAAAGTGTTATAGTTTTAAAGTTATCACGAAAAAACTGGTTTTATAACCTTAAAATTTCCTTAAAGTTAAACGCTGCTCGATCTAGATCGTAGACATATAGTTTTTATAGTGCATAAAGAAGCGCCCTGAAGAGCTTAACAGTTTAAGCCACTCATCGGAAATTTTCGACTTCAGCGCACCGACATATTTTCGGAAAACAAAAACCACGTGGACACGTGTTTTTTGATTGGAGGCCGTGCGGCTGAGTTTAACATCGCGTAATCAAAGAGGGCATCGAGGAAAATTATCCGACACCTCGATCATCAAAAATCGGACCAGAAACACCGGAGATACCACGCCTTGAAGATACCGACTTTCAGGAGGGACCTTTAAAGGTGAATTACTCTGGTTTTTCAGTGACGATATATATATATATATATATATATATATATTGAATTTAATTAAAAGAGGAACTTAAGTTTTAACAAATTGTATAAAAATTTTTAATTTTGGAGTGTAATTAATAATTTTAAGAAAAATTTTAAAAATTGTCAAAAACACGTGGGCCCTGAAAAACACTCCTGAAAATTCTGAAAAAAATTAGGGAATATTTCTTAACCTTTATATATCATCCCAGAATTATTTCAAAATTTTTACATCAATAGTTCACAAATTAGAGGCTTTTTGCGGTTGTTGGTTTTCGTAACACAACTTTCAAAATTTTAAAACTCAAAAATTTTTTAGGAATAAAAATTTACTAATTGCAATTTATAATACAACAACTAATACTATATCTATATTAATTTTTTCAGAATTTTCGGATAAGTAGTTTTAGAGATATAAATTTATTTGTGTGAGCTGGGAAATCCTGAAAACCGCACGATAAATGTGTTTTCAGTTTTCAGGGAAACGGAGCCTCCTAGCTCAATTTTGACAATTTTTTCGGGGCCCCCCCCCCCCGTCATCCTCCCACACTATCCAGAAGCCGGATAGTCTTCAGCCCCCAGCGGATCATTTGGGCTGAATTTCAACCCCCTACCCCTAAGTTGACTCCTGGACTTAGTCTCTGGGGGATGAAAAATTTAAAATCGACATAACAAAGTAACTAGTGCACCGATTCGGACCGGGTTTTTTGCAAAAAATAACACAATTAAAGAGTTAACAAATCAGGGGGGGAAGGACTCTATGTAGAGCACTTTAAATATTTTTGTGTTTTTGTTTTCTGCATTTTACTTAATACTAATTTAGAAATTAATAACCAATACGGTTTAACTTAAGTATAGAGTAAGATTGGAATAGAGACGACTCTACGTAGAGAAAAGTAGAGTTTTAAGGAAATTATTTTAAAGAAACTTTTTACATTTTTAATATTGAAATAGATATAAATATTGAGATAGAAATTAAAACCAGACTCTTGGTAGAGCCAAGTAGATTGTTTTAATAATTTTGTTTTACTTTTGTTTTATTATACTCTTGTTCTTACTCTATTAACAGTACTGTCTATAAAGAGACTCTACATAGTCATACAGAGACCTTGGTAGAGCTGGACTCTTATTTTATTTTATTGACTAATTTTATTTCATACGTGACACAGACCCCCCCTTCACAGGGTCTAACACATATTTTACACACAGACCCCCCTTTACAGGGTTTTACATACGGACAACTTTCCCTGATCCATATACAACAACTTATACTATACACCGTACTCATACACATTCACACAATAATCATGTACCGCACACCCACGACCTCTGGCGCTGCCAAAAAGCCCACCACCCCCAGCCCTACCACCACAACCGCAGCAGCACATGACGCTGCCAGGACCTTTATTAAAAGACCGGAAGCCAAGAGAAGATCGCTCGACAACATGGACATTTACAAAAAGCAGAAACATAATTACGCTGCATTGTCGAGCGATCAGCTCCTCCAGGAAATGATGAAAACCTTCGAGGATATACCCTCGAAGGTACAGGAGTACCCTCAGATGAGGAAAGATATCAAACATTTCCTGGAGGTGCAGTCGGATAAGGGCATAAGAGCAATCTTCGAGCTCAGTCGACGCATACAGAGCCTCGAAGCAGACGCCCCAAAAATAGAATCACCTACAAAAACCTTGGCACCCGAAGGGCAAGATAGTATCACTAAGAAACTGGGAGAGGTGGAAGCGACACTTGCAGGGCGTATAAACGAATTGGAACAAAGTCTGAAAACAGACATAGAGCGGCTTCATAACAGTAACGACGACCGAGGCTCTGACATGATCGACAAGATCATCGATAGGATCGACGAAACCAGAGCTGACATAGACAAAACGACCGAGAAGGTCGAAAGTCGAACGCATGCTCTGGTTAAAGATCTGATCGGTGGTATTGCCGATGATGTCATAGCAGCCAAAAAAGACCTCATGGAGGTCACAAAAGGACTGGTATGCGAAATAAACACAGCACCAGTCCTAAAGTCATATGCCAGCGTCGTAGCAGCCAGACCTACCCACCGCCCTGCACTTCATTCAATGGCGGTCACCCTCGAAGGTGGTCTGGAGACTGCTGACGAGGTGCTCGCCAGGGTGAAAAAAGCGGTCGACGCCAGAGGTACTGGCCTTAAAATTAACAAGGTTCGCAAGGCCAAGAACCAAAAAATTATATTGGGTTGCGATACTGAAGAGGAGAGGAAGAAAGTACAAAAAATAATAGAGAGTCACGGGGATGGATTAATAGTAGCACCTATAAAAAATAAGGATCCCCTCGTCATCTTGAAAGACGTTTTTATAGACAGCGAAGACGAAGACATAATAAAGGCGCTATACGCCCAGAATAAAGATGTTTTTATTGGTCTTACTGAAGAGGACATAGAAATGACAACAAAATTCAAAAAGCGGACAAGAAATCCGAAGACGGTGCATATTATACTACAAGTGAAGCTAATGTTTGGCAGAGGATGACGGAGGCTGGAGCCCTCTATCTAGACCTACAAAGGGTCAGAGTCGAGGACCAGTCTCCGCTCATCCAATGCACGAAATGTCTTGCATACGGACATGGTCGGAAATTTTGCACCGAGAGTGTGGACAGATGTAGTCACTGTGGAGGACCGCATCTCCGCGAGAGATGCGCAGACTTTTCCGCAGGGAATGAACCACAGTGCTGCAACTGCTCACACTCTGGGTTGCGGAGGACCGACCATAATGCATTTAGTGCTGAATGCCCGGTACGGAAAAAATGGGACTACCTGGCTCGTGCAAACACGGCCTATGCCTGAATCATTTACGACAAATTGCACTACACGTTCAAACAGCCACAAAAGCACACAGGAACATAACACCACACACACAAACATGAAATACACGACAAATACAAACTGATATACAGAATGTATATTGAATATACACGATTATATCAGCACAGTAACACGAACATGAATCACAACACAAACAAAGGAAAAAACAGTATGAAATAAAAATTAGCAAAAGAAATGGCCAATATATATATATATATATATATATATATATATATATATATATATATATATATATATATATATATATATAAATTTAGTATATATAATATATTGCCTAGAAAAGAGTGGGTAAAATATAGAAGGATGTATAAAATTAGATACATGAGAGAAACTCTTCAATCTTGACAAATACATAACTGTAAGATGTGGCAAAATTGCAAATGTAAAACTAAATAGATTTAAGTTCTTACTGCTGTACAAACAATAAATATAAGAATAATTAAGAAATAGCAATGAACAATGTTAGAAATAAGACGTTAGAAAATAGTAGGTATATATTGACATTAGACTTATAAAAATAAAAATAGAATTAAGAAAAAGCTGTAGGAATTAAGAAATAAAATGATAAGTGTAATAGTTGTAAGTCAACAAATATGTAAACTAAGGAAATTTGTAAGTTAAATAAAATTAGCAAGTAAGATGTAGTGTTGAAATTTGTAAGCTTAAATAGTATATAAAGTGTAAATACTATTGAAGGTATAACAGAAAATAAACAAAATGTAAGAACCTTTATTTTCCCAAAGGCAAGAACAACTAGGCATAGAGTAGCGGGAGTCCCACCCGGCAAAGAATGAGTGAGGATGGATAACAGAAAGACCAAGTATGCAGCCTGAAAGTGTGAATACATGCGAGAACTGGAATGTATGAGTAACATAGATTAATAAGGACCCGGTGATCCCATGATCGGGGAAAAGCGATTTAAAAAAAAAAAAAAAAAAAAAAAAAAAAAAAAAAAAACCTAACCTAACCTAACCTAACCTAACCTAACCTAACCTTTTTTTTTTTACGTGGGGAAATCCTCATGGATACCCGTCTGTCGTGTAGGCGTCAGACAGGTTATGCCGGACTCCTACCGGCTAAAACCCCACTGTTTACATCTCATCACCTTTTGTCAGGGCTACGGGAACGCTTTCGCATACTACCGCAATCCCGACGGCAACAGCCCTTACAGGCTCCGACTCGATGACTTCTTCTTGGAGGGGCGTACCATCACACCGTACGCGCCACCTCGAGGCCCTGCATAATAGGTGACGGACAGCCCCAGTGTCCGCCCCCTAAGCCTCAATTACGGGGGTGGAAGAGAGCCTGATATGCTCTTCTCCGGCGCCCAGCTCTCCGGCTGCGGATTGGGATTGTTGCCGTCTTTTCCCTCTCCCTCTCCGCAACTTCCTTTTGTGACATCACTTTTTCGCAAAATGTTACCCCAGCACTCCACGCCCTCTCGCATCCAACCATAGCTTTAATAAAAGCTGGGAGCGAGAGGTCATCCCCCACTACAGCCACGAGGTCCCGACGCAAGTCAGCCCAAGCCGGGCAAACCTCAAGGGTATGCTGCGCCGTGTCCTCGTCGCTACCACAGTGATGGCACTCAGTTGTCGGCTCTCTTCCGGCTATACGGCACAGATACTTACCGAAGCACCCATGTCCGGAAAGCACCTGCACCAGCCGGAAGGTCAGTGACCCATGCCGCCTGTTTGTCCGGTCTAACATGACCGGAAGAACAGCATCGACAGTTCTGCTTCCTGCCTTCGGGTGGGCTAGACGCTCCTTCCACTTTTCAAGCACCAGTTGCCGAGTGTGGAGCTTTCGCAATTGCCACTCTCTGGGAGAGGGGGGACATCCTCGGTGTCGAAGTTCCAAGCGCCAATCGTACATAGACGCAAGGAACTCCGCCTCTATATCCCAGGGTGGAGACGCCGCCAAAACGCATGCCGCCTCAAAGGAGATCGTCCGGTATCCTCGCACGACTCCGACGGCCATCGCCCTCTGGGGCCTTCTCAGGAAGGCGATGGTTCTTTCCGTCAGAGCCCCAGCCCATATAGGGGCCCCATATAAAGCCATGGACCGAACCACCCCCAAATAGAGACGGCGGCAATTCGCATCGGGCCCTCCGACATTGGGTAGCAACCTTTTTAAGGCAGCTGTTGCTCTCATTAGCCGGGGGGCCAAGCACCTAAAGTGCTCGCGGAAGCTCCAACGGCTATCCAGGATGAGTCCAAGGTACCTCATATTGGACCCAACCTGAATACGGACATCACTGACAATGATGTGGGATCCCTGTGGCGGTGCTTTTCGAGGCCTGTGAAAGCAGATAGCCTGGGACTTGCTTAACGCCACTTCCAGCCCCAACATCCTTATTCTGCCAACAACCAGTGCCACTGACGTAGTGGCAATACGAACGGCTACCTCATAGGTCTCCGCCCGGGCAGTGACCAGAGTATCGTCTGCATAGCAGATTATGCCAGCACCCGGGGGAAGGTCTCCCCGCAACACCCAGTCATAACCGACGTTCCAAAGAAGCGGTCCTAAAACCGAGCCTTGTGGAACGCCGCACGACATTACTCTCCTTAATATCCTGCCTTCCCGCCCAGGATAGCAGACACATCGCTCAGAGAGATAGCTCCCGATTATTCGTCTGAGATAGGGAGGCACCTTGTGGTACTTCAGTGCCTCGCTGATGCACTCCCAGGGCATGGTGTTGAAAGCGTTGGCAATATCTATAGACACTGCCAATAAAACCCCACCCCTTGCTAAAATCTCGTCCGAATGGGCCTTGACGCATTTAATAGCGTCTATCGTTGACCGACCCATTCGAAAGCCAAATTGCTGGTCTGACAAATCGGGACCCATCTCTTCGAGATGCCCGATAAGACGACGGGCTATTATTCGCTCGAAGAGCTTATCTGCTTCATCGAGCAATACTACAGGGCGGTAGGCGGAGGGAGAGTCGGCGGGGCGCCCATCCTTCTTCAGAAGGACTAGCCTGCCCGTTTTCCACTGTAATGGGAACCGTCCCATCTCCAGACAGGCATCAAGTAGCCTGCGGAATCGTTCCCCTAGTTCCTTGAGGGCTAAAACCCAGGCGCGGCCAGGAATGCCGTCGGGACCTGGAGCTTTGTTTTTTTTTGCTCGGAGTTTTAAGACTGCCGCACCAAGTTCCTCCTGCGACACTCGTGGCACCTCATTCTGTCCTTCTTCCATCTCCTGTACAGAGGCCATTGCTGGTGGTAACCACTCCGCCCGATCTGGAAATAGCACGTTCACCACATCCTTAACAAATTGAGGTTGGAGACTCTCCGTGAGTGGAGGCGCCCAAGATCGAAGTTTGCCCCTGACCATCTTATACGGACGTCCCCATGGATCTTGGTTGAGGGTCTCTAAGAGCTCCTCTCTTGAGCGTGTCTTAGCCTCGCGAATGGACAGCTGCAGAATTTTCCGGCATTCTCTATACTTTTCGTATAGCTGTTCTTCTACAGTATCGTTACGAAGCCGTCTTCTGCGATACCTGGCGTACAGGCGCCTCGCTTTCACACAGTTAGTGCGTAAAACTGCTATCTCTACAGACCACCAGTACACCTGGCGCCTAGGAGGTGGGTGTTTGGCGCATCCTGAAACCAAGTTGTCTCCGTCTCAACCTCTACAGGCCCATTTGGTGGGGACAGCCACGATTGGACAATAGAGGCTTCAATGACAGCATCTCTACTCATACTTCTCAATACCCATCTTTTGGTTAATGATGGGATATGCCTTCTGACCGGACGACCGACGCTCGGAGTCTCTGGAGAAGTGGAGACATCGAAACGAATGTAACGATGGTCCGACAACGTTTCCACGTTCTCCAAAACTCTCCAGCCATGAACGCGGCTTGCTGTGGCAGGGGATGCAAACGAGACGTCTACGATAGATCCTTCCTGTCTCCGCACGCATGTGTAGACCGATCCCTGATTCAGCACTGTTAGGCCCGTTATAGTCACCCAGTCCTCTAGTGCCTCGCCACGCGCATCAGTCATAGGAGAACCCCAGACAGTAGATTTAGCGTTAAGGTCTCCCATGACAAGTACTGGGCGAGGTAGGTTTTGCCCAATAAGAGCCCCCAAATCGCTCAAGAATGTCTCAAATTCGGCAAGGCATCTGTTTGGAGAGAAGTATACCCCAATGAGAATTATTTCCCTCCACAGAATCGCCACATATCCCTTACCTCTCGCAACTATTGTGGAAGGTGGGACGCCTGCAGCCGTCGACGATATGATGGCCACTAAGCCATCGATGTCACCTACCCAGTTGTTCCTGGAAGCGACGAAGTATGGCTCGCCGACCACCGCTATATCAATCATCCACTGTGCCATGCTCTGCAAAAGCAAATCCTGTGCGCCGGCACAGTGGTTGATGTTGGCCTGAACCTGACCTAACCTAACCCTAACCTAACCTAACCTAACCTAACCTAACCTAACCTAACCTAACCTAACCTAACCTAACCTAACCTAACCTAACCTAACCTAACCTAACCTAACCTAACCTAACCTAACCTAACCTAACCTAACCTAACCTAACCTAACCTAACCTAACCTAACCTAACCTAACCTAACCTAACCAGTTGCA
>CAJQZP010001586.1:0-27695 GCA_907164705.1 Parnassius apollo
AGTGAAACGTACAGTGGTAGACCGCACCGTAGGGCGTTTATGAAATTTGGCGGCTGGGATTAATCTGAACAATTCTGCTGAGCACTATCCGTAATAGATGCGGTACTCAGCCGTGAATGAAGATATTGTGAAGAAACCTAGATGTCAAAGAAATAAAACATTTCGAGGACATGTGAAGTCCGCGACCATGCATTGGAGCCACGCGGTGGACTTACTTTTTTAAATATTCCCTCTAAGAATTGCGAAAAGGCCTGTGGAAAGTAGTGTTGCCCAAAATCGGTCTTGGTCTTGCAGTCTTGGTCTTGTTCTTGCATTTTTGCAAGACCAAGACCAAGAACAAGACCGCCTAATTTTAGCAGGACTAAGACCAAAACTGACCGTGCAAGATTTGAGCAAGAACAAGACTAAGCCTGCGAGACTCTTGCGTCTTGCAATTAGGAATGAGTGTCGTTCCAGGGAGTATAGGACTCTATGAGACGCAAAAAATATATTAAAAAAAAATTTGGAAAATTGGACTTATGCGCATTACGAACAATACCTTAAACATACATAGCGGATGAAAATATCCATTAAAATAAAAAACAGTGCATCCCTAGTTTTGATCATCGGCACTTTGATAGTGCGCGGCGTCTTGTTGTCGGCATCATCCAAGGTCAAATACTGACCTGTCAAAGAAATTTTGCAGCTATTCGAAAGTACAAGGTCAAGATACACGCGCCAGCGGCTTCTATTGATATCGCATTCAATCGTCGCCGCCGCGCCGCACGCACTACATTTGACACTATTTGAATGCCGCCATAGAGTACATGTTCCAAAGAATAAAATAAGTTTCCGGGTACTCAGAATGGACACGAATACATTATGCTGATCACGCAAGGAATATTGTAATTAGATAATGGTAAGGATAGGTAGATACCATAATAATTTATTCTAGTAAGTAATTATTATAATATTAACTATATGGGTTTATAATAATTACTTACTATTATTATTATTACCTAATAGATAAACATGTTCAATAAGTTCACTGCAAATCTCGATTTTTGGAAGTGTGTGTTTTTGAACACAAAGTGTTCGAATATGTCGTCACCCAATTGATAAATATTGTAGACACTTTTAACACACTTGAAACGTGTAAATATTTTGTACGATGCTAATCGAATAATATGCCTACTTGAATAAAACATATTTGAATTTTGAATTTCAAACGAGTGAAGGCAAATTTAATTTAATTAACGTAGATTAATTCAATCATAAGAAGAACATAATATACACAATTTTATTTACATATTTACATTTCATTTTTACGTAGGTACACTATACCTATCTGGGAACGCATATACTTTATTAATCTTCTGAAGAATCATTAATTTTATCAAAGGATGCCGAACTTTCCTTTGTCGGTCTTTCGGCGTGTACTTACAAATAGTAGTATTTATTTTAATTCCAGTCATTGCCAATTGAGCTTTGCTTCGAGTCTAATGTATTAATTGTTTTTACTCTAATCCTTGTTGTTCTCGGAGTGATAAGTTTACAATTTGACATGAGTGACGAAGAGTCGAATAGTTCTAGTCGGAGTAGTGAGAGTTGGAGTTATAGATCTAAAAGACCTAAAAGTAAATTTGATGAGTTTTTCGACATAATTCATGCATCCCAAATTGCTTTGTGTAAATTATGCCAACATAAAAAGTTTGAAATAAAAATGAAAAACAGAAACAATTCAGGCTTAAGGAAGCATCTAATATCTTTCCACAAAAAGGAATCACAAATATTTCTTCCTGAAAAAAGTGGAGATATCACAAGGTTTTTAATAACCACCGGAAAAAGTGGACAGGTAAGAAAAAATATACTTATCACACAATTACATAACACATATATTATGTAACTAGCGGCCGCCTACGGCTTCGTCCGCGTACAATATCTGATTTCCTATGAGATTTTGAAATTTTCTCGCTGCAAAAGTCTTACCAAGTATAAAGAGGCTATTATGTAAAGCTTAACTATGCAAGTATTTATTATTTAAAACTAATAAAGTAAATGTCGATCTTCATATCTATACTTTAAAAATATAGGACTTGCATGTAACCATTTTACCCCAATTTCACCCCCTTAGAGTTAGGATTTCGTAAAACAGCTTATTCAGGATTTTATTATTGAAAACATAACTTTAATGCCGATTTTCGTGTCTTTAACTTCCAAAACGTAGGACTTTCATACAAACTTCCAACTCCCATTTCACTCCCTTAGGGATAGATTTTCTCAAAACCGTTTCTTAACTGATCTCTATGTCATAAAAGGAACCTACCTTACAAACTTAAAGTTTGTATGTTTTGTAGTTCCTGAGATATCGTTATAGTTAGTCAGTGAGTGGTAGTCATTATATATATATATATATATATATATATATATATATATATAGATTATAGTGTTAAATATGTATTTATAATTCACTCATATTTTCATTTGTTTTCATAATCGGCGAGACACATGATTTACTGTTTTATTTCAGTCTGAAAATAGCAGTGACAACATCACGACAGCTACAGTTGATTGGTTGGTTAAAAAATATCTTCACTTCTTATTTTTCGATGACGAAGCTACACAAGTATATTTTCGATAAATTTGCCCAAATATGGTGTTTCCTAAAAGGTTCACAATTAGAAGGAAGGTCAAAAGAACGGTTTGAAGAGCTTCAATTGAATCTTAAGAAACGACTACAACAATTTTCATCTAAAATGTCATTTACCATTGATGGATGGACGTCAATTGCTGGTAGGAGTTACTACGGGGTCACTATTCATTATATAGACCACGAATGGAAGTATCGATCTGATTCCTTGATTTTATACCATCACGCGGTCGACATACTGGGGAAGATATTGCAACGATTTTCCACGAATGTTTATTGGAATATGACATAATTGATAAAATACAGGGTATCACGGTCGACAACGCAACTGCAAATATTAAATTTATGTATGAATTGGACAAACAGCTGCCACACTTTGATTCAGACAATCAACATTTTCGGTGCTTTGCTCACATTTTGAACCTTGGTGAACAGCAGTATGAAGACAATGAAGACGAAACTGAGAAAGATGAAGAATATGCGCCAAATATTGCTGACTCACGTACAGCTATAACAAAATTACGTAGTATTTCCAGTAAAATAAAAAGAAGTGAAATATTGAAGAGGAAGTTACAGTCTGCTTGTGAAGCAGCTGGCGTGCCATCAAATCTGAACCCCATACTCGACTGTCCAACGAGAGGGAATTCCACACATGATATGATTGGATTTGGTTTAAAAGTGAGAACTGGCATTAACATATTGTGCACTTCCGTCACCGAATTGAATGATTTTCAAATCACAGATAGTGAATGGCAAATACTCGAAAAAATACATAAGTTTCTAATAAACATTAAACTTCTATCAACGAAACTTGGTGGAGAAAAATATGTTACATTACCGCTAGTCATTGTATCATTCTCTCTTGCTCGATAAAATTGAATCCATGGTAAAACAATTAGATGAGAAACCTAATCGATCCGAAGTGGATGAAAGGCACATTGTGGGTTTTCAAGCAGCTCGAGACAAAATGCTTAAACATTATAAAAACTGGATTTATTGTATCTCTTTAATTTTAGACCCAAGGCATAAGACTCAGACTTTTGACATGACATTATGGGGGAAGCAAATTAAAACAGAAAGCCTGCGCAAATTTAATGAACTTTATAAAGAATATAAAAGTCTACACTCAGTGAATACATCTCCAAAATTACCAAGAAATGAAAAGAAAGTATGTGAATATGATGAAGATGAAGACGTAATGAACTTTGAGAAATTGTATGCATGTCCTTCGACGTCATCTGGATCTGGATATTTTCATCAAGGCTTAGTTATAGACGAGTTGGAGGAGTACCTAAGTAAACCCAAAGCCGCCAGTTCGGAAGATATTTTAGAGTGGTGGAGGACGCATGAGACAGAATATCCGATTTTATCGAAGGTGGCCCGTGATTTTCTTTCAATACCTGCAACTTCAGTACCTGCTGAGAGATTATTTTCTAAAGCATCATTAGTAATTAGAAAACATAGAAATAAGTTAAGTGATGAGTCAGCCAGTATATTAATTCTTTTGACCAAGAATTAATACACAAAGTATTATATTATATATATTAATTATTGGTCAAAAGAATTAATATAAAGTAACAGTAATGTCAAAGCTGTTGTGTACTGTTATGTAATTTAATTTGTATTGTATTTTATTTTTTTATTTAAATAAATGGTAAATTGTATAACTCTTTTATTCCATTTCATATAAGGGTCTATCAATCTCTTTCTAGACAGATAATGTTCTTTATAATACAGTCAAGTTAATGTCATTAATTTATATATGTATTGACTAAGTTTAAATGTAAAGAAACAGACTAACTCCCGTGGCCGTGAGACTTGGTAGACAGCTCAGTTTGTTAGAGCATCGGCACGGATCGCTTAGGTCGTGGGTTCAAACCTCACCCGGAATTAGTTGATTTTTCGAATTTCTCATTAAATGTTTAGACACTTATTAATTTGGTTGGTCTTTCTATGGCTATGTTAATTCAAGCTCAAAATGTGCCTACTCTGTTAAGTTGTTCTAAGATCTAAAGTAACGTTTAATAAATAACAATAGGCTAATAGGTAATTGCGAGACTTGCGAGACTCTTGCTGCAAGACCAAGACCAAGAACAAGACTGAGAGCGCAATACCAAGACCAAAAACAAGACCAGGTGTATTGCCGCAAGACCAAGACCAAGACTGGCTTTCTCGTCTTGTTCTTGCATTTGGGCAACACTAGTGGAAAGCTGTGGGTTGTAAAAAAATCTTTAACTTTACTTCTTTTACTAAACAGTTATTGTATACATAGTAAAGTTACCTCTAAGAGTCTTCAATAAGAGAAGCCCTCGTACATATGAAAGCTTTAACTTTACTTTTTTACTATACTATTATTGTTTTGTCGGCTCAGTAGAATTCCAACAATAACTATCGTACCAAGGACACAATAAATGTGAATGACATTTCATAGGAACAAAGTTTTATTTCATATTCAGCTTCGTAGACAAAGTTCTAACGATTTCGAGTTATCTTAAAGAGCGAGAATTTATTTTTTAGCTGTAATGGCAAACGAAAATTCTATCCATCTGATCGTTAGTGTTGAAAAACTGCAACACCAGGGGAAATGTCGGGCTTTTAAAAAGGAGTGAGCTCGTTTCTTGAAGGTCCCTAATTCGTATCGGTCCAGAAAAACGCTGGTGGTACACAATTTCATTTAATTGTTTATAATGTTAATTGGTTATAACGTTTTTTAAAGAAAATCATCTGTGTGTTCACTTTATTTTACCTGCCTTAACAACTACATAGAACCTACGACTACGCAATAGAACCAGAGTAAACGACATAGCCCAATGGATTAGTAAGCTCAAGTGGCAATGGGCTGGTTATATATAGCTCAGAGAACCGATAACCGATAGGAAGAAAGGTTCTCAATTGGCAACCTCGTACTGGTAGCCGAAGTGGGCGGCCTCACACTAGGTGGAGTGACGACCTGGCTAGACATGCAGGAAGTCGATGGATGCAGGTGGCTCGGGACCGTGCTTTGACATTCCTTGGGGGAGGCCTATGTTAAGCAATGGACTTATGTAAGGAGTAATGATGATGATAATGAATGACTATAACATACATACAAATGTATTTTTGCAAAAAATGTGGCACCTCAACTAGACCCTCCCTCTTAGATGGAGTGACGAACTGGTAAGACATTCTGGAACGGTGAATGCAAGTGACTTGGGACCCTATTTTGTGGCAGGCATCCTTATGAGAGGCAAACATATTTAAATGAAACTAATTTTTCGGATTTTATCGCGTTTAATTTGAACTTTTTAATCCCGACGTTTAGGGTGTTTTACAGCACCCATGGTCACGAGGGGGGACGTCCCAATGTCTTAGTTAGGTCGGCTGCATTCACTTTTTGGATATTAATTTTTTGCTTGATCCACGCAGAACGAGTTAACAGTATTTTGAAGTCTTGCAGTGGTATGCTTGAGTTTGGATTTAATTTTATTATGTATAGGATCCCAAACAGATTGTAGCGCCCATCCATCTTTTCTGTTGAAATTAGAATGTTTTTTTTTAAATTTCAATACTTACGAATCATCCTTGGTAGGAATCGATGTTTTTTTTTGGGAGAATTTGTGGTCTATCAAATTTAATATAATGCTCACAGATAATATGTTTACAGACTAATATATTACTGAAAAAATCGGTCAGTAGACTATACTGATTTAAATGTCTTTAAATAGGGTACTGCTTTGCGGTCAATACAGTTGGGGTCTCCTATTACAGCCAACTACAACTCTTTTCTTTATTACCAGCCAGCAGAAGTCCACTGCTGGTTGCGGGCCCGCTGATGTAGGAAGGAATGTTTATCGACCCTTATCGAGGATTTGTCTCTAGACAATCGCAGTACCAGACGTCTTGATTGCGCGGAATTTAATTAATTATGGGAATTAAATATACTTCCCCAAGCTCATCTACATCCTATTAAAGTCCAATGCTGAACACCACGCTTGGCCAGCGGGTTGGCAACCACAGTTTTATTGATTTCAGTCGTTATTGGGAAGACGCCGCTGGCAGTCTTCTGATTACGAAAGTTGAATGATTGAATACTTCGAAAAACGACCAAAAACGATTGGAAACGTTTAAAGCAAATTAAACAGTACACCTTAACTCCATTTTCTTGATAAATTTAACTGGGTGTCAAAGCGAGTTGATTATGTTTTTAATTATCATTTGTATCTATTAATTGTTAAAAACTGACCGTGTACTTGCGGTGTGACAATATCCACTACCCAGTATCGTCCCGTGGGTGTCGTAATCGTAAGAGGCAACTAAGGGAAACTTAAACCGTAGATGACATAGTAACAGCATATTTCTGATAATAAGTCAAAATATTTAAAAAAAACTTCGATTTCAAGCCCGCGTGTCAAACGTGGCAACTGTGGCAAAATCCTCGCTATGAAGCAATCTATGGGAGTTTATGAATTGTTAAAAATGTAATTCAATATTTTTAAACCCTTATAAATTTAATAATACGTTATTATAAGTAACCCATGTTATACATATAACGATATTTTAAATGAATAAGTTATTAAGAAATAAAATTCATTTATTTTTGACTCTACCTAGTGGGGGACCATCCTGCACTCCAAACCAGACAACAGCTGTCCAAGAAGAAGTAGGTTTAATATTATTTTTATCTGGATGCTAGTACCTCAAACCGTTGCGAGAAATAGGATTTTGACACGAACTGACAGACGGAAAACAATGACACTATAAAGATTCCTTTTGACATTGTAAGTTACAAAAATCCGGAAACGAACATGTTACTGTTCCTACATGATGTGTCATGTGATGATATATGGATCTGAGATGTGGTCATATACTGCTGGCCATATGGAAGCTCAAGGTTGATCAGCGAGCTATGCAGAGGTCTGTGCTTGGAGTTACTTTGTGTAATAGACTTCGTAATGAAGAATTCCGAAGTAGAACTAGAGTCACCGACGTAGCCTAATGGTTCAGTAAGCAGAAGTGGCAATGGGCTGGACATATGGCTATTAAAATTAGAAAGTAACATTATTCTAAAAAGTTATATAGACAAAGAGAAATTAGTTTTTATCTTAGAAATACCATTAAAAGAAAAAGAAACGCATAACTATTACAAGATTATTCCTATCCCTATAAAGAAATTGACCAACACCTATATACCATAATTCCTAAATACCCCTACCTATTAGTGAATGGTTTGAAATACAGAAACGTAGCAAGCCCGTGTACCCAAATAGAACCAAACAAACACTTATGTTCGGAGGAAAATATGGCACCAGTTGATGAAGAAACATGCATCGAAGAAATAATGCTGATTAAAAATAATTGCCATCAACATCAAATAAAAATAGAGAAGTTGAAAATACAGAAAATAACTTTTGGCCACTGGATACTTTATGCAGAAGACGATGTTATACTGACGGAGCAGTGCAAAGATGATACCCACAGATTTAATCTACAAGGAACATACATTTTGACGCCGAGCATAGGTTGCAGCACACAAATGGGAAAAATAACCATTGGCCTATCGAGCAACATGTCGGAAGCCAGTCTACAGATAACACTTGTGAAGATTCCGGAGGTGCATTACGACGTGACAAAAGAAGTAAAGAAGTTGGACTTAACAAACGTAGACTTCAGCAACGTAAAAGAAATCATGAATAGTGTTAGAAATAGTAATAGTGAAATGGTGGTGCAAACTCTAGTGACGAATAAAATAAGTATATGGACTTTAAGTATTTATGTTGTGGCACTACTAATTATAATTGTTATTGTATTTAAACGGAAATTTCATAGATTAAGTCAGAGACAAAATTCTCCGAAGTCAACTTCATCTCCTTCGGATAATTTTTCTCTTGGGGAGGGAGAGGTTAAGTGTGATGACCCCTCTAATATATGCTTCACAAGCACTCACAAGAATTAGGCCGTGCGTCATAGCACGGGCTGCTTAGTAAGAGATATTTTAATATAAATACTAGGCTAAGTTAACTGTAAGACGGATTAGTTTTGGAAGTAATTATAAGCTGTAACTCTGTGATTTTGTATAAATAAATTATTTTTTTAAATAAAGTCGTTGTCGTCAACTTAATTCACGCCTTTTGTAAGCTTCCTCGCCTTTTTTCTTTAATAGCTTCCTATAATTGATCTAGTAAATTTATAGAAACATCACGTTCCTACTAATCATTCAAAAGGATACGTTCTGTATCCTTTTGAAATCGTCGCCATGATCTTTCCGGCCGATTGAGACAGCCTATACTTCTTAAAGTGTACCTTTTTAAGCCACTGCATCGACTCTTGATTTGACTCAAGTTCATAATGGTGAACTCAAGTTTCATCGCCAGTTAAAATTCTGTCCTTGTTTGAAAAGGGGATGGAATTTGTAAATCATGGTTTTCCCTAGAGAGGAATCCCTACAAACAACTGACATCTCTTAAATAATGTCTTAAAGTGTCATTCCTTGTTTGGTGAGAAACTTAATGACGGCGCGATATTAAATTTTCTTCATAGTGGCTAGTTTCTTCCCGATTAACTTGTTTAATCGTTGATAACACAAAAGTTATAACCCAATTAGACTAAAACTTGGTATATATACTAACAAAAAGTCACTCAACTAGCGCCTACCTGGATGAGTAATTTAACGTTAAATTCACCCTCGCCAACCCCGCCATTCCGCGAACTATTTGACCTCCCATCGTATCGTGTAAGTAATGGTACTTATTTTAGAGAATAAGGGTGACAAGCAGCACATAGTCCACCAAATAAATAATAATAAATAAATAAAAAAGTAATAATAAGATAAAAAATAAGTGGATGCTGTGTTCCACAGACTTCTCCCTTCGTTCTCCAACAAAAATCAAAATGCAGTTGCGTATCACAGATGGAACGCCCCGTTTCCAATAAAAAGGGTCTCCGGTTCTGTACACTCACAATATTTATTATATTTAATAGGTTTGTCTTAAACTGTACTACTGTGCCGAACATAAGTTGCATACTGAATAAACTTGTTATTTATAAGAATAGAACAAATGTTCAAAAGTATTAAAAATTCATATATATAGTTGAAATGTCACGCTTCAGTTAATAGATCTAATTCCATAGAACTGGTCTTGGTTCTACGTACGTATTTGTGATAGCACCTGGGCGATATTTACGATGTTGTGGCCTGCCGACTAGCAATGGTTAGCCGCGACCACACAAATAATTTTAAAATACATATATTTATCGCAATATTAGTGCGTCAAATAAAACATTTAGAGCATTTGTTTCAGTATTTCTTTAGTAGGTATATATATTATATAGGTATATATATATATATATATATATATATATATATATATATATATATATATATATATATATATTATATAGGTATATATTGTTACGAGCTTAGGGTTCGTGACAATAAAAATTGCCGATAAAATTACCTAAATTAACACTTTAATTTACTTTACACAAATTAAAGTTAAAAACACTAATAATTAAACACACTTATTCACTTTTATTCCGCTCCGAAGCTTCGCTTGTTTCGCCAAATCAACACTACTACTCGATCGCATCTTGCAGCGCCTATATATTTAAATTAGCAAAGAAATATCCAGAATGTTCAAGTAAACACGCGCAAGGTACCAAGCGTTCGAGTTTCGACTAGGCGCTGTCGGTTGAGTAATTTGTGACGTCATTTTCGCAATGCTCCCCTCGCTCTCGTTCCTGACACTAGATGGCGCTAGTGTATTGTCGATTTGAGCGCGTAATACTGCCCCCCTCCTAAGACATGCTCGTCCCGAGCATTATCGGCCCCATAATAACGCGCTAGGCGATCCACATGGACGATCTTAGGAGTCCCTCTTGCGCCTTTCTGTATCCGGTAGGTTACATCGTTGATCCTGGTCACAATCCGGTACGGGCCGTCCCATTTAGCTTGAAGCTTAGGAGATTTCCCTTTGCTGCGGACTGGATTGTGCAACCACACAAGTGAACCTTCGTCGAACCCTTTGTTGTTCATTTTGCGGTCATACCGGGTTTTCATCTTTTCAGACATTTGCTGGCCCGATTGTCTGACGTGCTCATAAACGTCATTCATTTTTTTCCGCAAGTCATTTGCATAATCGGTTATACTGCGTGGAGCATCAGGTGGTGTCCCGGTGATCAGGTCTGCAGGCAGCCGTAATTCTCTTCCAAAGTTTGCGAAAGCTGGTGTCACTGCTGTACTTTCGTGAACAGAACTTCGATATGACAACAAAAACGGTTGTATGTGCTTGTCCCAATCTCGTTGCCGATTGTCTACAACTTTTGCTAGGTACCTCTCCAATGTCTGATTAAATCGTTCCACCATTCCATCAGATTGCGGGTGATAAGAAGTCGTTCTTGTTTTATGAGTACCCATAACTCGGCAAGTTTCCTGGAATATTTGAGACTCAAAATTCCTTCCTTGATCGCTGTGAATCTCTAAAGGTACACCAAAACGACAGAAGACTTCATGAACTAGTTTATCAGCAACTGTTGAAGCTTCTTGATTTGGAATGGCGAAGACTTCTGGCCACTTAGTGAAGTAATCCATCACAACCATGAAATACTTGTTACCGCTTTCACTCTCCGGAAACGGCCCCGCCACGTCAATGGCTATTCTCTCCCATGGTGCACCAACATTGTACAACTTCAATGCACCTCTACTACGAGTCTGAGGTCCCTTTACAGCCGCACAACTTGTACATTTGCGACACCAGTCCTCGACATCGTTTCGACAGTGGACCCAGTAAAACCGTTCTCGGATCTTCAGCAGAGTTCGTTTAACTCCCAGATGGCCTCCTGAATAATCATTATGGTACAGCTGTAGAACATCCGGTACTTTAGCTTTAGGGACAACCATTTGTAAATGACAGCTGTCTCCCCGAACATTTTCCCATTTACGGCACAGAACTCCATCCTGAAGCTGCAAGCTGTCCCACTGGGCCCAATAGCTTTTAGTGGTCGAACTCATCGCTGAGACGTCGCTCCACTTGGGCTTGGGAGCACTGGCCTTCATCCATTCCAGGATCGGCTTGATGTCCGGATCTTCCTGCTGTGCACGTTGTAAGCTGTCCTTCCACTCGTTGCTGAGGTGGTCTGCCCTGAGCATCCTCACGGATACCACTTCCTTACTCTCTTGCCTAGTACAATGTTTGCAATCTTCAGGACAAGGTCTTCTTGACAATGCATCTGCGTTGCCATGAGATTTCCCGTTGCGATGTTCGATCTCAAAGTCGTATTCCTGCAGTAGTTCAATCCACCTCGCAACTTGTCCTTCTGGATTTTTAAACTGCAATAGCCATTTTAGTGCAGCATGGTCAGTTCGTAAGTGAAATTTTCGCCCCAGAAGATATTTGCTAAAATGCTGCAACGACTTTACCACAGCTAGCAATTCGCGTCTTGTGACACAGTAGTTCCTTTCCGGTTTTGACAACGACTTGCTGAAGTACGCTATCACGACCTCTTGGTCACCATTACGTTGAGACAACACACCGCCAAGTCCTATATCACTTGCGTCTGTGTCAACTATAAATTCTTTGCTTGCATCAGGGTATCCCAAAATAGGTGTTTTGCACAGACGGTCCTTGAGCTCCTGGAATGCGATATTACAACTTTCATCCCAGCAGAAATGTCGCTTCTCCTCGGTTAGCTTATGCAGAGGTTTGGCTATATCTGCAAAGTTCTTCACAAAACGTCGGTAATAGGAGCACAAACCCAAAAATGCTCTAACCTGCGTCTTGTCTTTTGGAACCGGCCAATCCTTGACAGCGGCGATTTTCTCTGGATCTGTTCGGATACCTTCTTCCGATACTACAAACCCCAAAAAGTTAACTTGCCGTTGGAATAGTGAACATTTCTTCGGGCTCAACTTGAGGTTGGCACTCTGAATCTTCATGAGCACGCGTTCCAGGTTTTGAAGGTGTTCCTTAAACGTACGGCCTACGATGATGATGTCATCCAAGTAGACCAGACAGGCATCGCCAATTAGCCCGGTAAGTACAAGTTCCATCAGCCTTTCAAACGTTGCTGGAGCATTGCACAACCCAAACGGCATTACTTTAAATTGCCACAGACCCTTTCCCGTCGAGAACGCAGTTTTCTCCTTGTCCTTAGGGTCAATTTCAACTTGCCAGTAGCCACTTTTTAGATCCAGCGTGCTAAACGACTTTACTCCTGTAAGCATGTCCAGCGTGTCATCAATTCTTGGCAAGGGATAGCTGTCCTTCTTCGTAACGTCGTTCAGACGGCGGTAGTCAACACAAAACCGCATGCTGCCATCCTTCTTCTTCACCAGCACCACTGGTGAACACCATGGACTAGAGGAAGGTTCAATAACACCATCCTTCACCATTCCTTCAATCATGGTTTCCACTTCCTTTTCGCGTGCTACCGGCAATCTTCTTGGCCGCTGACGGATAGGCAATTCTTCTCCTGTGTTTATTTTGTGTTGAACTAAGCCAGTCTTTCCTATGTCAGCATCGTTTGATGAGAATACATCGGCGTACTCGAGTAACAACTTCTTCGCCTTGACCAATTCGTTCGGGGACAGAACACTGCGACAGTCTTCCAAAAGTGTGGTCACTCTCGTTTCTGAATCCTTGCTGGGGGTCCCACTCGATATATATTGGCACTGACGTAACCAATCCACTTCCTCACAAGTACCAACCAGTGTGCCTTTTTCTATAATCTGTTCCCGGTCGCAAAGGTTCAGCACACGTACTCCTGAGATGTCAGTGGTCCTGACCAAGGTTCGAGCTACTTTCCATGGAAGGTCATTGTTTACCCTTTCCACAAGTACACAACGGTGAGCTTGCCCAGCGTTTCGAGGAAGACTAACGGGAACAATCGTTTCCGATCTCGGCGGAAGAACAATCTTCTTAAAGCTGTACACGTTCCCTGGTAACGCACCTTCCATAAAAAGTTCCTCCTGTCCACATTTCAAAACACCTTGCTTAACGTCGATCTCACAACAATTATTCCTCATAAAGTCTAGGCCTAGGATGCAGTCGTCCATTATATCAGCCACGATGACATTATGCAGGTAGATCACGTTGCCTAGCTTCAACTCCATCTCCTTCTCTCCACGGACGGGTATACGCTGACCGGTGGCTGTTACCAAATTAATGCGTTCTCGGTTGTATGCGGAGTCCCCAAGGAACTGACTTATAAGTTGGGAACTAACAACCGTACGAGAGGCTCCAGTGTCTATGGTCAGTTTACACGGCATTCCGTTGACCTCGCCCTTGATGATTAGACTGTTCCCATCATGGGTTTGTGAGATCGAGATCCTTGGGGCTCTTTTAACATCAGCCAGCACCCGCCCCGCAGTTCTGGCTTTTACTCGTTTCCCTGCTGCTGCAGGGCGGTGCTGTTGGCCGCACTACCCTCCTGAGATCGTTCACCTTCCCTTTCTAGGGTTCGCTTAGGGCAGCTGGATCGATGGCCCTTTTCCCCACAGCCATAGCACCTAGGGCTGTATCCTCTGTTGCGGTCGCGAACTGTAGTTGCTGCAACCTCCCTGATGCGATGGGAACGATGATCCTGCCGCACGGCTTCCACCTCCAGTGCATGGGCCAAGGCGTTCTTAAGCGTGTCGTGGTGCCCGAGTCTCACAGCAGCTCTGACTTCAAGGTCGCGGATGCCATCGATGAATGTCTGAACCAGGTTCCCTTCAATGAGCGCAGGTACAGACTGGTATGCTTTTCGAACCATCTTCTCCACCTCAAGGGCCCACTGCTGCAGGTTCTCGTTGCTGCGCTGCACGCGATCTTTAAGCTGCGCGCGAAAGACGTGTTCCAGATGAGCGTCGCCATATCTCGCTTCCAAGGCCTCAAGAAGCTGCTCATAGGTCACTTTCTTACCGAGAGCTTCCAACACAGTTAAGGCTTGGTCGCGCAGGCCTAGGGTGAGTGCAGTCATGGCTTGGCTTTTATTCCAGCCGTTCGCCTCCATGACGGCCTCGAACTGGATTTTGTAGGCCGACCAGGAAGAGGTCCCGTCGAACGGCGGCACTTTGAATCCACGTAGCGAAGGTGCTGCAGCTACTACGGGAGCTGTAGTTCCATCCCCAAGTTTGAGGTCGTTTAGCGTTTTCTTCACGTCAGCCATCACGTTGTCAACCCGATTGTTCACATGGTTGATTCGGGTTTCATGTTCTTCGATTCGGGTTTCAGCTTCCGACAGGCGGTTGTCGTGTTGAGCAACCCTATCCTTCACGTCCCTTATCTCTTTCCCAAAGGTAGCGTGAAGGTCCTTCATGAGGAGCATCTGCTCCTCCGACCGACGAGCCTGTTCCGCCTGCTGATCTTCCAACCGACGGGCCTGTTCCTCCTGTCGGCGGGCCTGTTCCTCTTGTCCGCTCTGCAGCTGCTCTTTCAACTGACGGACCTGTTCCTCCTGTCGGCGAGCCTGCTCCTCCTGTCGGCGAGCCTGCTCCTGCAGCATCACCATCAGAGCACCTAAGTCAGGTGCTGCAGATGTAGGAGCTACCGACGGGCCTGCAGCCGGTGGCTGGCCCTCCGACGTCTGCGGCGTTGCACCACCAAATCTTCGTTGGTCCGTCTCCTGCTGGCGTTGACTTCGGGTACGGACACCCTCCGTTTCCTCCTTAGGTAAAATCGGCATTATTTTATCCCACTTCTGACACCAATTGTTACGAGCTTAGGGTTCGTGACAATAAAAATTGCCGATAAAATTACCTAAATTAGCACTTTAATTTACTTTACACAAATTAAAGTTAAAAACACTAATAATTAAACACACTTATTCACTTTATTCCGCTCCGAAGCTTCGCTTGTTTCGCCAAATCAACACTACTTCGATCGCATCTTGCAGCGCCTATATATTTAAATTAGCAAAGAAATATCCAGAATGTTCAAGTAAACACGCGCAAGGTACCGAGCGTTCGAGTTTCGACTAGGCGCTGTCGGTTGAGTAATTTGTGATGTCATTTTCTCAATGCTCCCCTCGCTCTCGTTCCTGACACTAGATGGCGCTAGTGTATTGTCGATTTGAGCGCGTAATAATATATATTATATTATATGTGTATATTATATGTCTTATTATATACATCACCAATATGTCACGTTAGTCTATGCGTAAAGCATATGCCACTGTTGGCATAGAGGAAGAAGCTTATTATTTTGTGATATGTGTAATTATAGTTAACCTTGAAATATGAACTAAATAAAGAACTGATTTACATAATAGTCTAGTCACCTTTAGTTAACGCACGCGTATAGGTTTATTCGGGCGCAAACCGTCGTCGAACAAGAAAATGGGTTGTTTCACAAAATGTTGGGCTTAAAGCATGTTCAAAAATAATAATTACGATGGTCGGTACCACTTATACACTGCTGAACGTTATTTTATTCTAAAAGAATTTCAATCAATTTAACGAACGTTAAAGATCTTAATGTGAAGTTGCGGTGTAAGAATATCCGTCACTCCAGTTCGTCTCGTGCTTTCGTAAGAGGTTACAGAAAAACTGAAACACGAGACGGGCAGAAGGATCTTCCTTTTTTTTTTTGGAAGGTACTCTCTTTCCCCCCGGAATTCGTGCTAAACTATACTACTAATATAATTGCAGCATGGCTCTAACAAGTAAAAAACTGCGGTATACAACTCGCCTGCCGAGTGTGGCAACTATCACTTGCGTTTAATAACATTGTTAGTGACTGAAGTGAATTATCCATGTATCAATTATATATTGCAAGCGCCCCACGGATTTCATTTAAAATCATACAAGTATTTTCACAGATATACAAAAATACGGTCACAAATTTAAGACAATGAGTATCAGGCTAGGAATCTGTATAAGGTTATAGATCTCTGTGGAGCTGTGAAAAATTATTGCATACTTTCGGTTTCAAAAACGTGGTCTATTAGCTTTTTATTTAAATTATTTTTAATAAATAGGTACTAAAACTAACGATCCCCCCGACTTCGTACGAGCGATTGTGAATCTAAATCATTCACGAATCAACTTATATAATCACACACACAATTTTATCGAAAACTGTTTAGTAGGACTTCAGTCACATACACACGTATAGAAGAGTTTTATATATAAAGATAACAGTCTATAACGTGTCACTATTGGTAATAAGCCTTCTACGATTTCGTAAAGGAAGAAGAAAGGATAAGGCAGAGTCCGCCGCACTACGATGGATTTACCTTTTAGCGGATTTCAATTACTCCAAAATATTATGAAAGTCTCGTTACGTGCTCGTACCTTCATTCGGTGGCAAGTACGTGGTAAATGTTTATTTAATCATAAACTGTATCTTAATTAATCTGACTATTTTATGGTATATTCGGAATAAATACGCGTTATAAATCAGAGGCTAGTATTTATCTTAATCCAACTTTGCCAAATCTTACAGGACAAAACTGGAACGGGCAGATGAATTTTCATACGATGCTGTATCTAAAGGTTACTAAAGGTTACACGTGAACGATATTGTTAACTGTAAACATTTCAGAGAAAACCGGAACACGTGGTACAGAACAAGGCGGTAACTTTATCGGGCAAGCATTGTTATGTAAGGTAACAGTGTAAGTTTACGTCAGTTAATTCGCACATGATACTGTTGCTGTAATTTTCGATTATGAGTTGGGTAAACCATTTTGTTGAAAAATGTTTTAATCAAATTTCATGAATTTATTCATTCTTATTCTCGGACAATTGTGTGCCAGACACATGACGTGTGAACCATGATAATAATAAATCTTTAGGTATTTGCTTTAAAAAGCATTAGACATTTGTAATTATAGACTTAGAGTACACTGGCGTAGTAGTAATAATAATTATTTCTAATGTACGTGTTAACAGTAGCAGATTTGCAGTATCTAGGTTTACG
Source organism: Parnassius apollo (assembly GCA_907164705.1). Lineage (NCBI taxonomy): Eukaryota > Metazoa > Arthropoda > Insecta > Lepidoptera > Papilionidae > Parnassius > Parnassius apollo. The sequence continues at coordinate 17,506 of CAJQZP010001586.1, forward strand.
TGTAAAATTCAAATAACCAATTAAATATTAAATAATAATAATAAGGAAAAAAATTACTTTGATATTTTTATCTTCTTAACTTCCTTGAATAATAATTTGCAATACTATTACAACCATTCATAAACTCGTTAGTTAATTTTTCTTTTTAATAAAAATATGTCACTAGCAGGTACCATAAGCGGTTTATGTATTCAATCAATGTTAAACTTCTCTCACGGTTCAGTGATCTGTGGCAGTGATTGGATTTCCCGCTCATTTCCACGCTTCGCGGGAAATCAACCACGTCGTACTTGACGAAGCTGCACCTGAGACCGACTCGGTGTAAGTTTGGACGAAGTTTATTCAAACAAAAGTTTGTAAACACAAAGTTATATGGAATTAAAGTACACGGATACTTAATTTAGCCTAGCGTTTGAAAAGGAATGGTTACCACTTACTGTACATTTATAACTAGCTGTTATATTAAAGAAATACGCTTTGTTTTTCTTTACGATCCGATCGTTATATTTGTATAGGTCCGTTATAGCATGTAAAACTGTTTCTTGTACTGTAACGTATGCTAAAAGAAAATTTTAATAAAAAGTATTCAATGCACTGAAAACAATAAAATAACTTTACATTCTGAAGCTGGTTCCATGACATGGTGTATATGTCGCAGCCAACTAGCAGTGAGCAGCCCAGCTTTTTTACTGAACGGCGCCGTTCGACTTATCCGTCCCGTTGCACGAAATTAATAAGTTGATCATGCCACGTAATGTCGCTAGTTTGTGCCTAATTATGCGGTGTGTGCTGTATTATATAACTATAAATGTACGCCGATGTAGGATAGCCCAAGGGCCACCCGAGCACCATAACCTACTGTCGCTGTTATTAAAAGATGGTCCAATGTTGTATTAGACGCATCGGCTGAATATCATGCAGGCCGCTAGTTAAATGGTGCCGTTTAGTGAAAAGGCTAGGCTGTTAACTAAAAGGCTAATTGAGCTAGTTCGCTCAATAAGCCTTTTAAATATGAAAGTATTTTATTGTTTTTAGTTCTTTGAGGTCAGATTTTACTTTGTGCACCAAGGAATATTCCTTGTCCGCATGTACCGTAATCTCATTGCCGTCTAATTTACATTTAAAACTTATCCCATATTTTGCCACCACAGCAACATCCACATGATTGGAATATTTTTGTATAAGACCACCCTTGAAGTATATCGTAATTAATTAAAAAAGAACCAAAATTCGATTTATACTTGACTAAGATATTACGTTATATACATTATAAAAAAGACCATGTTATAGTCGATATGTAAAACGCTTCTTTTTTGTAGTTGGCTCAAATTAAAATAATTAATGTATTTGTAAAACTTTTCCTTTAGGTGATGGTGGAAGAATCCTTTATGTATTCTACGATTCGTAGAAGGTGATTATGGGAATGTTAGAGCATCTCATGGCACCCAAGCGTGATTGTTTCGCGTAGCAGGTTACGTTAAGCAACTTCAAAAGCGGGATGAATTTGGGGACTTACTACGAAAATTCAAGTACTTACAAAGTTTTTTGCGACATTTTCGTATCGCGAAGGTGGTCGGATTTTTATTTAATATTCACATTTAGATAGATACTTTATACTTTTTGTTATATTCGAAGTACTTTAGTGGTAGGCTTTATGTTCGATGTATGGTTTTTTTTATTACAAAATTTTATTATTCGTTTTTATAGTCGCACTGCTGGCGCCAGATGATTACGGGAAATTGAGAGAAGTTTTTCTCCAGAAGCATACTTTTTGAAATATTCTTTATGAAACTGACGTGATAATCGAAATTATAGTACATGTGATAGTAAGTGGCTATTGTAGTCTATGGACACCTTTAGACAACTTCAACTACACTACAGATACGAAGTTACCTGTGAGAACTAAAACGGAACGCGTCACAGACTGTAATATACTGGCCTTCTGTCTAGTCTACTGCTGTTTGGCGGCAGAAATAGGTGGGAGAGTTAGGTACACCTCACACCCGGACGGATTCCCGAGTAAAAAAAGAAGTCCTACCTACCAATGGTTTGTTTATAGACGGATGACACGAACAAATTAAAAAAAAATCTCTTTTTTATTCAATAGTAAAAAATTAGACGCTTGAATTCCGACGGACAATGCGTGGGCCTTCTTCTTACATGTGAATAGTAGAAAACGGACAGTCCGGAAATTCATTTGCTATTTGCATAGCGTTATTTGTTCATGAGTTAGCATACATAGCAGCAATAAATGCTTACTATACGTGTTAAAAGATTATTCATGCAATGAACGGTTATATATATACCCTATTTACTTGAAATTTAGTATAGTTATTCATTTACCTATGTAGACGCTCACTATGTGCGGATTTTACGATAGTCCCATCAAAAAATATTTTTTCATGAGCAGTCTTGGTTACGCAATAAAATATTACAGTGTGCCCAGCGAAGCGAGCGGGTGTCAGCTAGTTCTTAATAACCGTAACCGCACTGTAGTGGACGATCAAAGTCCACTGCTGAGCACAGGCCTCTCCCACAGATTGCCTCATAGGGGGGATCTTTGCCTTAGTCGCCACGCTTGTTATATATGAATATTTTAACAAATACGTTTAGTGCCTTTGTAAATATATTTAGTTACAAATTAGAATTAAATTGCAATAACTTGAAAATGATCACTTCGTTCGATATTCAAAAATTCTATCAACATACTTTTAGTTGCTTACAAGTGACAAAATGCACAGTATTTCATTAAATATTCATTGCATATTCCTCTACGCTTACAGAGAGAAAAAACCATCCACTAATAGAAAAATCATATCATCAAATATATTTTATGTTTTATTTTTAAGCCCTGAACCTGATCCTTTTCGTATATAGTTATAGTGTTTTATCTATAACCTGATCTACTAGATCTCTACTAATAAAATTATCTTGCACACGTTGTTATTACCAAAGGGCTTAGGTCAAAAAGTATATAATCACTACGTTTTAACGGAAAAAAGACATCATAAAGCAGTCAGTACTAAACAACTGCTTAATTCACATAACGTAAGCGACGAGGAAAGAACTTTGAGGATGGTACTAAATTCTTTATGAAATGAATATTACAAATCTAAATTAATTCAGATAGAATAGAAGAAGATAGATAGAAATAATTCAAAAAGAGAAAAATTGTCAAAAGGCCTGATAAGGTTTTATACGTAATACGTGAATACGACAGTGAATCCTTAAGGAAATAAATAAATAATTGCAAAAAAAATCTACGTGATAAAATGGGTCTGACATATCGTTTTGCATTACGAACTCAAACCAAATGAAAAATATAAAATTATAATTCATTTGTTAAATATTTATTTTAGCATTTTCATTAAATATTTGCCACTAAACAGCAAATCCGCTGTTTACTGCTGCATACCATCCCGCGGGTGTCGTGAGACGCTACAGAGAGAAATTGAAACTCGGCAGTATCGTTGTTCTGACAACAACTCAAAATAATAAAAATATTGATGTTGCCCACCCATCAGCGAAGTGTGGCAACTGTAGCAAGTATCCTCTGCTATGAAGCAATCTTTGGGACAAACAATTTGGTTCAGTAGTAGAATTTGACAGGCTGTAATGATGATGATGATGGTGATGATCACAAAAAATTATAATATTAATCTCAAAATGGCGACTTCTCTTTATTAAAGAGTTGTTAGTTATTTTTATTCTGCAAAACCTGCAAGCTTAGCATATTTATGTGTTACCTACTACAATAGATTTTAGCATAAAATTCCAGATAAGATTAAACTTAATTACATAGAAGCAGAAACGTGTGAAAAAATTATATCGTAACGCCCTCTAAAAATGTGGATTAAAATCCTAACGCTTTTCAATTTACATGCTCTTAGGGTGATTTTGCATTCTTTCAAGATGAAGGTATGTCAAGCGTTATTGAATTATTGGTTGTAAGCAGCCACGTTTTATTTAACGCTTACTCTTAAACATGCTGTTGCAATATTCCCTTAGGGAATTTAAACCTGGCGACAGTGTTTAGAAATACAACAGGAGGTATACAATCGCGCAAACATAGGTGCGGTCTAAATAAAATCTGATGAGGATGAGATACTGATAATAGATATGATATTTCCAAAGAAATCCAGTTTCGTGGTCACTGGGCACGCTTTTAACAGAGTTATCCACAAAGAGAAGGGTGGCATATTCTAGAACGATCTGATTAGTTCAGCCCCAGTCTATCGCCATTGTGAGCACCTTCTTGCTCTCGTGAGTAAAGAGCACATTAATCAGGTCGACATTATGGAATGTATGTTAATCACTAGAACCTCGTTCAGTAATTATTTGAAAAAAAAAATCAATGTAAAGCGACATGAATTACTCCTCCTATACCCTATACGGCGGGTGACGCGGTTATTCATAACATCAGTGATATGAGGGAGGCCATGTGTCCAGCGGTGGGACGTAAATAGGCTGAAATTTTATTAAACTTTTATAAAACCTACAGCATAAAGACATAACAAACTATACATAAGTTTCATATTGATTGTATCGTGTACTTACATAAGTCTTTCGCACTGAATCGGTTAAATAGATATAAAATAGATTGCATATGAAGGCAATGAATTCTTTTGTTTATTACAGAACAAATGGCAAACGAGTCATTCACCTTTCACTGCACTTAGATTAATATGACCATAGTGATATCCTCCTTTTGTTCTGTGAAGGCAGCGGAAAAGAATCTATCGTTCTTTCGTCCCGTGGGTATCGTAACGAGGCGACTATAGAAAAGGTTAGAAGATAGATAGATAGTGGTAATAAAGATGGAAGATGTAGTACAGCGAACAGTGCGAAGTTGAGGTACTTATTTTTATTTATTTATTAACGAATGTATTCTCCAATAAAACATACTCTTGCTATTTTTTGCGTGATAGAGCCATGCTGTTGCTATATTAGTAGTATAGTTAGAGCACGAATGGATCGGCTCGACCGAGGAAGGACCACGCTCTCACAGAATATCAACGTAAAATAATAATACGTGTAGGGAACCGGCGCCCCTTTTTCCTGGAAATGAAGCATTCTATTTTAGTCCTCACAGATGACAACGCATCTACATTTTGATTCGCAATCGAGGATAGATGTAGATGAGTTTGCTCCGTTTGCGACCGTGTGCTCGTATGTCACCTATAATGTAATCCTATAAAAATATCCGTTTTATGTCAATAAAAACAAAAATGAGATATGAAAACTAGCGTTATCCTTCAATTATAGATTGCTACAACGTCCATTACCTAAAACAGAGTAATAGACACTACATTACTCAAACATAAGTTATATAAAACACTGTTTATAGAAAAAAAATATTACTGTTCACCTCTACTGGCGTTGGCAGTCCTTATTTAATTACAACAGTAAAAATTAGGACTGCCGATGGAAGTGAAAACTCAATGATATATTATTATGCGTATGCGTCACGAGCATGTCGAGGTAATCGGTGACGCGAACCCATAAGTTTTCCCCTACCAGAAATTGCTCAACGTGGTTACGAGGGCGGCACTGAAAATTTCGGGAATCAAGGAAGTGACACAACATTACTATTTAAAATGTATTTATTGCTTTTCGAAGTATTCTCCGCGAAATTTGACACATTTTTCCATACGATGGAACCAATCATTGAAGCAACCATTCCATTCGGAAGTTGGGGGTCTCCATAATGGCCGTTTTGTAGGCGTCCACAGCTTCTTCAGGTGATGAAAATCTCTGTCCACGCAATTTATTCTTTATTTTAGGGAAATTATAGAAATCATTAGGGCTTAGGTTGGGGCTGTACAGCGGATGGTCTAATAACTCCTTTGTTCTGTTTACGGTGTGAGACCTCGCATTGTCGTGATGGAGGATGATGCGGCGGTTGCAGTTCTCTTTACGGAGTTCAGAAACGACCTGTGACAAACAAATGCTAGCATACCATTCAGCATTAACCGTTCTTTGTCGCTCAAGAGGAATAGTTGTGACATGGCCGGTTTTGGAGACAAACGTGGCCACTATTTTTTTTTGCAACACTCCGTGAATGAACAATTTTTTTTGGCTTTAACTCATTTTCGAACACCCTAACTCGTGACTGGCAGCATTTGAGGATCCTGCGTGGAATCTTTCGAAAGTTCTGACGCACCAAATAACGCGAGCCGCTTTTTGCTCTTCACAGAGCGAATGCGGTATCCATCGGGAAAACAACTTTTTTACACCTGATTGTTCATGCAAGATTATTTGTATTTGACTCATGCCAATATCTATTACCTGAATTTCGCGGTATGTCACATGTCGACCTCAATCAGCTTACGCACAGCATCAACGTTTTCTTGGGTGACTGCAGTTTTTGGACGACCTTAACGGGGATCATCACTGAGCTTGACACGTCCACGTTGAAATTAACCAAATCAGCGATAAATTGTGGTTTTGGATGGAGTTTCATCACCAAATGCAGAAATCATCCGGTCAACACAGTGTTTTTGTGTTAAACCTTTTCGAAAGTCATAATAAATCATAGCTCTTGAATTTTCTCGAGTCAATTCCATTTTCTCAACAACTAAACAAGTTTGATAAAACCTTGTGACAAGACCGAGAATCTTTTTTTAAATAAATAAATGGTATTCGATTTTTAAAACCAAGGAGTTTTCAATTAAAAAGATTTTAATATGACAGGAACAGTGGAAATATTCCATTCCCGATACTTTTAGTGCCGCCTAGTAAAGGAGTTTTCACTTCAAAAACATAACAAGAATCAATTATTAAAAACAATACATCAACTCTTCAAAAGGAAAGCTTCTGTTACTAAGAACGCCAAGCGTGGGGATTACGGCAAATCCTTTTTATATTGAGAGAGGAAGAAAAAGACACCCTACTTGCAGATGGAAATCTGCAAGTAGGGTGTCTTTTTCTTCACCAAGTTGGGTGGGAACATCAACATGACTTACGAAAAATTGGTCATTGTTGTACGTTTGGAAATTATAAGTCCTTTTTAACTACTGAGTCGGTGACCTACAGCAAATACTAAAACTTCTTTTACATGTATTTCAGTTAAAATAAATAGTTAAAATTACTCCAATCGTTAATTATAACAATCAAATATTTTACGTAATTAATTAATATAAATTCTCAGATTTTCACGAATTTTCAGAACGCCTTCGGAGTGAAATTTAATTTAATCCCCCGTGATGCGACATACTTTGGGCTTTTTTCATTGATCCGATGGAATTTCAGTTCAGTGTTACATAAAGGGTCCATAATAGGAAATCGACTTAAGCTTTTAATATTCACGATCTTACATATTATTTAAAATCGTTGATTACTAAAATATAAGTATTAATGTTTATATGTGTACCTTGACGGCTCCATGGAGCAGTAGCTCAGCAATGAGCTGTGGCACTGAGGGCCGCGGGTTCGAATTCCGTACATGATAAGTTAAGTAAGGTCAATAAATAATTGTTTCGGGTCTGAATGTTTGTCCTTGTGAATAAACTTTCTCCATGATACTGCTAAAAATTCTAGTGTAGAGAATTTTAAAATATAAAAATAAAAAAAATCCTGATATTATACATGTCAGTAAATGTTCCTAAAATTTGCTCATAATATGCGCGTTGCCTGCTCTTGGTAGTTATTATCTTTTCGTGATCGTGTTGGGCGGACGTGTCAAAATCGAGAGGTTTACTTGTACATATCTAAAACCACCCGCTGTGAATTTCCTTACGGTTTAAAGAAAAACTTTCTTTCAGTTGTTTATTATAGAGGAAAGATTACTTAAAAATAGTGAAATTCTCATTTGAAATGCAAATTTCAGTATTAGGATGAAGCCCATAACCGTGGTCTCCGTTCGGTGGATAATTCTACTCTCCATGTTTCCTTCTGTCACACTTAACTTCCTGTACAAGTCCTTTATTTATCGTACCATAAGATTATAGAGTCAATTAACAAATGACATAAGGAAAATCACGATCAGAACATCGTTCAAACTCGTGCTCTGGAACGACTATCTTACACTCAAGGAGTAGTTTGAGGTTCTCTTACTTCAATACGGCGTGCTATATACTACTACTACTTTCTGATTTTAATGTTCTAATCTTAATTCACGTTTCAATCGTATATTTGCTATGTTTAAGTAAAAATATATGTGTATAATATATTATGTAGCGTTGTATAATGTGTTCTGTCTTTGTCTTAGTCTGTATCAGAAGCCTTCTTTGTTTTAAATTGGTAGTAGTGGATTGTTAAGTTTAGATTGTTTATCACTTCAATGTTATTAGGAAAATCTAATTGAGGAACGTTCAACATTGCATAGTGTGTTTTATAATACTTCAGGTCTTATAGAAAAGCTATACAGCCTATGACGTAAAGTGCTATAAATTGTTTTAATGATAATTCGAAAAAACATAGGCGAGTGGCGTATTGGTGGATTCAACAAACAACTTGGGAGGCCACTCATTACAATAAAAGCGGATGTTTATCAAGCATGGCCCCGCTACGCAACCCGCCAAAAAAAGCGGGCCCTTAGGCATCAACATCTATCATACATAGAGTGTGCAAACCTACCTACAAATTAATATTCTCGCTAAAAATCTTCGCCGATTAGTACATTATATACCTTAAGATTAACTTGTCTATTGATTTTCTAATAACTGATGGAAATCACTTTAACAGTGACCCTAAATTAATTTCAACCAGACCCAATCTTTTCATCATTAATTTATTTCATTCAGATATTTTTATATGAATTTCTCTTTTTGCTAGCAACTAGGGTTTCTATCACCACTTATCAGATGAAATTGTAAACACTGGCTTAAAATAATCCGAAAAAAAATATTTATGCACTAGCAAATATATAAAAAAAATATTTATTGACTGGCAAGTAGCCTCAGTTGCCAACAAAACAAGAAAGCATATTAAATGTGTTTCCTCTGTAACGAACATGAGTTACAAGTGTTTAAAATTTCACACAGGAAATACTCTCAAACAATATTTTCATACTTGGCGTTAACATTTGAAGGGCAAAGGAGTCGTTTCATAATTCAGATCAACTACTTACATCGAGACTGTACTCCCATATAGGAGAGGGAATTTGTGTGGTAATATTCTTCAGCGCGCCTTGTTGTGGAGGTGGCACGTTCCAGCCTTTTTTTTTTTTTTTTTTTTTTTTTTGCATGGGGGAAATGCCTACGCATACCCGCCTCGCGGGGGCAAGGACGGGTTATGTCGGACTCGCACCGACTAAAACCCCATGGTGTTCCACCTTTGTCGCATATTGGCAGGGCTACGGGAACGCTTTCGCACACATCCGCGGCCCTACTAGCGCCTGCCGCCCCATGGCAGCACCTCCTCGGGAGAGGAAAATTCCTCCCCATTCTCCTTCCCAGGTAAGGCGCACCAGAACACATGGCGCGCCTTCCTCCACGGCCTCCAACTACGTCTGTGCAACAGACGCCCCCGCGTCCGATGCACAAAGGCCATGGGGCCAGGAAAAACGAGCACTTAGAAGTACTAGCCTTCCTGACCCCAGCGGCGGATCTGGTCTATGGCTCCGCCGCCAACCAAGATTCGGCTGCGGAGGGTAGGGAGAGCGGCGCCTCGCAATACCGACAATCCTCTCCCCCCGCAGCCCCACCACCACCGCATCAACGGTGCGGCCCCGTTTGAGTCGCGAAGGATAGGGCGAGTGGCGCATCGCCATACCAACACTCCTCTTCCTCCGCGACTCCACCTCGGCTGCAGCGGTAGAGGGTGCGCGAGTCCCCACTCGCTGCAGTCCACCAGCACACATCCAAAGTGGGCTCCCCAAGCCCACTCGGAGCGGCCACCTCAGGCCGGCCCTTCACCTCGGGCCAGCCACGTGGGTTCCTCTTTGTTCACCGTGGGAGACCAAGCCACGGCTACTAAGCCCCCCGCCACGACAAGGCGGGAACCCGTTCGGGGGGGGGGGGGGGCACGTTCCAGCCTGCAGATATTAAAATTTCAAAATAAAAAAATCTCATTTTATAGATCTCAATTAGCCCTTTGGACCTACCTTTCCTAGACCTAGCTTTCAAAAATATAGCATAGTTCACACCGGGAATTTGAATTTTACGGTCTTACCCCATCACCGATCTTACCCCAATGCATTATATATTTTTTTAACAAATGCATATTGTTGGGCATTCCATGGCCGAAAA
>CAJQZP010001587.1:0-132463 GCA_907164705.1 Parnassius apollo
TGCACATGTGCGTATGTATGTATGTATGTTCGGATTCAATTTTCGCCTCGTGTATCTCGAGAACAAAGAGTGATATTGACATTGGACTAGTTTCATTTAACGCATAATTATAAAATTTTAAAACATATGATTTTTTTTTATTCTTTCCACTGGAAAGTTAGTCGTGAAACTTTCGGGGCGCACCTAGACTGCTTTATTTAATTCATATATTTATATGAATTTATATTTACTTGCTGTCTCTTTGATCTGGTGGTCGTAAACGTGACTGCTAATCATGAAGTCCCGGGTTTGGAACCAGGGTCAGGTAAAAAACGATTTAAGTTTTTCCTTCAAGAAATTCTCAGTAGCAGCGCGGTGTCACGCAGGTAGCGGTGTTTCACCCCCGTGCCTAGGAAAGCACGCAAAGCCACAGGTACTGCGTCTGATCTCTCCCCGGTCATGTCAGTTTGGCTTCCCATCTTACTATAAGAGTAACAGAATAGAGAGTGCACATGAGCTTGCGCATACATTCGTGATGTTTAATCTCCATTGATTGTTGCGTTACAAAACGTAAATAATATTATATTAGCGTTATAATATAACGTGCAATTCGTGCAGTCGATTTATAAATTTAAAGTACTGGGTAAGTCCCATCGCTGGTTCACTGGTCTAACATTTAACATGAGTATAGTAAAAAATGTCTGACGATCTTAACTTCGACAATTGCGTCTAAAGCAGACTTCATGGATAGTCATCCTAACCAAACTTTGCAAGTGGGTGGCCGCAATTTTTATTTGTGACGGTTAACAAATAACTAAATATTAGGTGTAATAATTCACCGCTACGATACCCGACCTGGAGAGGACGAAACCAAGAGAGATAGGAAATAAATTTAATTTTGTCCGATTTATTGGCAAAGTAAGACCTTAATTTCGTTACATACATCCAATATTATATAAATTTTGCATTTCGAGATTTAAACTTTAAGTAACCGCACACGTAGCAGATCATTATCATCACCGTCACAGCCTTTCATAAGTCCACTGTTGAACATAGGCCTCCCCCAGAGAAAGCCTCGAAAGTGATATTTGCTTTGTATGCATAGTTCGTATATGTTGGCAAGGCAAATTTATTTTTTCTCTGATCATACGTGTCTTAAATATTAATATGAATATATTGAAATGTTTTTACAATTTTGAATAATATTATCTCGATGGCTCCTAAGTATAGTGAGTCAACTACAAAATTCAAATTTTAGAGGAGCGCCAGTCAAAGATTAATTGTTTATAATTTTTTCTGTTTTTGTACTAGAATGTTGATTTTTTTAAGTTTGTGTTATTTTAAGATTTGAGACACGTATACAATAAAATAGTAGACCTGTTTTAGTGAGTTTCCAGGATAATGTAGTTGGCTTAGTGTACATCATATAAATCATGGCCTATAATGAGCTAACTGTCACATACACTCGTTTACAATGTATTTGAATATTCACCATATCTTTAGCAAAAAGTATTAGGTTTATAAATACATAAATACAGTACTGTAATTTATTTTCTTGGACTAGTAAACCGACGTTGTATCTACAGTTTCAAGGATAATAAATTAGTTGACTCATTATACACCGATTTTTATGTCCGAAATCGATTCGATGAAGTAGCAGTAAATTGATATATCTGCAAATTAAGCAAGCTTTTAGCTTGTTAATTTTTGATACAAAGGAAAATAATCATGTTTTTTATTTTTAATTATTTATTGAAACATATTCAATTAACAATCGAGTAGTTAAACTTTTTTATATTTTCCATAAAACAAATAAATTTAAATTTCTGTCTTGAATAAAGGTAGAAAACAAAATTATATTTGTATGCGTTAAAATTAAAGGCCCTATTTCCCTTCCTAATCAGATAATTAATTAATTTTTGGAAGTATTTATTTTAATAAAATTCAATAAAATAAAATATCTTCAGGAAAAGCAATATCTAAGTAGAAAAATCAGGGTTTTTTCAGTCAAATTTTTCTGGAGCAGTATAAACAAAGTTAAAACTTATCGAGAGGGTTCTAAGGAACATTGTTTTACAAACAGATATTCTTTTTATCTCTGCATTTTCATTTAATTTCAACCATGGTAAATAATATTTAATAGTGTATAGCCGCTTGTAATTTTCAGAAACAGTTAAGCACTGCAGTTAAGCGCTTATAATGTACAGAACTTCTAATAGTTTATAATCGAAAAATAATGTGATTATTTACTGTCACAGTTATAATTTAAATAAGCTAATGTAATGAAAAACTTAATTTTTATGAGATATTCCATTAACTCGTTATTTTCAAAAATTTTAAAAAAATTTTTCGTGTTCGTTATTTTGTCTTGATGATTTGAGTATCTTGCATTTTGTGGTTTTCTTTCCATGCTTATTTAAATTTATCGTCAGTCAGTTATCTCAGTCCCCAGTGACCATGGGTGCTGGAAAGCGCCCGAAACGTCGGGAATTAAAAATAAAAGTGATTAAAAGTAAAAATAAACGCGATAAAATCCGTAAAAGTAGTTTTAATCATGTGTAGTGTTCGCTTAAATATAAGAAATCATTATACCAACAATTTTAACTTAAATCTAACATAATGACCGTAATACACACACCTAAATTCCAGTCCAGTGTGCACATGTCGCTTAAAGTACCCCGCCCGCGTCCCGTGTTTACTGAATTCGAGTAGTTAGCTTAGAATACGCCGTATGGCAATTTTAAATTCCACAACATAAACCAGTATACGTTAGATTATTTCCAAGAATATTTACGCATTTTAGATTTTTTTCGATATAGTCTGATAGATAATATATTTTTACAATCAATACCATCAAAACCTGAAAATACCTAAAAATGTTAGATGACTCACTATACTTAGGAGCCATCGATCTGAAGTGAGTACAAGATAAAGATATCCAGACCGGCAACAGAGAGCAGTGTCAAGGATACGAAACCTACTCATTCTCCGAGCCAGCTTTTATTAAAATACACTCTCGATTTTAGTGACGGGAATTTCTTCGCTAAAACAGTTTTTTCTTATGACCTCCAGTTGTTTTTTACTCCAAATCTGATCTTGTCTTCTTTTACAAATCGACATATATTATAAATGAAGGGAACAAAGAACTGTGACTTTATATTCTGATACTTAAAAAATAAATGACATGCTGCAACTTAGCATTTATATATCATTATACTTGTACTTTATGCATAGCCAGCCTTAAATGATACCGTGTTTGTAACACTGCCAATTTTATTATAATTTACTAAAGAAATAGTTTGCAGCACGACAATTAATCGAATAATTTTCCTTAACTTGTTTACATGAGAGTTGTAGTGGCATGGCGGTTGGTAGATTCAATAACATTCCTTAGTAGTGTTGAAGTCCGAGTTTGAATCGTCTTAAACGATGTTGAAGTGTAGGACCGTTCCCTGCAGTACGGCACTTGCGTACAATATATTACTCATTACCACCACTGGTCCATTTATATTCACACATAGCTTTCTACCTCATGATAAAAATGTTAAACAAAAGCTTTCAAGTAAACAAAGTTTATCAAGTTGTTATAAACTTATAAACAGCTTGACTTTAAATATAGTGAATTTAAAATTATAACATATGGAGGAAACGATGGGAGCATTCGTTGTCTATGACAACTAAGAAGTTGGAGATGATATCCTACGATCGTGAACGCCATAGAAAATAAAAATAATGAAATCAACCCGATGTCGCTTGACTTAATGTTAAGTATTGTTGTTTCCATTCATTTTAATATTTTAAAGCGTTAGCAATCGTAAAAATACCTGTCCAATCCCGCAGGACATATAATTGATGTGAAGAACGTTCTTAAAGAACATATAGCTGATGTGAAATATCTACGCTCCGGGAAGTCTGCAGTCTGTGAACACGTACAGGATCGCCCCCGTCACTACATCAGATTTGATAGACCGCAAATTCTCGCTAAAGAACACCGATTCCTTCCAAGGATGATTCGCGAGGCTATTGAAATCAAAAAACATCCTAATTTCAATAGAGAAGATGGCTGGGTGCTACCATCTGCTTGGGATCCGATAATAAATAAAATTAAATCCCAATCCAAGCATACAACTGCAAAACTTCAAGATACCATAAGTTCTACTGTATAGATCGGAACAAAAGTTAAATTTTAATCTATGGTAACCGCGGTTAACTATGACATATGGACGTTGAACATCTCAGTCCCGCCCGTGACCATGAGTGTTGTAAAGCGTTCGAAACGTCGGGTATTTAAAAAGTTAAATATACGCGATAAATTCCGTAAAAACTAGTATTATTTCAGAATGTCGGGAGTTAAAAAGTTAAATTAAATACGATAAAATTCGTAAAAATTAGTTTCATTTAATGTGTAATGTTATATTTCTTAAGTAATTACACTCTCAACAGGGTATTGTAGTACGTACATTTACGTTTACGTATATTTTACTTGACTCTTGGGCGTGTTGCCAAAAATGTCTAAGTCTGAAAAAGCTCTTACTAAATAACTTTTGTTGAACTTTAACTTTTATTTAGCGACAGAAGCTTAATTGCAGGGTGCCAACAGCGAACTCAAGAAGTCGTAGGTTCGAATCCGCTATTCGACTTTTGTCGTAAACCATTACTAACACAAGCATTTCAGGCCTGCCGGGATTGTTTAAAGGGAATATGAGTAACTAGTACAGCCAACTCTCACACGGCCAACCGTGAAGGAATACGTCCCAGATCTATAAGTGATGACTTAAAGATCTGAGACTGGCAACGCACTGGTTGCACAATCTTGTTTTCAAGTTTTGAGATATGCCCGACGACAAGAACTGTCATAATCTCCCGAACGCTGTTGAGCCGAGTTGAATCCGTCATTTGGCTTATCAATTGAAGTTGGACTTACTTAGTCGAACTATTTTTATCCTAAACATACTCGTCAAAAATGTCTAGCTTAGTACTCGCAACAACTACCGACATTGATGTGACATGGACTTTACACATGATCTTTGTTAATGATAATGATGATCAACAAAAATGATGACATCCAGTTAAACTTAGAATAAAATCATACATTTCACTAGTCGTAAAAGCCGACATGAGAATGCTATCCTAGGACAGGTGATGAATCACCCATCTTCAGCCAACCACACTTTTATTGTATCCAAGCTGTTGACATAAGCTGTGCCTTTTTCATTCGACAACTTATTTAATGTATGTTCTAGGGAAAAAAGTATATCTCATTTATAAGAAGTTAACGAAGCAGAAGAGGGATGTTTTAAGTTTCACTGATCCAGTGCGAACTGTCGAAATTCAGATGTCTTCAAAACACTTTCATTGAATATTGTGATGAATAATTCACTACCAGTCATGTACGAAATCTAAAAAATTATAATATCAATTTCAGTGATACCAACAGGTAGTAAATTTAATTTGCTTGTATACTGAAATCAGCATATAATACTCGTATTATGATAAAAGTAAAATTTATAAAATTAAGATTTGCGACAAACCAAATTTTAAAATTTGGTTTTTTGGGGTTTGGGTTTCATTGATCGACCGAAAAGGAAAAAGCAGATATTTTCAGACTTCGCTAGAAGATTCCTGCATGTACAATATGATACCGAGAGTGTGAGTGAGAGTGTGGCCTGACGCTGGGAGGCTGATAATATTAAGAGTCTGGTACGCGAAATTTATTAATTGATACCGCCTACCGTTAACACCACCACGTCTCAAAAGTTTACAGCTAAACATAGACCTCCCCTACAGATCGCCTCAAAGCGGAGATATTAGGCATAGTAGCCATGCTCGGCCACCGGGTTGCAACAGCATTTTTATGTACAAGTATTTATTCAGCTGTTATCGGGAAGATGCTGCTGCCTCTGCTTCTCGTTTAGTTTCCCTCTGTCGCTCTTACTGTATATAGGAATAGATTTGTTTACACGCTGCTACGCGGTTCATGATGCTGCCAACAAGTGTTTCAAACTTGTTATTTTACAACGGAATAACAAAGAATAATTAATAGAAAAGTTAACACGGGCGGCTTCAATAGACCGGAGTATTTAATGTAACTGACGATCGCCATTAAGTAAGAGACACGTTATACGTTACCATTTTCAGAATCACCGATCATTTCTCTGCTAGCTGCATTGCTATGGATGCTGATGGTATGCATTTTAGGCAAACAGGTCAAACAATGATCATAAATTTAATGTCGAACTCAATATTGAACAGGTACAAGGAGAGGATGCGTTCTGAAAGTTTTTGTTATAACAGTTGAATTATAACGGCTTAAGTAGTGTGTTCCATACGCATTCACATATCTTTCAATTATAGTCATACAAAATAACTGATTATGCATGATAATCATCAATAGCCTGCAACTCCTCTGCTGGAAATGGGCCTCCCACGTTTATTTAGATTTCCTCTAATAGCCACGTTTTACAGGTGAATGTACGATCGCAGTACCAGACGTCTTCCAGCTTTGAAGCCGCTTCTCGTTCCCAGTTGGGTGTTTTAAGTAAAAATATGCCAAATCCCATAGACGATGGATCAAATATTTTATGTTATTATAATGCTTTGTGGACCACATTTTTTCATATATTTGTTAATATATTATGTACCTACTATGATATCTAAGCATTATGTCCAATACATCAGTAAAATGAATTTACAAATAGCATCATCATCATTAGAGCCCATCCCGACTCTGCTGATAAACAAAAAAATCAACCATAGATACCTACAATTTTTTTATAGCATGTGTGACAAACGAGTGCACAGTCCACCAGATGGTAAGTAGATGCTGTGGCTCATAAATATCCACATTTATCCTTAAGAATCAAAATGCAAATGCGTTGTCACCCCTGAGGACTAAAATCGAATGCCTCGATTCCAGTAAAAAGAGAGTCTCCGGTTCTCTACACTCACCATAATAAACACAGCAGCATTTTGCTTCTATTTTACGCTGGTATTCTGTGAGAGCGTGGTTCTTCCCCGGTCCATTCGACCCATTGGTGCCACAGTTTTAATATATATGAAGCGTTGCTCTACCACAAAACCAAAAATAAAAAATAAAACTTATGCCTAACATTATAAGACTTGCAAGTTTAGGACCTTACATGTTTGTCCAATAATTTCATAGTGTCTCCTGAGAGATAGGTTTTGAGGTCACCGTTACCCTTACAGCCTATTAAACTCCACTGCTTAACGTAGCCTCCCCCATAGATTGCCTCACAGGGTGTATTTGCCATAGTTGCCACGCTGGACAAGCAAGTTGGTAGCCATACTTTTATTTTTATTTTAATCGTTATTAAAGAGACGCTGTTACCCGTCTCTCGATTTGTTTCCCTCAGTCGCCCCGTACGACAGCCACAGTAGTACATATGAGGCAGTGGATATTCTTACACAGCCACTACACGGTAAGGTATTAAGGTGAACACAGACAAATCAAAAGTCATGTGTAAAGTCCATGTCACACCTATGGCAGTATGAATACTAGAGTTTAAAAATCAATATTTTAAGTTTACCTTGTATTACTACGCACCTCGTAATAGCTCTGTGTGCTTGTTTGGCGCCCTTGCTTGTATCAGGAATAGATAAACCATGATTAAGATTTTATATAGGATATCATTACCCTTTAAGTTTAACCGTACGTTCTCGTCTGCCCCTGTAGTTAATAACAGAGTTTTGATTATTTATAGATCACCAGGATGAATGTGGGACGACTTATTGTAGGATTCATGTTATGTAGTACGTTCGTGTCAAAAGAAAATATAGAAGTTGTAAGACGGTATCGTGAAATGATTAAAAATGCTTTAACTTTATGTCACTAGTTTTTGCTCATTTGTGACAATAAACGATATGGAATTATGTCGTATAATTTTTCCTACATTCGTTTTCTGTGATGAAAAATAGTTAAAGCAAGATTAAAAATATCAACTTGGTTTGTTTCCTTCACAGTTGAGTTAATGAGAAGAAAATATAAAAGTAAAAAAAGTAAAGGTCTCATCTCGATCCGATTCTATTCAATATTTTTATAAATGACTTAGCGTCTGTTTTCAAACACGCAACCTGATGATGCTGGTTGATGCTTTATGTATGCACATGGCATGAAATTGTCCTTGAAAATCAAAGACCACAGTGACTCACTCCTATTGCAAGAGGATTTGGACCAGATGTCTTTGTGGTCCGTTAAGAACAGACTATTTTCGAACCTCGATAAATGTAAAAATTATAAGATTCTCAAGATGTGTAAATGTTCCAACATCTATATATAATACTGATGGTCATCCTTTGGCAAAAGTGGACTCTGTTCGAGATCTGGGGTCTTACTACTACTTTACTGTTAACTATCATTTAGACCTAGTTTTAAGTTTATAGTTGTAAGTTCTAAGAAACATATTCATTGTACACATTGCATGCCGTGGCAACCTTTAATTAAGACGACACTTAGATATGTCTTCCTGTGATTTGTAGTATTTACATTGCATTCGTGTACGTCTTGTTGGTTGTCCCAAATAAATTAAAGAAAGTTATAAGACAGCCTATATACGTCCTATTGCTGGGCACAGGCCTTCCCTCATAGAGAAGAAAATATAGCTCGTCATTAATTATATAAATGTTTATTTTAAATATTATTTAAAATTTACAAGAAAATTAACTCTTGGGTAATTAGTGTTTAGTTTTGTGTAAATGAGAATATTTTATAGCTACGGTGAAAGAAAGTGTTTCCAGTGTTTAAAAATTGTCGGTTGACTTAATAGAAAAAAAATTGAATTTTCCTTAACATCATACCTCCAACAATATTATTTGCAATGCTTTTTTATTTTATTCTTGTAAGTTCCGTTTTATTTATATTCAAGTTTAATTTTAATACAAAAATTTGTTTTAATGCCTTTTACGTTACTTTCATTAAAAAAACACTGTGATTTATTATAAAGTTTACAATAAATATTATAATAAAATCAAGTTATATAATATATATCCCATGAATCGTTTACGAGTATGCCTAAGAAATAATTCATTTGTTTGTTCATTTGTTGGTACATTACAAAGATAACAAGTGAAACTAAAAAAGTTCATTACGAAGTGAAATTTATTCATACATTTACTATTTTATTAACTTTTTAGTTTACCAATTCACCTCTCTCACATCCCCTTTTCGTAACCGATGCTAATTTTGTACGCGTCGCTTTGAAATGAGAGTTGAATTTTGTTAATTACCATGTGATTTATGAAATTGACTGAGACTGTGACGTAATGACATTGATGAATGCGATTTTATTTTGTTAGCTCACACATACCTCTAAACTTGATGTAATTTTTTAATTATTATGGTTTCATAAGAATAAATTATTTTCAAAAAAATATAACAGATAATTCTGTATCGGGGAATAACGCTATGGCTGCTCCACTCTGATCCACTGTTGACCCGGGTTGCTCTATGTTATCATGATTGTTTTAATTACGTTATTTGAAAATGAATGATATGAGTGTTAAAGTTTGTTCCAAAAAGAAATTCAAACTACGAAAAAACGCCCAGGTTGCTTGCGTGTTATAGCACTAAATACTAACACCCAGTTATAAAATTACTACAAGTTTTACTATTCACTAGGAATCTTATTTATTGATTAATTTAAGAAAACTTTATTTACTAAATCAGTACGTACAAAACAGTTATTTGATTTTAGATACAAAGGGGACAATCATTTTTGGGCCCACTAAAAATATTAACGTCACTTAATGGTATTACATCAAAAAAAAGACACCAAATTATAATAGTAAATGGCCTACAGATTTTTCAAAAATGTAAACGGAATCAAGAAATATGAAAAAAAAATTAGTTGTTTTGATATTCGTGTTCTGATTAGTGTAATATGGGTAAAATGCGTGTACCTAATTAGTCATTTTGCAGTTTGTATAAAAGAAAACTATTTTTTCACAAAGCTGACTTAAAAAAGATACCACTAAGAACTTTATGTTTAATTTCTAAAAATTTTAGCTAATATCACGTTATAACATAGTTCTAAATGACTGTGAACCAAAACGTTATTTTATCATTGACTTCCGGTAATTCCCAGCGGCCGGCGGCCGGGTACGGCGGGGCGGGGCGGCGGGGTATTACCTACGTCTTTAATCTTAACGGCATTGACGTTCGTCACGCTACTGTTTTTTTGTATTTATATGCGATTTTAAGAAAATGGAATCTGCTAGATCAGCATACAATGAAAATAGAAGTGTATGTTGCAATTGTGGAGTCAGATTTCAACGCAGTGTGCGAAGACAATTACTGGCCGAGACAACTGCTGATGTGCGCCAACTTTTATCTGTGTGGATTTCTCATGAGGTAGGTATAATATTATCTCATGGAAAGCTAATGACTGCACTATACAATCTATCTACTTACATATTATCTAGATTTAAACTTTATGAGAAATATATATTATTTTTGTTACTCTCGATTTTATTCCAACAATATTACTATACTGCGGAAACGAAAATTACATATTTTCTTTATTAATGTATTACTTAATATTTTTATTTTTCTTGAATAATATGGGATATGGTACGATTTTTTAGAAATAATACGAAAGAAAACGATCCACAGACTCCAGGCACACATAACGATCTATACATGATTAAGTACTTAATTATTTTAAGTTTTTAAAAGTAATAATAAATATCCCTTCATATTATTAATAAATTCATACCTTCTATAGCTATAATTTTAATCTTTCGTTATATTAAATTGATAAATGATATATTATATTGATTGAATTATTTTACATTTTGACACAAGATGACACTGCATTCTTTCCTGCTATTTACCAACTTACAGGCATAGTTCTTTGCATTGACTCCATTGAATGGCATTGACTGTAAGAAAAAAGTCTGTTGTTTCAAACTATTTGGTAGAAAAAATATAATATGGTATAAACTTGTTTGTTTAAATTGATGTAAACTGTGTTCGTGTTAAAGTAAAAGTTTAAAAATGAAAATTCACGTAGTTTTACTGCTTACAAGTGGATTAGTATGTTAATGTCTAATTGATGCAAAAAATGTTTAACCTAAGGGTTATATCATGCACGTAAGTCAAATATTAAATACCTATATCACATTTATGTATATAATTTGCCAATGACATTCGAAAATGCAAACTGACGAGTAAAAGTCCATGTGAGTAATATAAAAGTTTATTTTTTCCTCCTAGTATTTTGTAAAATCTATAACTTATACTGAATTAACCTTTAACAAATGATAAACACAGGTCTTACTAATGTGTTAAATGTTAAAGTATTGAAGTTTTATGTTATTATTGAAATCTAATTTAAATAATAGATAAAATAAAGTCACAATATACACAAAAGAAGTTTTTGTGGCATGGTATGATGTATCACATGTTATGTGTGTCTAATTATCTTTTGTCAGTCAATCAGAAATCAAAGTCGAAAAAGTATAGGTATATATGTGTCAATATTTATTCACGATAAAATATTATGTAAATAGAAAAGTAAGTTATTTTGTGCAATGAAAAATATTTCAATCCACTGTAATATTACCGTTACAGCCAATTAAACTCCACTGCCGAACATAGGCCTCCCCCATATATTACTAATATTACACAACTCCATAATACTCTAATATTATAAAGTTTATTTATCACTATATGATATACCTGAAATACTGTAAATATTGTAAAATCATAATATATTAATCGATATTTGTCTTTTGGATTTCCAATTTTTTTTAATTGAAAATGTATTGTATTTCAAATAATATAGGGTTCCACATCAAACATTCACTTTCATGCCAACTTCGCTTCCCTCCTCAAAATGTACATTTATCTGAACTTAATATTTATTTACTCTTTTATTTTTAATTCCTGATTTTTTCAGTTACACCCACTTGATGCAGTTTGTTGTAACTGCCTAAGAATATTGCAAGAAAGTGTTGCATCTGCTCACTCCATTAGAAGATTTGGGTACAGGAATATTTGTATTCCATGTGGATCTTCAATTTTAAGAGCACACCGTAGACGGATTGTGCCTATTAACTCTGAAGAAAGAGATATTATTTTGCAGTGGATACCATCACACCAGGTACTTACTTTATTTTAAAAGGCTGTAAATGGTCCCCTGCCTCAAATAGGCAACCCAGAGGATTTGCCACAATCGCTTTGGTACACAGATTGATGTATGTGTAGACACCTTGCATACAATTTGGTCTGATATTTATGCTCATTCAACATGGCAGTTCACTAACAGGTTATCTTTAAATTTACAGTCTACCAAAAGTCTACTGCTGAACATAGAACTCCCCATAGATTGTCTTATGGGGGGATATTTGCCATTAATAACCACTTTTTTATTTTTAGTTATTAGATGAACGATACTTCTTCCTTATCTTACACCCATATTTGTATGCTTTTGTACATTTTTTACCTTAAAAGACATTAGTATAAATAAAACGGGTTGGGTTTACAATTCGGTCGCCTCAATTTGAAGATTCTGTTACTGTGGGGGGCGTCAAGGGAGTTTATCTGAAGCACCTACACGCGAGTTTTGCTACCGGAGCAGCATCGAAGTATTTTTATTTATTTTTTGAAAATATTGGTAAACAACTAATTAATTAAATATTCTCACGTTTTTGACGTTTCATCTGTCAATGTCATATCGATATATAGTACTAAATCGATCTAGTGAATCGATATTTCACCCTAGAGAATCAAGATCAAATCTTTTCTGTTTTGTTAAGATTTACAAAATTATTTATAATTAGTTGAAAGTACCCCAACTCGTAAAGAATGACAGTTTTTCAATTTAATCATTCAATGTTATCTGAAACTTTAAAGAACTTGGGCTTAGTGAAATATTGTTAATAATTCTAAAATAATTACTTCTTGTCTGATATGTGATGTATTATTTATTTCTATTTAAATAAGTAGTGCCACAAAAATATTATGAGGGGAAACAATTGCATGCTAATATTTATAATTTTAAAAGACATTAAAACTATTTAGTGTTAGAAAGATTGAAATAAATAGAACAATAATAAATATTATTAATATTTAGAGTAGACACTGTAAAACTATAGTTCATTTTGTTAGTTGATAAAAAATAACTTTTTTCAGGTGGATCGTTTAGAACGAGTATGCAGTCCTTGCTGGCTGAGAGCTTCCAGAGCTGTATGGAGACAGAGACAACAAAATGAGAACAGGGATATTGAGTTACAATCCATGAATATAGAAGACATCGGTAACATCCCACAACCACCCCCTATACCTGCACCTGTAACCCCTGCCATTTCCAGAGCGGTATCAACAATTACTATGGCTAATTATAAGCGTGCTGCTTCTACTTCCCGTCACTGTATTTTTAAGTCATGTAATCATTCATCTAGATTTTTAATACCTAAACTACTTAAAGAGAGATTGCTGATAGATCACTCATTTTATGTGCCACTGTGCGCTCGTATTTGTGAATACCATTTAAATGAACCCCACAATGATTGGAATAATTTATACACGAGTAGTAACTGTTCAGATTTTACTGCATCTCAGATAGACAACCTTTGTTCCTTACTTAAAAGTAGTGTTACTCAAAATTATAATATTTTAAATATCATTGAACATAATTCAATATTATGCAAATATTGGTTAGGATTTACCAACTACCAATTTTAACAGTTACTAGTTGAAATTCCATCTATCAGTGAAAGAGTTAAATCACCTAAAAGAAGTCTAGCTATGTTCTTAGTGAAACTTCGTACAGGTGATAGCAATGAACGCATAGCTTCTCTATTTAATGTAGCTTCATCGACTGTGTTCAATCACTTAAATATTGTAAGTCAGTGCTTTGAAGAGCAATTCATCCAACTGCATTTAGGGGCAAATACCTTATGCATTCAACAAGTTGCTCAATATAACTTGACAATACCAAATGGCTTGTTTGGTAATCCAGATATGGATCCTGAATTTATGCCAGCCATAGTAATATGTGATGGTACATACATTTATGTGCAAAAAAGTAGTAATTACTTATACCAGAAGCAAACATATAGTTTACATAAGTATCGTAACTTAGTTAAGCCATTTTTAATAGTGTGCTGTAATGGTTATATCCTTGATGTTTTTGGACCATATCCTGCAACAGAATCAGATGCTTCTATAATTCTTAGACTGTTCAACGATAATAGTCCACTGCGAACCTATTTTAGAGAAAACGATGTATTTATTCTTGATAGAGGTTTTAGGGATGCAATTCCATTCTTGCAGCAATGTGGTTATAAGGCTTACATGCCTGAATCTAAACAAGCTGGTGAAATACAATTATCAACCATTGCTGCCAACAAGTCCAGATGTGTAACTTTGTGCAGGTGGGTGATTGAAATTGTAAATGGGAGATTTAAACGGGACTTCAAATTATTTCGTCAGGAATATTTTAATACTGCATCTACTCATCTCATGCTATACTTTAAAATTGCAGCTGCATTAATAAATCGATTTCATACGTTGATTCGTAATAATTTTCATGCTGTAGAGATATTGGCAATTGCTCAAGCCAAACTAAACACTCCAAATAATTTAGCCTCCTACGTAGAAATGCACAATTTAAATAGAGTGAGAGTGCGATTTGCCAGCATTAATGGTAATCTTCCAGAGCTGGATAATTTTCCTCAACTGACATTCCAGGATCTCATTCTGTTTAGTCTAGGAATTTATCAAATTAAACAAGCTCGTAGTTATTACGGGGGAGCATGTCAGGGCTTCTGGAGAATATAAAATCGAGGTATACCTGCAATCTGTCCATGATTTTGGTCCAAATAGTTATCTATTGCGAGGTAGGATACAATCAAGGCACACTAGTAAAAAAAAACTTATTACACTTATATACTAGTTGACACCAACCCATCAATTGCTAACACTAGGGCTGCTCTTACTGGGTACTGTTGCAACTGTTTGGTAGGCAGACGCACTGTTGGCTGCTGTGCACATGTCATGTCTGTTGTCTGGTTTCTATCTTGGGCACGGCATCGAGATGAGGTTGAACCACCTGCATCTTTTTTAGATGATATATTACTTTCAAGTAATGATATTGAAAATGATGAATGATGATTATTAATCTTAATGCGTATTAATATTGTAATATAAATGATCATTTTTGCTATAGTTGCTTCACTTGTGGCAACCAAAGTTTTTTGTGGTATTCTATAGGAAGATGCTGCTCCTCATCTCCTGGTATTTTTATTTTATTCTGTCGACTTTAACGACACCATACGGGACGGAACGTGATGGCAATTCACGGAAGGCCTCTGTAATATTTTACATTATATCTTTAATTTAGGAGCCATATGTTCGGCAGTGGACTGTTGTAATGATGATGAATAATGATGACTAAAAATTGTAATTTTTGTTGCTTATTTGAACTATTTCTATTTTACTGTGTGCTTTATTATCTGTTATATATTATGTTATATGTGTAATTTATAAATAAACGCCGAGCAAAGTTGAATTTATTGCTCTGGCACCCTTTTTTATCTCTTTTAATTGACAATATCCTTCTGATTTCTAATAATATTGTAAACGGGCGAGACATTATATTTTAATGATGTATGGGATTTATACTTGCTAATAGATGAATACTCTAATGAACAAAGGGCCGGCACTGCACCTGTCTGCTGTGTTATTTTTAAAAGAGGACTCATAAAACACTGACGATTTTAACCATAATTAATGCAGTGATTATAGATGATCTTTGGGACTTATTACATATCAATATCGTATCATAAATAGAAATGTTACCATCAAGTTATTTTGAAAAAATCTTTTAATATGATCTTTTGATATGAAAACACGAAAAATGTTTCTACCTATGTCCGTTAGAAACCATCCAAGCGATTTTGATGATATGTTTATGTGCGTTTGAATGGGTCTCTATATGATTCATATTCACATATGGACTCGGTAGGTGGCGCTGTTGTCGAAATCCTGAAATCACCTGTGCAAAGTCGGGACGGATCGCTAATAATAAATACAATTAAACTATACCTGTGTGTTTGTTATCCTGGCACAAATATTGTGCCAGTGTGTAATAACAGATAAGCATGATATTACCTAGTCATTTTGATATTTTAGAACCCAGTCATTTTACGATGTATAATTAGGTATTTAATAATCAACCAAAGCATATTAAAAAAAGTCTTGACACCGGGCCTGTCTGTCTGTCTGCATAAATAGATCTGAATTATATGTCTGAATTATATAGACTATGTTGGAAATGATGATTTACTATCTATAAATACGGTTGCATTATAACTTGTTTTTTACACAGTCAGTTTAAAACATCTTTCTTACTATATAACGTGTGTTGGTAATATTGTAAATATAAATGGATATATTATACCTTAGTCATCTTGAATTTAATCATATTATTTTAACGGTAATTGGGAAGTACACTCACAATCAATATATGTAAAAAATTGTATCCATACCACATTTGTACACAGACAGGCACTATATTTTGCCGTAACTACTAAAAATATTGAAGTACCTGAAAATGCTGAATGTACCTACAACTTGGTTTTATATGCACTATTATTCAACAGTGCACTATTTTAACTTAAAATACCGGTAAAAACCACTATAAATAGCTTTTAGTTTATTTCTAGGTTATTTTAAAATTCATATTTTAATTGTTAATTTCTCGATTTTCCGTCTAGATGTGGTAAAACTAATATTACTTTTGTAAACTATAGATTATAAGGAATAAATCGACATCCATTTCATTGCGTGACGCGAAAATTTGTGGTGGGCCCATTCTCCATACAAAAATTGATTGTCTCCTTTTATCTGCGTGTATGATTAAACACCAAGACCCATAAAAAGAATTGTAAGCTCTTGTTGAAGTTTCCTGTTTAGGTAAAAATCTATAAATGAACACAAAGACAGCAGTAGTGGTAGTGATAAATGTATTGTAGACAAACGTCGCACTGTTGGAAACGGACTGTGCCAACAGTGCGACGCGAAGCCCAACTCTAATGTTGTAAAACTAAGGAAATAACATTTTTCCCACGTATAATTATTAAAATAATGTTTCTGCAGCAAATCATTCCTGAAGCAAATAAAAAATTGCAGTTTTACAAATTCACTATTATTTGAGTCTGGCCATGCATAAAGAACTAGTATCATGGCTAAACGCTAGCAGAGGGTAATTTAATTCAATTAGAATCAGAATGAAAAACCCGTTTGCATAATTCCTTATTTCCTTTGGTCGATATTAAATGCCAATTTGTAAATTAAAAATAAAAGTAATAGGTAACTACACCGCATAGTAATGTCTTAATTGTCAGGCTTGACAGGTAGAAGTGAAGATCGCAGTGCTGACCTCATTGCAGAGCTGGTACCGCACAGCTATGATGCTGATGCCTGTCGCCGGTCTTGACATTTGCGTCTAGTGTAAACTAGATGATATACCGCCGCATTCACATTATAATTATTCGTACAAATTGCTTGCTCCCCAATTAATTTAAAAATGATTGAATTTAAAGTACTTCAATAAAAGAAAAATATTTTCACATTTTAAAGTCGTTTCTAAGAAAATAAAGAAGAACTAAAGCCCCAACTTCAGAATGTTAAATATATTTTAGTATTTTGAGTCCTCTGCTCAGCTTTCAAGATTAATTAAATATTATGATTTTTTACACTTTATATGAACTAAGAGACATCATAATCTCAACCTTATCCTAATAGTAGTCATCATTCAACAATCATATTGTTGAATGATGACTACTATTAGGATAAGTTAACAAACATTAATTATCTAGGTCTGTGGGTGGACTATAATATGAATTGGAAAACACGGGTTGACACTGTGTACAAAGCTCAGGTCAGTGTTAAGTAAGTTTTATATCCTGAATGCACCGTTGAATGTCATGAATCGTTGCGTGTCATTTATTTTTCTCTCGCCGAGTCATTACTAACTTATGGATTAAATACGTATGGCCGTACATTTAAAATCTATCTTAACAGTATAAAATTGTTGCAAATCCGTTTTATGAAGTACCTTGTCAAACCACAAACAAAACTTGTCTGTAAAGACAATTATGAAAAACATTTTGTTGCACGTTTTTACATTCCTGTACATGAGAAGGTCAAGTACCTGCTGGTTTTTGAACAGTTCTATAATGACCAATTTAAAGATGAAGTTCAAAATAGGTATAATATTAGAAGTGTTAGAGAGCGTAAACTAGTGCGACCACCAGTAAAAAATTACTATGGGAAAAGAACCAACAAATATTTGACCCCCACACTTTTTAATGATCTCGATTGGCTGAGAGAAGATAATACTAGAATAAGTAAACAAACACTAAAAATATATTGAAAACTGTTTTCCTTAACGAAGTTGCGAGATGTGAAAATGTTAGTAAATCCTAATTTTAGTAGTAGTTCAAATGTTAGTAATTCATAATAATAGTAGTAGTTTTTTAATAATAGGCTAAATTTTAGTAAATATTTTTAATAATAGTTTAATACCTGTTTTAAAATTTAAAACTTGCTTTATTTACACGCTTTTATTTTCATTAGTTTATAGTTACGTATTTGAACCAAATGTATTAAGACAAGCGCTAATCCCGGCGACAAACTGTTACGCAGTGTGGTGGGTGTGAAAAATGTACAAAAGGTTTGGTCCAGAATAAATGATTTATTTATTATTATTATTACTACTTTTTTACTTAGACACAAATTTATGTATCCTTGAATCTTGTAAAAATAAAGACAAGTTGAGATTTGATAATACGTGTTTTAGTACGCGGTTCCAACGAAAGCTTACAGTAGTAAAAATGTTTATCAAACTGTAATCAATTTAAAGACAGTCGCATTAAATGCAGAGGGGATTTAAAGTAAGGTTTGAATTTAACTACTAAACCTATTCGATCATTAACCCTTAAGTGCATATTGTATCAAAAATGATACGATGAGATTATCGATTCATAATTTTGTTAAACTACGTACACACAACTATGCTGTATGTTAAATATGTCCTATGCCTAATCATCTTTTAGAATGTTTAAGTAATCGATGACCATTTCCTAAATAATTTGGCGGTAACTATGAAAACTTTTTTCCTGTCTGTCATAACCTTTTTCGTGGGATTATAAATTTTTATTGATTTATTTTGGAGTGATTTTAACACAAAAGCTGACCCGAAAAAATATTAAAAATACAGGTTAGAGTATTGTTTCACTGTTAAACACATATTTCAAGTGAATTTTACTGGCGTTTGATAAAAAAAATGATAATTTTAGTTGTATCAAAAATGATACATTATGCAGTTAGTAGGTCCAGTTTGTACATTTTCGCCAGTATAGTAGGCTTGTATGATATGTGATTGTTATATGTTTTTCCTCACTTTTAGAGCATGGAAAAAAGAAAAATAAAAGATAATGAGATTGAAGACCTTTTAGCAATATTGGAAGGTGGATTTTTATCGGAGGAGAAAGCAGAGTCTGATGATTATGAATTAGATTATCACCCAAATATTGATGAAATTCGTGCTGCTTTAGTAAATCACGGGGAAGAACAAATGGGTTACGGTTATTTCCATAAGCCTCAAATCCGGGACGAAGGTGTACCACCTCTTGTAAATGACGAAAATTATTTGCGAAATGATGATAATCCTCCCTTAGTGAATGAAGGTAGTGGTTTTGCACAAAATATTCCCAACAGGTGTCATATTACGATTGAAACTGCTAGACTCAAATGGAGGAAACATTCCTCAGAGTTTTGGGAAGATAGCATTCGTTTTCAGAACGAGACAAAATATTCTCTTTAAGTTATAGCCCTAGAAAGCCCATATCAATTTTTCAGTTATTTTTTTTACTCCTGATTTTTTAGATAAGATTGTAAAAGGTCTACTCTATATTCAATCCAAAAAAATCCCGACCGACCAGATCCAATCACAAAATCAAAGTTACAATAGTACTTGATGGGAATTAATATCTATGTCAGTTTTTCATCATCCAAATATAGGAGCTTACTGGAATAAAAAATACGGAATTATGCCAATTATACAGAGTATGACATTATATAGATTTGAAAAAAATTTGATATATATTACATTTTAACGACAACTTCAAACACCTGCCTATAGACAACCCCAACCACGATAAACTACACAAGCTGCGACCTGAGGTAGAACATCTGAATGAGAGTTTCCAGCATTCATATAGACCAAAGGCTTTCCACAGATGAACACATAAAAATGTGTGCAACGAAAATGGGCCACTTCCTAAAACAATACCTCCCAAATAAACCTCACAAATGGGGGGTTCAAACTTTATATGCTATGTTCTCTGGTAGGGTATGCATACAAAATTATAATTTATACAGGAAAAGATAATGAACCTATGATGGAAAACGAACCATATCTGGGAGTGGTTGGGAACACTGTTGTAAAATTGTTGAGGATTATCCCACGCAAAGTAAACCACATTGTTTACTTTCACAATTTCCACACCTCTTTATCTCATATGTATTACTTAGCTAAGAAAGGGATATTATGTCTGGGAACTATTCAACAAAATCGGTTAGGTAGGAAAGTTACTTAACTTACCGTACAAAAAATGACGTTAATGCATAATGTATCAAAAATGATACAAACTTTTTTTTATTAAAATTGCTTTAATAAAATGAAAATAATTTTTTTTCTTTATTTTTCCCAAATTCAAGACCTAAACATCTAAATTATATGTTTAAATTAGTTAAAACAAAAAGTTCATGCACTTAAGGGTTAAACTTTGTTTATTGACATTAATTTGTCTTGTCTATATGGGATGCATGGGTAGTGTTTCCAACAAGTCTCGGTAAAGGTGCGTTCTAAAGAATGGAATAGATTTTTTTATTCAATATTTACACGAATACATATTGAAAAAAATTTATGCTTTTACCACTGGCTTGTAAAAAAGGAATTCTGTACTGGAAGGAACTGTCAATAAATCTAGTGAGACTATTTCTCCAATATTATTTATTACAATACCTTTTAGTAAAACGTATACCTCAATTTGGAAACATTTAGAAACGGCATGTTTGCGATTACCACAAGCCATCACGTCCTTTTTAGTAGTGTAATAAGTTCTGCATATTATCTGGGAATTTATTATACAAAGGTACACATTGCCTTATGAAAGATTTACTGACTCCTTGGAGTTGAGTAACTGTATAAGTAGAGCTGTGATTGCTTTTAGTATTTTCGGAATGCGCATCACTCTTTTATTAAAACTATTTTTTTACTGACTGAAACTAATTTAACACTATTTACAATAAATGAATAGCACCGAACAGGTTTAATGTGTGCACTCAGATACTGGAAAGATTTTATTTATTAGAATATCACTATGTATAAAAAAATAGTGTAGTATATATTAATATAGCAATAGTATTAAAAAGAAGTGCCCA
Source organism: Parnassius apollo (assembly GCA_907164705.1). Lineage (NCBI taxonomy): Eukaryota > Metazoa > Arthropoda > Insecta > Lepidoptera > Papilionidae > Parnassius > Parnassius apollo. Next base: position 21,452 of record CAJQZP010001587.1, read on the forward strand.
TAATACTACAAGGCTTACATTAATCCGCAAAGAGAACAAACATCAGCGGGTGTAAGCTAATGTATTTGTTATATCAATCACCGTTACGTGATGATGTAAAAATTCGCCATATCCAGATTTAATCTCATATTTTTAAAAAGTTTTTTTAATTCTTTTTTTTAATTTAGGAATTAAAAATGAAAATACTGGCTATGTTGAAGTCTCATGTTTAGGTACCAATCACACAATGATCATGTTCACAAACGTCGCATTACAGGGAACAGTCCTCACTTCAAATTTATGGATGACGACAGGATTCGAACTCAGACTGCACCAGTAATAATATATTAGCGCATTAACTGAATCAATCGAGCCTCATGCTACCTAAATCTCAATGCTTAAAAAATCCATTGTGTACACGTATATATGTAATTATTAAAATAACTGTCGTGACGTAAGATATTTCTGAAGTAAATTACCATGAAATCAACATTTCTACAAATACACTAATAATGAGACTGGACTAACTAATAACTAATAACTAGACTGGGTAAGGTCGCAGCATAACTATCAAGATTATAAAATTATAAAACAGCCAAACTGACGAAGGGGAACGTGCCAAGTCTTGTTTAATACCGTAAAGGCAATTGAAATTTATGTGGAAAAATTTTGCAGCAAAGTAATTAACATTAAATATAATTTAATACTGCTCGTATTGAAGAAGCGATTGAGCGGAACCTCAAAAGTCTTTGCCAGAGATCTGTCTGCCAGTAAGAGCCAACTGTCAAAGCTGAAGACTGAGTGTGGCAGCATCGTTTCCGGGACACCTGAGATTCTGAGTGAGATTGAGAGGTTCTATGGGCAGCTGTACACATCATCGTTGGAGCCACACGCAAGTGTGAGTAAGGATCCAAGAGCGGGTCTTATCCGACACTATTCCGATGATATTCCGGACGTCAGTCTGAGCGAGATTAGAATGGCTCTCCAGCACCTTAAAAACGGCAAATCCCCGGGCGAGGATGGAATCACAGCGGAGCTTCTGAAAGCGGGTACTTGAAGTCCTTCAGAGGCTCTTTAATTCCGTCCTCCATAGTGGCACTACTTCGGAGGCGTGGAGCAGAAGTGCGGTGGTCTTGTTCTTCAAGAAAGGTGAAAACGCCCTCTTGAAGAACTACAGACCGATATCCCTTCTGAGCCTCGTCTACATGCTGTTTTCGAGAGTCATTACGAATCGTTTCGCACGCAGACTCGACGACTTCCAGCCTCCCGAAAAAGCCGGTTTCCGAAAAGGCTTTAGCACCATAGACCACATACATACCCTTCGGCAAATTGTACAGAAGTCTGAAGAGTACAGTCTGCCACTTTGCCTGGCGTATGAGGACTATGAGAAAGCCTTTGATTCCGTCAAAATTTGGGCGGTGCTATAGTCTCTTTAGCGGTGCCAAGTTGACTGTCGGTATATCGAAGTGCTGAAGTGTTTATACAGTAGGGCTACGATGGCTATCCGAGTACAGAACCAGAGTACGAAACCTATCCAAATGCAGAGAGGTGTAAGACAGGGTGACGTTATTTCCCCGAAACTCTTCACCGCTGCATTGGAAGACGTTTTCAAGCTACTGGACCGGAAAGGATACGGTATTAACATCAATGGCGAGTACATCACTCACCTTCGATTTGCCGACAATATAGTCTTTATGGCAGAATCGATGGAGGACTTAAGCACTATGCTCAATGACCTCAATAGTGCCTTCCAACGGATAGGTCTTAAGATGAACATGGACAAAACAAAGATGTTGTTTAATGTCCATGTCACACCTATGCCGGTAGTTGTTGGTAGCACTAAGCTCGAAGTTGTTGACGAGTACGTTTACCTGGGACAAATAGTCCGGCTAGGTAAGTCCAACTTCGACCAAGAGGTCAATCGACGGATTCAACTCGGCTGGGCAGCGTTCGGGAAATTACAACGCATCTTCTCGTCAGGTATACCTCAAAACCTGAAAACTAAGTTGTACAACCATTGCGTGTTGCCAGTGATGACATATGGAACTGAGACATGGTCCTTCACTGCTGGCCGTATGAGGACGCTCAAAGTCGCTCAGCGAGCTATGGAGAGGGCTATGCTCGGAGTTTCTCTGCGTGATAAACTTAGAAATGAGGATATCCGTAGTAGAACCAGAGAGACCGACATAACCCAAAGGATTAGTAAGCTAAAGTGGCAATGGGCCGGCCATATAGCTCGAAGAACCGACAACCGTTGGGGAAAAAAGGTTCTCGAGTGGCAGCCTCGTACCGGTAGACGAAGTGTGGGGCGACCCCCCACTAGATGGGGTGACGACCTGGTAAGACATGCAGGAAGTCGATGGATGCAGGTGGCTCAGGAAAGTGCTTTGTGGAATACCTTGGGGGAGGCCTATGTTCAGCAGTGGACTTGTAAACGGCTGTAATGATGATGATGATAAAATATGAATATACAAATGTTATATAACTGGTCCTGTAATCGTAAATCCGCCCGACAGGATTAACGAATAAGGCAAACCCTCTTTACAAATGCCAACACCGGCAGCGGGCAGCAGCGTCATCGGTGCTCACGTCTGGTACAGCGAACGTCAACCCACCTGACAGGACTAACGAATAAGGCAAACCCCTCTTTACAAATACCTACACCGGCAGCGGGCAGCAGCGTCATCGGTGCTCACGTCTGGTACAGCGATCGTCAATCCACCTGACAGGACTAACGAATAAGGCAAAACCTCTTTACAAATACCTACACCGGCAGCGGGCAGCAGCGTCATCGGTGCTCACGTCTGGTACTGCGATCGTCAATCCACCTGACAGGACTAACAAATAAGGCAAACCCTCTTTACAAATACCTACACCGGCAGCGGGCAGCAGCGTCATCGGTGCTCACGTCCGGTACAGCGATCGTCAATCCACCTGACAGGACTAACGAATAAGGCAAACCCTCTTTACAAATACCTACACCGGCAGCGGGCAGCAGCGCCATCGGTGCTCACGTCTGGTACAGCGATCGTCAATCCACCTGACAGGACTAACGAATAAGGCAAAACCTCTTTACAAATACCTACACCGGCAGCGGGCAGCAGCGTCATCGGTGCTCACGTCTGGTACTGCGATCGTCAACCCACCTGACAGGACTAACGAATAAGGCAAACCCTCTTTACAAATACTTACACCGGCAGCGGGCAGCTGCCTCATCGTTGCTCACGTCTGTACTGCGATCGTCAATCCACCTGACAGGACTAACGAATAAGGCAAACCCTCTTTACAAATACCTACACCGGCAGCGGGCAGCAGCGTCATCGGTGCTCACGTCTGTTACTGCGATCGTCAATCCACCTGACAGGACTAACAAATAAGGCAAACCCTCTTTACAAATACCTACACCGGCAGCGGGCAGCAGCGTCATCGGTGCTCACGTCTGTTACTGCGATCGTCAATCCACCTGACAGGACTAACAAATAAGGCAAACCCTCTTTACAAATACCTACACCGGCAGCGGGCAGCAGCGTCATCGGTGCTCACGTCTGGTACTGCGATCGTCAATCCACCTGACAGGACTAACGAATAAGGCAAACCCTCTTTACAAGTACCTACACCGGCAGCGGGCAGCAGCGTCATCGGTGCTCACGTCTGTTACTGCGATCGTCAATCCACCTGATAGGACTAACAAATAAGGCAAACCCTCTTTACAAATACCTACACCGGCAGCGGGCAGCAGCGTCATCGGTGCTCCGTCTGGTACTGCGATCGTCAATCCACCTGACAGGACTAACGAATAAGGCAAACCCTCTTTACAAGTACCTACACCGGCAGCGGGCAGCAGCGTCATCGGTGCTCACGTCTGGTACTGCGCTAGTCAATCCACCTGACAGGACTAACGAATAAGGCAAACCCTCTTTACAAGTACCTACACCGGCAGCGGGCAGCAGCGTCATCGGTGCTCACGTCTGGTACTGCGATCGTCAATCCACCTGACAGGACTAACGAATAAGGCAAACCCTCTTTACAAATACCTACACCGGCAGCGGGCAGCAGCGTCATCGGTGCTCACGTCTGGTACTGCGGTAGTCAATCCACCTGACAGGACTAACAAATAAGGCAAACCCTCTTTACAAGTACCTACACCGGCAGCGGGCAGCAGCTTCCTCGGTGCTCACGTCTGGTACTGCGGTAGTCAATCCACCTGACAGGACTAACGAATAAGGCAAACCCTCTTTACAAGTACCTACACCGGCAGCGGGCAGCAGCGTCCTCGGTGCTCACGTCTGGTACTGCGGTAGTCAATCCACCTGACAGGACTAACGAATAAGGCAAACCCTCTTTACAAGTACCTACACCGGCAGCGGGCAGCAGCGTCATCGGTGCTCACGTCTGTTACTGCGATCGTCAATCCACCTGACAGGACTAACAAATAAGGCAAACCCTCTTTACAAATACCTACACCGGCAGCGGGCAGCAGCGTCATCGGTGCTCACGTCTGGTACTGCGATCGTCAATCCACCTGACAGAACTAACGAATAAGGCAAACCCTCTTTACAAATACCTACACCGGCAGCGGGCAGCAGCGTCATCGGTGCTCACGTCTGGTACCGCGATCGTCAATCCACCTGACAGGACTAACGACTAAGGCAAACCCTCTTTACAAATACCTACACCGGCAGCGGGCAGCAGCGTCATCGGTGCTAACGTCTGGTACTGCGGTAGTCAATCCACCTGACAGGACTAACAAATAAGGCAAACCCTCTTTACAAGTACCTACACCGGCAGCGGGCAGCAGCGTCCTCGGTGCTCACGTCTGGTACTGCGGTAGTCAATCCACCTGACAGGACTAACGAATAAGGCAAACCCTCTTTACAAGTACCTACACCGGCAGCGGGCAGCAGCGTCATCGGTGCTCACGTCTGGTACTGCGATCGTCAATCTACCTGACAGGACTAACGAATAAGGCAAACCCTCTTTTACAAATACCTACACCGGCAGCGGGCAGCAGCGTCATCGGTGCTCACGTCTGGTACTGCGGTAATCAATCCACCTGACAGGACTAACAAATAAGGCAAACCCTCTTTACAAGTACCTACACCGGCAGCGGGCAGCAGCGTCCTCGGTGCTCACGTCTGGTACTGCGGTAGTCAATCCACCTGACAGGACTAACGAATAAGGCAAACCCTCTTTACAAGTACCTACACCGGCAGCGGGCAGCAGCGTCATCGGTGCTCACGTCTGTTACTGCGATCGTCAATCCACCTGACAAGACTAACGAATAAGGCAAACCCTCTTTACAAATACCTACACCGGCAGCGGGCAGCAGCGTCATCGGTGCTCACGTCTGGTACTGCGGTAATCAATCCACCTGACAGGACTAACAAATAAGGCAAACCCTCTTTACAAGTACCTACACCGGCAGCGGGCAGCAGCGTCCTCGGTGCTCACGTCTGGTACTGCGGTAGTCAATCCACCTGACAGGACTAACGAATAAGGCAAACCCTCTTTACAAGTACCTACACCGGCAGCGGGCAGCAGCGTCATCGGTGCTCACGTCTGTTACTGCGATCGTCAATCCACCTGACAGGACTAACGAATAAGGCAAACCCTCTTTACAAATACCTACACCGGCAGCGGGCAGCAGCGTCATCGGTGCTCACGTCTGTTACTGCGATCGTCAATCCACCTGACAGGACTAACGAATAAGGCAAACCCTCTTTACAAATACCTACACCGGCACCGGGCAGCAGCGTCCTCGGTGCTCACGTCTGGTACTGCGGTAGTCAATCCACCTGACAGGACTAACGAATAAGGCAAACCCTCTTTACAATTACCTACACCGGCAGCGGGCAGCAGCGTCATCGGTGCTCACGTCTGGTACTGCGATCGTCAATCCACCTGACAGGACTAACGAATAAGGCAAACCCTCTTTACAAGTACCTACACCGGCAGCGGGCAGCAGCGTCATCGGTGCTCACGTCTGTTACTGCGATCGTCAATCCACCTGACAGGACTAACGAATAAGGCAAACCCTCTTTACAAATACCTACACCGGCAGCGGGCAGCAGCGTCATCGGTGCTCACGTCTGTTACTGCGGTAGTCAGTCCACCTGACAGGACTAATTATCGATTTGGTCTGGGCCAATAGCCATATGGTCGTTTGACGTCGGCATTGCTGTACACTGTTGTGTATTTAATGTACCTATAGTACACAATCTTTGTAGATTGAGTATACTAATTTTCTCCAAAGGCAAACAATTAGCTTTATCGCTGCTTTGCACTTCCACGTGGCAGATTAATCGTTTGTATGCTGCTGTGAATGGTCTGACTATAGGATTGTTGTTAAATCCTCCTCTAGAACGTATTGCACTAAAAAAAGTTCCTACATGATCTTAAGAGAGTTTATAGGTCGAAAGAAACTTTAATTTTCCTGACTCTATCAAATCGACATAAAGCTACTTTAAAGTTATTGTATTCGCCAAAAAACCAATAAAACCAAGTTTTCTTCGACTCTCTATCAAAGCTTTGGTGTTTTATTTTAAATTTTGAATATACTCAGAGACTTTATCACATTCAGCCACAACATTTTCAACATTCTTTCCATTTAAGGCCTTCTTAAATCAGTAGCTGAGCAAATTTTTGGAGTTGAATATGTCCAATATGCTGTTTATATGCTTTATAAAACATGCTGTCGCTTGGCAATTTTCAAACATAGGTAACTTTAATACGTTTTTACAGAACACTACGTGCTAACCGTACATTTTTTTTAAAGGAATTTATTTTGTGATTTACAAAAATTACATATTTTTAGTTACATTTTTTGCCAAATACAAACCGACATCATGTTGAAGTTGGCAGAGATTTTCCATAAATTCTTATTTAATAATATCACTATGATGATAAAAAATTTTGTATTCTGCAAAAGTATTTGTAATCAACGCATCTAATATAACATAATATTTTTGTCCTCTATGTTAAAAGTACGGTGTAATAATGTAGCAATACACTGTTTTAGAATTGTTGCTTTCTGTAAATCGAAGCAGTAAATCTTCCAAAATAATAGGCAATCGGTATTTTCCAAAAAGAAATAAATGCCACTGCCATGATTACTAATACTTCTTTAGCCTTATCTGCTTCATCTCCATAAATACCACCCACATCAACATAGCCATGATGATTACGACCGTCAAATTCTATGTGCTCGCGGATAGAAATTTCGTCGAAAGTAAGGGCGATGACCAAATCCTTTTTTCTTTGTTTATAGCCTTTATGGTTTCTACGGCTGCCTTAGTGATGCCGGGTTTACAGCCTAGATTTTTGTACCAGACTCGTAGATAGGATGTGGTAGGTACAGGTCAAATTTTGTTCTCATGTAATTGTAAGCTCTAGGGCTATAAAAGTGTAAAGTAAGGGCAAATGTCTTTAGTTGGGTATCATACTCTTGTTTAATTTTTTATTTTGTTTTTTCTTAATTACTCTTTTGAAGAGATGCTGCAACAAATCGTTTAAACTAGACACCATTACAGCACTATTGTTATTTTGAAGTGAGGGAATCCTTTCCAGATTTTTTTATCACTTGAGACAACTTTTCCACTTTTTCATTAGCCCGTTTTTTTCTACTATTATATTTTTTAGTTTTTTTGTTTCGTAGCTAGGCGTCTCCGAAGAATATCAATAGTTTTCTTAATTTTTTTTTCTTTCTCAGGGAATTGTCTATAACAGAAACGTTTGCATTAGAGCTACTGGGTACTGGGGTTATATCTCAAACTCAAACATTTTATTGCGTTCATGTAGTTACATAAATAGTTCTTAAGTTGGATATATTAGAGCCAAACATGAGCCCTGATAGGGCGTAGCAATATTATATTATATTATGTTATATATCAATTTAATCTAATCAACTTAGAAAGACGAATTTTATTTGCGGTGTCTGCTCTGCGTCTGGTCTGCGCTGCGATCGTCAGTCTACCTGTCATGCGTGGCAATTAAGACAATTCCTCCCAACAACGACAGAGGCCCGTATCCAGCCAAGGGATTTATTTTAACGAGAAAGTTTGTGGATATCTATTTGATTAAAAAAGAAAAAAAAAACGAAAAACTGTATTGTTGTAATTTTTAATTGTGTAATTGTAATACATAATATGAAGACCGTAGCTTAAATTACTATGCGGTGTACTAATTACTTTTATTTTTAATTTACAAATCGATATTTAATATCAACGGAGTAAAAAAGGAACTACGCAAACGGGTTTTTCATTCTGACTCTAATTGAATTAAATTACCCTCTACAGTTTAGCGTTCAGCCATTATACTTGTTCTTCATGCATAGCCAGCCTCAAATGATAGTGTATTTGTATAACTGCCAATTGTTTGTAATTTACTTCAGGAATAGTTTACTGCACGTAAATTATTTTAATAATTATACGTGGGAAAATGGGACTTAATTAAATTTACAACATAAGGGCTAGGGGAGCGTGGCACTCGTTTGATTCGCTGTAGTTTCTTATTACTGCTGTAGTCTGAGCTTGAACTCTGTCGTCGTCAATGGAGTTGAAGGGTAGGACTGTGTCCAGCAGTGCAACTTTGGTCTACATTACATTTATCACTGCCAGTACTGCTTTTGTGTTCATTTATAGATTTTTAAACCTAAACGTGAGACTTCAACAAAAGCTTATATTTATTTATTATGGGTCTTGAGTTTTAATCACAAACATAGATAAATTTTGTGTATAAAATAAAATAACTGTCATGCGCGTACTGTTTTAGCAAATAATTTTTTCTTTTTTTTAGTCTTCGAAAAAGGGCTTTGTCGCTGAAGCGATTACGACGCCCTGGTAGTTACAACAAAATCCTTAAATAGGATAAATACTAACAAATAAACTTATTAATGACTTACACAGTACTGTATTAATAAAATTTTATCAGACCCGTTATCAGATGATGCCAAAAAACTTTGTGTTAGTAAATAATGTTTTCTTAAATTAATCAATAAATAAGATTATTAGTGAATAGTAAAACTTGTAGTATTCTTATAATCGTGTGTTAGTATTTAGTGCTGTAGTTCACAAGCAACCTGGGCATTTTTACTAGTTTAAATTTCTTTTTCATAATAACGTTATTAAAGCAATCATGATAACATAGAGCGACACGGGCTACTGGTGGATCAGAGTTGAGTAGCCACAGCGTTTTTCCCCGGTACGGAGTTTTCTGTTTTATTTTATTGTAAATAATTCATTCTTATGAACCCATAATAACTAAAGAATTACATGAGGCTTATAGCTATGTGTGAGCTAAAAAAATAAAATCGCATTCATCAATGTAACCTCATTACGTCACAGTCTCTCAGTTTCATAAATGACGTGGCAGTTTGCAAAATTCAACTATCATTTCAAAGCGAAGCCCACGTGCGAAATTAGCATCGCCTATGAAAAAGGGATGTGAGGAATTTGTAAACTAAAATTTAATTAAATAGTAAATGTATGAATAAATTTCACTTCGTAATGAAATTATTTAGTTTCGCTGTTATCTATTTAATGAACAAATAAACATATTGTTACGAGCTTGAGGTTCGTGACAATAAAAATTGCCGATAAAATTACCTAAATTAACACTTTAATTTACTTTACACAATTAAAGTTAAAACACTAATAATTTAAAGACACTAATTCACTTAATTCCACTCCGAAGCTTCGCTTGTTTCGCCAAATCAACACTACTCGATCGCATCTTGCAGCGCCTATATATTTGAATCAGCAAAGAAATATCCAGAATGTTCAAGTAAACACGGGCAAGGTACCGAGCGTTCGAGTTTCGACTAGGCGCTGTCGGTTGAGTAATTTGTGATGTCATTTTCTCAATGCTCCCCTCGCTCTCGTTCCTGACACTAGATGGCGCTAGTTGACTTATTCATGCAACACTGCCCCCTCCTAAGACATGCTCGTCCCGAGCATTATCGGTCCCATAATAACGCGCCAAGCGATCCACATGGACGATCTTAGGAGTCCCTCTTGCGCCTTTCTGTATCCGGTAGGTCACATCGTTGATCCTGGTTACAATCCGGTACGGGCCGTCCCATTTAGCTTGAAGCTTAGGAGATTTCCCTTTGCTGCGGACTGGATTGTGCAACCACACAAGTGAACCTTCGTCGAATCCTTTGTTGTTCATTTTGCGGTCATACCGGGTTTTCATCTTTTCAGACATTTGCTGGCCCGATTGTCTGACGTGCTCATAAACGTCATTCATTTTTTTCCGCAAGTCATTTGCATAATCGGTTATACTGCGTGGAGCATCGGGTGGTATCCCGGTGATCAGGTCTGCAGGCAGCCGTAATTCTCTTCCAAAGTTTGCGAAAGCTGGTGTCACTGCTGTACTTTCGTGAACAGAACTTCGATATGACAACAAAAACGGTTGTATGTGCTTGTCCCAATCTCGTTGCCGATTGTCTACAACTTTTGCTAGGTACCTCTCCAATGTCTGATTAAATCGTTCCACCATTCCATCAGATTGCGGGTGATAAGAAGTCGTTCTTGTTTTATGAGTACCCATAACTCGGCAAGTTTCCTGGAATATTTGAGACTCAAAATTCCTTCCTTGATCGCTGTGAATCTCTAAAGGTACTCCAAAACGACAGAAGACTTCATGAACTAGTTTATCTGCAACTGTTGAAGCTTCTTGATTTGGAATGGCGAAGACTTCTGGCCACTTAGTGAAGTAATCCATCACAACCATGAAATACTTGTTACCGCTTTCACTCTCCGGAAACGGCCCCGCCACGTCAATGGCTATTCTCTCCCATGGTGCACCAACATTGTACAACTTCAATGCACCTCTACTACGAGTCTGAGGTCCCTTTACAGCCGCACAACTTGTACATTTGCGACACCAGTCCTCGACATCGTTTCGACAGTGGACCCAGTAAAACCGTTCTCGGATCTTCAGTAGAGTTCGTTTAACTCCCAGATGGCCTCCTGAACAATCATTATGGTACAGCTGTAGAACATCCGGTACTTTAACTTTAGGGACAACCATTTGCAAATGACAGCTGTCTCCCCGAACGTTTTCCAATTTACGACACAGAACTCCATCCTGAAGCAGCAAGCTGTCCCACTGGGCCCAATAGCTTTTAGTGGTCGAACTCATCGCTGAGACGTCACTCCACTTGGGCTTGGGAGCACTGGCCTTTATCCATTCCAGAATCGGCTTGATGTCCGGATCTTCCTGCTGTGCATGTAGTAAGCTGTCCTTCCACTCGTTGCTGAGGTGGTCTGCCCTGAGCATCCTCACGGATACCACTTCCTTACTCTCTTGCCTAGTACAATGTTTGCAATCTTCAGGACAAGGTCTTCTTGACAATGCATCTGCGTTGCCATGAGATTTCCCGCTGCGATGTTCGATCTCAAAGTCGTATTCCTGCAGTAGTTCAATCCACCTCGCAACTTGTCCTTCTGGGTTTTTAAACTGCAATAGCCATTTTAGTGCAGCATGGTCAGTTCGTAAGTGAAATTTTCGTCCCAGAAGATATTTGCTAAAATGTTGCAACGACTTTACCACAGCTAGCAATTCGCGTCTTGTGACACAGTAGTTCCTTTCCGGTTTTGACAACGACTTGCTGAAGTACGCTATCACCACCATTACGTTGAGACAACACACCGCCAAGTCCTATATCACTTGCGTCTGTGTCAACTATAAATTCTTTGCTTGCATCAGGGTATCCCAAAATAGGTGTTTTGCACAGACGGTCCTTGAGCTCCTGGAATGCGATGTTACAACTTTCATCCCAGCAGAAATGTCGCTTCTCCTCGGTTAGCTTATGCAGAGGTTTGGCTATATCTGCAAAGTTCTTCACAAAACGTCGGTAATAGGAGCACAAACCCAAAAATGCTCTAACCTGCGTCTTGTCTTTTGGAACCGGCCAATCCTTTACAGCTGCGATTTTCTCTGGATCCGTGCGGATACCTTCTTCCGATACTACATACCCCAAAAAGTTGACTTGCCGTTTGAATAGTGAACATTTCTTCGGACTCAACTTAAGGTTGGCACTCTTAATCTTCATGAGCACGCGTTCCAGGTTTTGAAGGTGTTCCTCAAACGTACGGCCCACGATGATGATGTCATCCAAGTAGACCAGACAGGCATCGCCAATTAGCCCGGTAAGTACAAGTTCCATCAGCCTTTCAAACGTTGCTGGAGCATTGCACAACCCAAACGGCATTACTTTGAATTGCCACAGACCCTTTCCCGTCGAGAACGCAGTTTTCTCCTTGTCCTTAGGGTCAATTTCAACTTGCCAGTAGCCACTTTTTAGATCCAGCGTGCTAAACCATTTTACTCCTGTAAGCATGTCCAGCGTGTCATCAATTCTTGGCAAGGGATAGCTGTCCTTCTTTGTAACGTCGTTCAGACGGCGGTAATCAACACAGAACCGCATGCTGCCATCCTTCTTCTTTACCAGTACCACGGGTGAACACCATGGACTAGATGAAGGTTCAATAACACCATCCCTCACCATTCCCTCAATCATGGTTTCCACTTCCTTTTCACGTGCTACCGGCAATCGTCTTGGCCGCTGACGGATAGGCAACTCTTCACCTGTGTTTATTTTGTGTTGAACTAAACCAGTCTTTCCTATGTCAGCATCGTTTGATGAGAATACATCGGCGTACTCGAGTAACAACTTCTTCGCCTTCACCAATTCGTTCGGGGACAGAACACTGCGACAGTCTTCCAAAAGTGTGGTCACTCTCGTTTCTGAATCCTTGCTGGGGGTCCCACTCGATATATATTGGCACTGACGTAACCAATCCACTTCCTCACAAGTACCAACCAGTGTACCTTTTTCTATAACCTGTTCCCGGTCGCAAAGGTTCAGCACACGTACTCCTGAGATGTCAGTGGTCCTGACCAAGGTTCGAGCTACTTTCCATGGAAGGTCATTGTTTACCCTTTCCACAAGTACACAACGGTGAGCTTGCCCAGCGTTTCGTGGAAGACTAACCGGAACAATCGTTTCCGATCTCGGCGGAAGAACAATCTTCTTGATGCTGTACACGTTCCCTGGTAACGCACCTTCCATAAAAAGTTCCTCCTGTCCACATTTCAAAACACCTTGCTTAACGTCGATCTCACAACAATTATTCCTCATAAAGTCTAGGCCTAGGATGCAGTCGTCCATTATATCAGCCACGATGACATTATGCAGGTAGATCACGTTGCCTAGTTTCAACTCCATCTCCTTCTCTCCACGGACGGGTATACGCTGACTGGTGGCTGTTACCAAATTAATGCGTTCTCGGTTGTATGCGGAGTCCCCAAGGAACTGACTTATAAGTTGGGAACTAACAACCGTACGAGAGGCTCCAGTGTCTATGGTCAGCTTACACGGCATTCCGTTGATCTCGCCCTTTATGATTAGGCTGTTCCCATCATGGGTTTGTGAGATCGAGATCCTTGGGGCTCTTTTAACATCAGCCAGCACCCGCCCCGCAGTTCTGGCTTTTACTCGTTTCCCTGCCGCTGCTGGGCGGTGCTGTTGGCCGCACTACCCTCCTGAGATCGTTCAATTTCCCTTTCTAGGGTTCGCTTAGGGCAGCTGGATCGAAGATGGCCCTTTTCCCCACAGCCATAGCACCTTGGGCTGTATCCTTTGTTGCGGTCGCGAACTGTAGCTGCTGCAACCTCCCTGACGCGATGGGAACGATGATCCTGCCGCACGGCTTCCACTTCCAGTGCATGGGCCAAGGCGTCCTTAAGCGTCTCGTGGTGCCCGAGCCTCACAGCAGCTCTGACTTCCAGGTCGCGGATGCCGTCGATGAATGTCTGCACCAGGTTCCCTTCAATGAGCGCAGGTACAGACCGGTATGCTTTTCGCACCAGTTTCTCCACTTCTAGAGCCCACTGCTGCAGGTTTTCGTTGATGCGCTGCACACGATCTTTAAGCTGCGCACGAAAGACGTGTTCCAGGTGAGCGTCGCCATATCTCGCCTCCAATGCCTCAAGGAGTTGCTCATAAGTCACTTCCTCACCGAGAGCTTCCAGAACTGTTAAGGCCTGGTCGCGCAGGCCTAGTGTGAGAGCAGTCATGGCCTGACTTTTATTCCAGCCGTTCGCCTTCATAACAGCCTCGAACTGGATTTTGTAGGCTGACCAGGAAGAAGTCCCGTCAAACGGTGGCACCTTGAACCCACGTAGCGAAGGTGCTGAAGCTACTACGGGAGCTGTGGTTCCATCCCCAAGTTTGAGTTCATCCAGCGTTTTCTTAACTTGGTTGATTTGGGTCTCAGCTTCCAACAGGCGGTTATCATGTTGAGCAACCTTATCCTTCACCTCCCTTATCTCTTTCCCGAAGGTAGCGTGAAGGTCCTTCATGAGAAGCATCTGTTCTTCCTGGCCGCCCCGCAGCTGCTCTTCCAACCGACGGACCTGTTCCTCCTGTCGGCGAGCCTGTTCCTCCTGTCGGCGAGCCTGTTCCTCCTGCTGCTCTTTTAACAGACGGGCCTGTTCCTCTCGTCCGCGCTGCAGCTGCTCCTGTAGCATCGCCATCAGAGCACCTAAGTCAGGTGCTACAGGTGTAGGAGCTAATGACGGGCCCGCAGCCTCCGTGGCTGGCAGTTGGCCCTCCGACGTCTGTGGCGTTGCACCACCAAATCTCCTCTGGTCCGTCTCATGCTGGCGTTGACTGCGGGTACGGACACCCTCCGTTTCCTCCTTAGGTAAAATCGGCATGATTTTATCCCACTTCTGACACCAATTGTTACGAGCTTGAGGTTCGTGACAATAAAAATTGCCGATAAAATTACCTAAATTAACACTTTAATTTACTTTACACAATTAAAGTTAAAACACTAATAATTTAAAGACACTAATTCACTTAATTCCACTCCGAAGCTTCGCTTGTTTCGCCAAATCAACACTACTCGATCGCATCTTGCAGCGCCTATATATTTGAATCAGCAAAGAAATATCCAGAATGTTCAAGTAAAAGGCGGGCAAGGTACCGAGCGTTCGAGTTTCGACTAGGCGCTGTCGGTTGAGTAATTTGTGATGTCATTTTCTCAATGCTCCCCTCGCTCTCGTTCCTGACACTAGATGGCGCTAGTTGACTTATTCATGCAACAATATAATTTCTTAGGCACACTCGTAAACGATTCATTGGATATATTTTATAATATAACTTGATTTTATTAATGTAAACTTTGTAATAAATCATAGTGCTCTTAGAAAATAAGAAAAGAGCATTAAAGAAAAAGCACTAAAACTAAAATCGATGCTAAGGCATTGTGTACGAGTGTGGTATTAATGCAATGAATTACATACTCGTAGAGTCTCAATTTCATGAAGCTATTCTACATTCCCTTTGATATTTCGAAATATACTTTTACTTTTTATTAAAAGTTTAATTATTTTACCCTTTTGTGTGGAATGCGGAATATCACAAGCTCACGATAACAAATGAAATGTCGTCTAAATAGTTACATTAAAATGTACCCTTGGGGTGGTTGTTTTTATTTAAATGCATGTGGTCCACCAGTGAAGTATAACTAGTTATATGAAAGGAAAACCATTTAAATCGGCATAATTGGCAAAATATTGCGTAAAAAGGCATATGGTCGGATTTAGAACCTGTTTCTTTTTTTTAACAACTCTTTTCTCTTTTTTTGTTTCCTCAACAAGAAATAAAATTATTTTGAATAATATGTAGTGCGGCCGTGTTGTGGCAGCAATTTTGCCTTGTTTCCTGCCACGATCTAGCTCGTTATTTGCAAAGCAAAATACGTTCGCGCTATTAAAGTAAAACTCGCGATTTTAAAGTAATGCCCGCTCTGCACGTATTAAGCGGACAGTATTTAAATATCGCGCGTAGCGAATGCACTTTGTTTGTTTGGCATGAAATTGTTGATAAAATGTTATAAAACTAATATTACGCTACTATAATCACAAAATGTAAATCGCACTTTATGTAATAAAAAGACAGTATGTATCATTTTGTATTTAGTAATAATTAATTACTATAGTGATAACATACACGAAATTACGTAGTAATATTTCATAATAAAATGCTTATATTTTAACCGACTTGATAACAGGAACGTTTTCTTTATATATAGTGTTACCTAATCGATGTATTCGTTAATTGTAAACCAATTATGATATTTTTATAATAATTAATCTTATAAATGAGAAGAATAAAGGTATACCTAATATAATGAGGAGAAAAAAACACCCACTTTAAAGTAAAAAAATGGAGTTGTAACATGTACTTAAATATCTTGACGAATCTCGACTAACTGTTTACTGGTTGTACCTTGAGGTTTACTTATTTATAGATATGTAAATTATAATTGATAGATCAGGAGTTACCGTGCGGAAATCCATTTTACTGAATTTGTTAGAAATTAATTTGCTCATTTATGCGTTTATGAAGTAAAATGGTTTGTCCTGGAAGTCTCTTCAGACTGGGTACTTAGTTAATCCACACTCAAGTGTCAAATAATTTAACTTAAAAATAGTAAAAACCGGCTACAAAGAGTTAAAAGAATGAAATAGTTTTCACTTATTTTAATGGCTTCTGAAGTTCAGTGCTAAGACATGGCCCCGATTTGTTTTAGAAGTCGGACGAGATTCTTTTTATTTTACCTTATTTAGCTATACGTATTGCATATGTAGTAGCAGTAACATTGATTGCATCTTGGCCTTAAGTGCATAAATCGTAATTTCACAGTCGCAGTGTAGTAATCGCTTATAACGCGCCGAGTCGTTTACAGAAGAACATTCTTTGTGTTCGTCTTATTTGTTAATTACTCTAGAGAAAATCATTATGGTTCATAACCTATGTGCAGACCGTTTTAGAAAAGAAAAGCGCAGGATCATGACTGGGTTTATCATTGCGTTCCTGCTGATAGTAGAGCAAATAAACGGACGAGAGCTTGTTACTGCACAAACCACGGGAAGCGGTGATACTCCGTCAAGAGTTTCTAACATACAAATACTAAACAATAATTCCTCCACTTTTCCAGACGACGCTATGGAAGTAAGAAATAATCAAACAAAATTAAATGTGACAGTTAATACAAATGTAAACACAACAAAATTTTCGAATAATACTCGTACTAATGATGAAGTAAGCCTCGTGAACCGATCTGCGTTTGATGCTGGTAATTATGCCTCAGTTTATGCTAAAGTTAACGGCAAGTGTGTTCCAATTATGTAGCAGTTGTTTAAAATAATTGTTAATTTGTTTTGATATAATGAGTATTTTTCATTTAAATAAGACAAGATAACTAGAATCAAATAGATTTTTCAAGTTAACACATGCCCCACATACATACTTTCTGTCAGCCATCTCTTCCACCTCTGCACAGGGAGGACGATTCACTGGCCCATACAGCAAAGGAGAAAGCCGATCTTCTAGGCTCTTTCTTTGCGTCCAACTGGACTCTCGATGACGGGGGAGTACGTCACCGACCATCCCGCGGTGTGAGTGCTCCCTGACGGAATCCCCCCAATTGTGCTGAGGACGTGTGCTCCAGAGTTGGCACTGGTTTTAACGCATCTTTTCCGGTGCTCTTACTCCCTAGGCGTAGTCCCAAAATCATGGAAGACGGCTTTCGTCCACCCGATCCCTAAAAAAGGCGACCGCTCAGACCCGTCCAACTACCGGCCTATCGCCATCACCTCCTTGTTCTCCAAAACAATGGAGTACATTATAAACAGCTAGCTCATGAGGTACCTTGAGGATAATCAGCTGATTAGTGACCGCCAATACGGTTTTCACCGCTAAAGAGAACCCCTTTGTCGTATCTGCTCAGTTTCAAGGCACTCCCCTTGTTGCCTCAGCCAGTAACGGAATCCTCGGCGTCGACATATCGAGTGACGTACAGTTTCGTGGTCACTTGGAAGAGAAGGCCAAATTGGCCTCTAAAAAGCTTGGCGTGCTCAGCAGAGCGGGACAGTATTTCATGCCGGCACACCGCCTGCAACTTTACAAGGCGCAGGTTCGTAAAGGGCCTTTCTTCCTCTCCTTTGTAAAGGGCCGGCAATGCACATGCAATTCCCCTGGTGTTGCGGTTAATCATGGGCAGCGGTAGTCACTTAACATCAGGTGAGCCGAATGCTCGTTTGCCCCCTCTTCTATAAAAAAAACATAACAAAAATGTTTTAAACATTGTTCATGAGCAAATGGCACAATTGTTTCACTAATGTCGGATTTCGACATGTATTTATGAAATCTTGAATAAGCATATTATCATTTTAATAATTGAATAAAATTTATTTTATTCATGACTCTTGTTTACAATCACATTTTATAGGTAAAATGATGAATAAATTACATTATGTTTTATTATAGTGAAATGTTTTTTATTTATGATTATGTTAATTTTTATGTTTGGTATTTGTTATATGAAGAAAGTACACTTTAATTGAATTACTAATAGAACTTTGTCTTTAACATGCTTTTATAAGCTTCACGTCTTCGTACGTATCTATCTATATAATAGAATATTTTAATGTGATCTTCACCAACTTGTAGATTTGCTCATTGGCTTGAACATTTTGCAACCGTAGCAAAGACGGATGACATAATAATAAAATAACCTAATAACTTTATTTTAGTACACCGGATAATAATCAGCACTACCAGTATAAAATAAAATAATTATCAGGATTATCACAGCTCGAGATCAATGAAGTTGTTTAAGTTTTTTTTTAACTCTTATATTACTACTCACTTTCAAAGTAAACAGTGCTACCTACGTAGTCAAATGAATTATTTGCTTTTTGCTGAAGAATGTTGTCTTAAGAAGTCATAACTTGCATCATCATACAATTTATAATCCTAATTAAGTGAAACATGAACACAATAAGATTTCTAAAGTCTAAACGTACAATCTTCCGAAAATACTTATACCATACGCTATATGTTATTATTGCAACAAGTTTCATCATTTAACTGTATATTTTATGTGTTACTATGATACAAATATACATTTATCATAGTATTTTTAAATTATAGTCAAGAATTACACGTCGATAGAACGCCATTTCTATCTAAGGGGTCTGGGTATTTATCACTTTCTTACCTATTTCTCAAACGTACACTGCTACAGAAACTATCCTTATCTGCGACACTAATTAAAACATGTCTTGATTGAAATGTACAGCGAGTAGTGAGTTAATATGCCGGATATTTATTACTTATTCCACGCAAAAAAAGACGCACAGAGATGGCACATGGAAAGACACTCAGAAAGACACACAAAAAGACACAGAAAGTTGTTTTTTTCCCAAACAGAAAGACGCACAAAGATGGCACACAGGAAAACACACGAAAAGACACAAAAAGAGGCTTTTCATTTTAGTTGTTGCATGATATTTTCTCCTCGATGTTTTTTCTGCGCTAATGTACCGTAGCATCAGTTTCTATGGTATGGCGGTAGAAACTTTTCTTTTACGTTAAACGTAAATGCTCGGACTAGTGTTGAGCAGCAATGTAAAAGGTATGAGAAGTCTGCAACAAGTTCAATAGGCGCTGCATTTTCGCAGTAACGATTAAATTGAAAGCATTTACAAGTTTATCATAAAATCAAGTTTAGGCCTAGCTGCCAGACACTTTTGGGAGGTATTGAAAATGCTAAGTAAGGAATTCTTTTCGTCTTTTTCTTTATCACTGGCCTATAAAAGTACTCTGATAATCATGGGCCTTTCTTCTCATAGGCACTAGGATTTTCCTTCCTTAATCGTCAAAATCGAGATCACATGCATCACACGAGGCACTTCGACAAAATGCAGTGATCTCGCACCCTTGACACTGCTCTCCGTTGCGTTCCGTATATTTTACATAAACTGGCGTGAAAAAATGGTTATACTGGCAGTTATCGGAAGCAACAAGTTCTCTCTGGCATTTTCAAAGTAAGTTCTTAATACTCCTACGATGTGAAATGGTTTGATGGTTTTTCTAAGTCCATCACCACGCGGCGTGAGATAAAATACCGCGGACATGAATCGTTTATTTGAAATCATGGTTAGTGACATGACCTTCGCATCATTTAGCTTTTCGTTTGCTTTTATTTCTTTGATATTGATTGCCAGTGAAAAGAAGATGCTTAACCTATTTATATATCCTGTTTAACTGAGTATAAAATTAAAGAGAATTTGCGGCCCATATATATATGCTAGCGCAGATTGAACTTGTGTTGCTAGTGTGCTGTGAAATCTTGGCGAGCTCCATATTAATTTAATAATAAGCTATTTAAATTGACTGTGACAGTGATTTACCTGTCGGTGTCACTTAGCTGAATAACATAAGTTATGCTGTGTTCACAACCTGACACCTCGCAGAGCCTTGTAAAGTGCAACGATGTATTCCTATGTAACTACTGTCTAAAAGTAAATTGCACGATAAATAAAACAACACCAGTGCTATTACTATTTATCACTACAGTGATTTAAATACCTATTCCTGTAGTCATTATTTTACATTGCTGGGTCGCTTTCATTTCTTTTCTTTACTATATATTACTGATAAAAATATATAGGTTTGTTAGATTCTATGATGATGGTCAGAATATTTTTGATAAATGTGATGTAACGTTTACCACCGAACACGTGGTAAACCAGCCCTTAACATTACAATTAGCAATTTCATTATTGTCCGCGGGGATCGAACCCGAGTTGCTCGAGTACTATAAGATTTACAGCGAGCGCTTAGCACCTGAGCTACCACGGCTCCTGGTGTACAGGTTAAATAAAACACATACAGTAGAGATATGACACTGTTTTATTTCTTTAATTGAATACAATTCATGACAGAATAAGTAATTACACAAAATCTGTAAGATTAAAGTAAAATAGAAGTGTTTATCATCAGATACGAAAGATATTCGACGACAAACTCGTGTGTACGTGTTACTAAATATTGTAATATTAGTTTATTCCACAGAATTTTAAGAATAACCGAACGTGTCTGACATTTTCGTTTGCTTATTTTTTTATAAATCCGTAAAAATTTCGTATTGCATGCTTAATTTAAAGTAGCTCCAACTTTACATAATTTAAAGTAGTGCTGAACACCCAACCTTCCTATCCGCGTGTTGATGTTATAGTTAAGGGAGTAGTAGGAAGAGTGGGTATTTATAAACATGGATTTCTTGATGGTGTTACACTTCAGCTTAATCCGTTCACAGCATGGTTTCCATATGGAAAACCAGGTGCAGTACTAGGATAGTTGTTGATCCTAAATAGTTTTTCACTGATGTACCAGAATAAGGATAATTTAGCTGACCGTAACATGATAAGTCAGGATTGCTTCCACATACTTTTGTAGCTCCAGGAATAGGAAGACTGAAGGCCAATCCTGAAGGATAAATATTGGCATAGCTTATTACTTTGGGGACTAGTCTTTCGAGCCATTCGAGACATTTGATCCAGCTGCAGGATAGGAAAGTCTATAAAGCCAGCTAAGTCCATCTACATTTGGAACTGTTTCGCCGACTGTTGCTGGTGATATAACAGTAGCTAAAAGTTTTTGCAGATAGTACGGATTCACATTGAGTAACGATTTAAAAGCTGGCATCAATCTGTTATTTGCAACTATGTCCGGTAATGAGTTTGACGAAGATTTGCACACAACGTGTGATACAGATCGAGACTGGAATAAAAAAAATTATTAATGCCTAGAGGAAATATGCACAAAGCAGTTTTTAGAAAAACGAAGAATTTTTAAAATCTGAAAGTGTTGTTTGTTAAGTGTTGTTGTAAAGTAAAAAAAGTAAAGTTACAGCCTATATGCGTCCCACTGCTGGGCTCAGGCCTCCCCTCATTTCTGAAAGGGTTTAGGTCAAGGAAGTGTCCGCCGCGCTGTCCAAATGCGTGTTGACGAACTTCACATGTCTTCGAAATATTTTTTTTTGTTGAAAATGTTTCAATTATTTCAAATTTTGTTGAAATAATTTTTATATTTTAAGCAGAAATAAAAAAGAGGGAACACGTATTAATGGAATAATTTTAGTATGGTGTAAACTAATTTTACTATTGTTTTATGTTACCTAAATTTCAATCAATCATCACTCTATCTAGTAAGGAGTTATGCGAGACAGCGCTTGCGTATTACGTGTTCCTGATTCCTGGAACTATATATATTTATATATATATGCTATCTAAACTATTTAGAGAGCATATTATTGTCACTTCATGATATATAATTACTTAATCTATGTCAATACCGAAAATATCTCATTGAGTTGAGGATATCTGAAATACAGAATTCATGTCCCCATCTCCATAGCTTATTGAATTATTTTAAGTTACGTAGCCTACAAAAAGTACTACTAGTTAGACAAACTGCCTGGCTGTTTGGCCATTTATCGGAAGCGGCCCGCCTGGGTTTTATTTGTCGCCATTTATGATTTCTCATTGAGTGGGTCCCAGTATCTATAGTATTACTAGTGAGTTATTTTTAAACAAATTAATCGTTACTTGAAACAATTCAAATAATTATGACATCATTTAAATATTAAGCTGCTTAATAATTGGACCGTATAATGAACATCGCGTCTCATCGTACGTTCATATAACTAAAATATGTTCCCCAATGTGTTGTCACAGTAGCCGCCAAAAACTTTTTCACTAGTCTTTGCTAAAATGCTTCAGATCCTTAGGTTATTAGCAGTTCATAGCCAAAAAATTCTAACTTGAAATCGAATCATCATCGAATTACAAAAAAATAGTGCAAATGAACATGCGGCTTATAGTAGATCATTACAGCCGTCTATGAACTACTGTAACACCTGGGGAATCGGGGCCGGAAATGCCGCCTTTTATAATAAGAGTAGGCACTTTTCTTTAAGGTTGCATCATAACGAGCTTTTGAAGCGGAGAATTTCATTGACTATTTCTTA
The DNA here is from genome assembly GCA_907164705.1 of Parnassius apollo. Lineage (NCBI taxonomy): Eukaryota > Metazoa > Arthropoda > Insecta > Lepidoptera > Papilionidae > Parnassius > Parnassius apollo. Next base: position 44,326 of record CAJQZP010001587.1, read on the forward strand.
TTCAGTTATTTCAATTCATTATTGCTTTAGTTGATTATTTGTTGCTTTACTCTACTTTATAGTCTTAAACAAGTCAGTGGAAAACTACAAAAAAATGTAATGAAATTACTTTTTGCACAAATACTTCCGACTTTGATTTGAACCAATGAACACGATTGAAAAGTTATTAGTAGTGTTAGTATAAATGTGTTTTTTTAGAAGTTGAGTGGTAATTCATTCCAGCGGTGGAGGGTGGATGCTGTGGCCCATGGAAACATCCTTCTTTCGCCGACAAAATTCCGTTGCGCTATCATCCCTGAGAACTAAGATGCCTCGTTACCAAAAAATAGATCGTAACCTCTCTACTGTAGCTTGGCTCTACCACACGCAGAACACACGTTTCATTTGGTAGTTTTTATATTGCTGCTACCCATATACACCTGCATTTATCACCCACTAAGATAAATATTAATATGACATCACTTGACACGTCTGAGTACTAGGATGGATTGCCAATTCATACAAAAATAAATCATTATGGTTGTCTCCCAGAGAGGGTATATTTATGACTATAAATAAATAAATATAAAAAGAATAAAGTTTTTCCTTTCCAGTGAACATTGTACAAAAAAAAAACGAATTTTGAACTATTAATTAATAAAAATTTCGTGTTAATATGACCCTACAACTGAATAATACGAAAATCTCCGCTTATAATAAATATTTGAATAAATAATGAGGATATACAACTTTTAAAAATAAAAATGACTTTATTTGAGACGTTTTCCCAATGCTTAATTACTTTAAACCTGCTCCGCATGTGTATAATATAAAGTTTATAGTAAATATTTCATTAAACACAGTTTACTATTATAATTTCTTCTACTTAATCTCATGTTTTAAAGGTTTCGTTGATTAAAGGTAAAGATCCATCCAGTATACTGACGCGATGTGCTCGTGCCTCTTGGCTCTCTCACACATCACATCTTTTTCTAAATATTTATTAAGAAATTCAAATATTTTTACAACATTTCCATTTTTCCTACAATTTATGGCACTATTATTATATATACAAAATTCATAAAACACAATTATATTTCTGAACGTATGTCTCGTTCCGCGGCGTACCAGACAGTACTTTATTGCATCTCGAATAGACAGAGGCACAAAGCTGCCCCATTCCATTAACTGAATTCCTAAGGAAGAAATGTGTAAGAAATCATATATTATTTTTGGAATACTTTAAACCTCGTTATAAAAAAATAACAATTAAATTGTTGGGATTTCAGATGACTAACACATCTAGGAAGAATAAGGAATTATTTGCCTCTAATTCCATAATAAATTAAGTTTTATAGTTTATGGAATAAGATGTTTTAACTAAAACATCTTAAATTATATAAATGCAGTTCTTTAGTCTGATGGTGAAATTGTCAAAGTAGCGTCTACGTACCGCTCGTAGAACCTTGGAGTAACGAGTGCAGTAAGGAGGGTTTTCTCCTCAAAGTCTTCCATGAATATATTGGCGACAGTGGTTGATAAAGGTGAGCCCATTGCAACACCATCTACTTGCTTGTAAAACTCTTCCTTCCACAATGTATAGCCAGGTGTAAGGCAATGTCTGCTGGCATGTTATTTTTCTCTAGTTTCCCAGTTATAATTAAGATGCAGTCTCCACCAGGTAGGCATGTAAATAGAAATTGAACATCAAAACCGACCATTGCTTTATTGTCGGTAAGACGTAGATCTTTTATCTCGCTAACAAAATGGTATGATTTCTTACTGTGAGCTCTTGTGTGCCCTATGAGTAGTGATAATATTTTAGCTAAGTTTTGAGCCAATCTGAAAGTTATCGAAACAATCTGACTCAATAATTGACGTAATGGAGGGTTCGGTTTGTGTATTTTTAGTAACCCATACAACTTTGGTGGTTTGGCACACACAGGTATTATCGAATTCACGAGTCGTCAACGGGACGTCAGTCACCTCAGTTCCCCGTAACCATGGATGCTGGAAAGCATCCAAAACGTCGGGAATATAAAAATCAAGTAAATTAAACGCGATTAAATTCATAAAAAGTTGTTTTAATCGATATGTAGTGTTCGCATAAATATAAGAAATCGACATGTAGACTGTAGATACTTGTATGATGTATGCAAAAAAATGTATAATATACGTAAAAAAAAACTTTTAAAGCTTAATTTTTAGTAACGCAATTAGAATGTAATTTAAAGAGAAAATTTATTTTTAATTTATCTTGAAGCAAACAAAGACAGACAGATAGAATAGAATACTGCGTACATTTCTAGTGATGCCGAAACCATGCTGAACTTCATTGACTTTCGTGCGTGAATGCATGCATGGTTTTGGATCTGTTTTTTCATTAATTTAATATACCTAAAATTCCATCTTTCTTTCATTTTTAGTTGTCTGAGGTTAGGACTTGTACACAGTAGAGTAACAAGTTAAATATAATAGGAGCATCTCATATGTGAGTGCACTATATATGCGGGCTCGAGATAAACAAATACATTTGCATTATGTCTGAACTTGTTTCACAAAATACAATAATATTTATAAACTACTTAAAGAAGAAGGTGATTCGATGTTGGACGCATATGTTGTTTATGTGATTTCGTACCGATTTTTCAGAAATAGATAAACCGATTGAAAATATTTTTATCGACTAATTACGTACGTGAGACTATCACGCCCATACAGAATACTAAAAATACCAGCGTCGAATAGCAGCACAATGATATGGTAGTCATAGCAGATTTCAATATTTTAAATATGGCTGCTTGAAAGTGGTAGACTTGCCTTGCATCTTCGATCAACAATACCAATTAGATGTCGGGTCGGCGCAAGAAATCCATCTCAGTAAATAAGAGCGCACATGAGACGTGAGCTCTTGCACGTAAGAGTGTAGCTCGCATGGCAATAACTGGAAAAAGAACTTTATTTTTTATAACTTAAGGTTGATTTTACACTAAATGTTATTTAATGTATATCTTTTCATAGTTTATATTCATGGGGACAGTATTTAGCTATGATTTTGTACGTGACCCGTTATCTAGTTGGTATTGTTGATCGAAGCCTTGCATCCTCTGTAAATGGCGCATTTCCTTTAGTTGGCTTTTAGTATTCTCACGAAATATGTAACACGGCATTGTGTTATAAAAAAAAAACAAATGGCAGGCACAATATTCGTCGAAAATGTTTACATATATCTCAAATATTTGACAAGTTTTCACGTTACTAAAGTTTTGTTTTTGATCCATCATCAACTCGCAGGTAACGAACTGTTAGTAGACATGACGAAGTTGATCTCCCAATCAATACATCAGTGTTGATATTCATGGTAATTTCTTGTAAAATGCAATTAAAATTTGATACCATTCCTTAGTGCTAAAATTGCTTGTTATGTTATTTGATTGCCATTAGTAATGAAGCAGAGAGTATAAAATAGTAATAGCAAGAGGCTCACGTACAACATGAGACTTGTATGGGCTGATGAAGAATATAAAAAAAAATACGTGTGGCACTCGGTGACTGCCGCGGTAAAGCTATTGCATAGCATTTTTTATCAACTTATGCAATTATAATTATTTATTTATTTTATTTATGCAGTTAAGTCTTTGATATTAAATCAAGTTACACTTTTTGAGCGTGGTGACCGATAAGAAAACAATTTTTTTTCTCTTATTGAATAAATGAGAAGTTAATATTGTTTAAAATATTTTTAATATCTTACAATACATGTAGATTCAGGAATTTTTATCATTGAGTTAGCAGCTAGTGTACACGCATACGTCTAGTCGCACGCACACAAACACCGTGCCGAACTCTGCCGAGTGCCGAAGTCTGCCGAACTGAAACGACGTTAGACGATGCACGGCTTTCAACGCCACACCTCCGTGCCCGTCGAAGTGGGGAGCGTGAGGTTTTTTTTCGTTACGGAATTTCTGGATTCGGTCCCCGCGCTCATGGCCCGCGATAGAAGCTATGCAATAGCTTAAAAAGAAAGTTAAAATGTCACTATGACAGCGCTACCACAAAATCTAACGAATTGTACTAATAACGTATGTCTAACTTATAAAGTTTTATGCGAGGTAGACCCGTGTTGCACCTGTATTATGGTTGTAGCACGAATGGGTCAGCACGAACGGTGTAGGAGGACCACGCTCTCATAGGACACCAGCGTTAAATAGCAGCTTATTGCTTCTTACTATATATATTGCTGCTGTTTTTCGTATAATGAGTGTAGAGAACACGAGGCCCCAAAAATTACTTTCAGTTTGTGGAATGCTCGTCGCCAGCACCACATAAAAGTGAGAGAATAACATCACCAAGTTATATTGTTCATATAACATTTTTTATATACATTACAGCCTATCAAAAATCAAAAAATATAGGCTACCAACACAATTGCTTCATAATGCCACGGATGTTTGCCATTGTCGCTATAGCTTTTTTTTAATATTTTGAGTTTTATCCAGAAGATGCTTCTGCCAATCTCCCGTCTTCTTTACCTCTAACGTCTCTTACGATATCCACGGGACAATACTACGGGGCAGTGAACTCTCTCGGGGCGCCACTACAAGGCCGCACTACACGTTATTTAAATATTTTTGTTTCTTGTCACTACTTACGTCTCTAACTTATTAGTTATTTAAGGTAAAGTGTTCAGGAAGCAAATTATTATTTTAACTGACTTCAAAAAAGAAATAGGTTCTAAATCCCACTGTATGCCTTTTTTCAATAGTTTTACCAATTATGACCGATTTAAATGGTTTTTATTTTATTTTAAAAAGGTTACACTTGGATGGTGGGCTACATAAATTTGAAGAACTCACAGAATACCAGGATAGAATAGCAGTTTAATACTGCTGGGTTTCGTATGATAAGTGTAGAGATCCGGAGACACTTTTGTTACTGGAAACGAGGCATTCCGTCTTAGTAGATATTCGAGGATAAATATATATGTCTATGGGCCACAGCCTCCACTTAGAGGTGGACTTTGTGCGCGTTTGGGACCCTTATTCTATAAAAAACAACCTAAGGGTGGGAAAATAGGTGATGTAGTATTGTAACTATTAAGAGGACATTTCCGTTGTTATCGTGAACTAGTGATATTCCGCATTCCACATAAAATGGTAAGATTATTATAAATTTAATAAAAAGTATATATCAAAAACTAAAGGGATTTAATTTCCACGTAATAGTGTCTGAAATTAAAAGTACGAGTATGTAATTCATTGCAACAATACACTGTGCCTTATTGTCAATTTTACAAGCTATTATGTGAAAATTATTTTATTCTTGTGAGTTCTTTAAAGTCAGTTTAATTTATATTCAAAGTTTTGTTTTACTTCAACATATTAGTTTTAATGATTTTTACATTACTTTTATTAAAAAAGCTATGATTTTTTACACATTTTACATTAATAAAATCAAGCTATATAAAATATATTCAATTAATCGTTTACGAGTGTGCTTAAAAGTTATATATGCCAATTTTGATGACTTTCAAGCAAACGTATCCATCCTTGACCTCAACTCTGATCTTATCATCCTTAGTGAATGCAAATTGAACCCTGATAAATACATCCCTCTGATAATAGGTTATTATTCTTTTCAAACATCTAAACATCTAAATCAATCTGATGGAGTAGTCGCCTATGTCAAAACCACTCTGACAACCAACGTATCCGAGGTCTATTTAAAACATGTGTCTTGCTTGCAGATATCTTTACCTCAACTTACGGTTCTTGGTATTAATCACTCACCCTCTAACCATAAAGCCGAGCAATTCATTGACTCATTATGTACTCACCTGGAACTTATTAAAGGAACTAAAAACGTCATCGTTACCGAAAACATAAATATAAATCTCATCTATAAACATGACGAACAACCCTACGAACGCAGTAATCGACACAATTATCTGGATATGTTAGCTTCACAGGGCTTCAATTTTCAAATTGTGTTCTCTGGCAAATCCTGGTTTGAAGTAAAAATATCGACGGAATATGCCCGGGCAAAGATAGCATCCTGGTTAGACAAAAGCCTCCTGACTTTAAATGCTGCTAAGACTCAATATATTTGTTTCAGTAAAAACATCACAACTCAACCCCCTTCAAACTTTGACATAAAAATTCACAAGTGTGGTGACCCGTCTGATGATGACTGCTCGTGTACAAGAATAGATAAAGTTGCTTATGTTAAATACTTAGGGGTTCTCGTCGATCAGCGTCTTTCTTGGCACCTGCATGTAGAATTGACCATGAAAAGAGTGAGAAAGCTGATCTGGACTTTTAAAACTTTACGTCATATTGCGAGTAAAGAGTTACTCAAACATATGTTGCACTCGCAAAATACATACTGGTATACTGCATATCAGTGTGGGGCTCAGCTGCTAAAACTGCACTAATATGTCTGGAACGAGCTCAAAGGTTGCTGATAAAAGTAATGCTTCTAAAACCATATAGATACCCCACTGAAGATCTTTATCGGAAAGCTAATCTTCTATCAGTTAGAAAACTGTACATATTGGACATTGTTCTTAGAATGCACAAATTTCTTCCCTTTGATGCTAAATTGCTCACAAAGAGAAGAAAGTATAAAGTTGCCTTAGTTCCCACAGTGAAATCTGACTTTGCAAGACGGCAGTACTCTATGCAGTCTGCCTCAATCTACAATAAAATAAATAAGTATCTAAACATATTTCCCCTTAATAAAAAAGATTGTAATAAAACAGTTTTGGAATGGCTAAAATCAATAACTTACACTGAGGCAGAACTGATGCTTAAAAACTAACATATCTTTGTTACGTGTAGGTATCCATAGGTCTTAGAGCACATACAGGTTCCAGTTATCGCCAATACTATTTTAAGGTGAGTATTTGAAAATTTGAAAATATTAAAATATTAAGTAACAAATATTAGTTATAAAACACAACACTTACGCACAACTAAACTCAAACACACACACACACACACACACACACACACACACACACACACACACACACACACACACACACACACACACACACACACACACACACACACACAAACTCACACACACACACACACGAGCAGAAGGAAACAAAAAAAATAATATTAATTACATGTAAATTTGCTTGTTTTAGTGTATATTAGTTGTAATTTAGTGTTTTCTATGTAACCGTTTGTAAAAAGAGCGGTTCTTCCCACCACAGGCGATGTTTTGCCTAAAGGGGAGTTCCCACATCTAATATTTGTAATAGACTAAGTTACTAAAATAAAATATTTGAATATTTGAAAAAAATATTTGAAATATTTGAACTTCGTAATTATTATGCGCCAATAATACAGCATAATAACACATAAAACTTGGTAAAAAAAATATATAAACAAAACGCAACACTTAAACTGACGTCAGGGAGCCTGGTCAAAAATGTCAACCTTTTTTGAATGCGAAAGTCCAACCGCCTGCCAAGCACGATGGTTAAGGAAAATCCTACTTACAATAGGAGAGATGCACGTCCACCTATGCCCTGTAACAATCTGATTAAGAATAGAAATAAACAGAAATTTATTAATTACTTGACTTAAAAAAAGGTAAGTCGCCACGTGGCTAGTAGTTTTGAAAATTTAAACTGTAAGGCAAACTTCCAAGAAACTTTATAAACGTTATCGAAGTGTAATAATGTTGAAACAGTTGACATAAACACGAGGGATATTCAATGACAGCTCTGGACAAGTTTCGTGGTTGTTCATTAATTTTTAATTAAGATGTTTTCAATAATAATCGTTAACGTAAAATATTATAAGGTTTTTAAGCTTCACTTAGCTAACGTTAACATGAAATCAATTAAAACAATATGGGCAATATGAGTCGTCACTCGTCATCAACTTGTTGCAAAACATGAATGGAATAATTTTAATCATTATAAATTACAAGAATACTTATTGAATGTCATTTAAAGTTTAGCGCTGGTCCTGAAAAAAACGTTTGCTCTAAGAAGAACCAACAAAAAAACCAGCGGGAGTTACATTACCATTTAACCATTACATTATTTTATAAAATTTTATACAACTTGCTATGAAAACGTTTAAAGACAGCATCAAGTAAATTAAGTTTTGTGAGACAATTAAAAAACGGTGAAGAAATGTTTCTCATTCATAATTCATTCTTTACTATTTCATGTTCAAGTGAAATATTTTCTATAAAAACTTTTACCAATTGTTCTCGAGTTCAACTTCGTCATATGCACAAATAGTTCGTTACGTTTAAAATTTATGTTTAAATACGTACGCTCAAACGAACACAGTTCAGATACGAGGGTGGATTGAAAAGTACTCGGCCTAACACAGATCCATTCAATTCTAAAAATCAAATCTACCCATATTATTTAGTTCAGTTCAGACTAGTTCATTGTGTGAAGTTCGAAACGTGTGCGATAATTAGTTGTGATTTTATAAATTTATTAACAAAGTAATCGGACATAATTTCCGCGAATGGAGCAAATCGAGCAGCGTGCCGTCATTAAGTACCTCCATAAGAAGGGGCTATCATCAAAAGCCATCCCTGATGACATGGTCAGTACATTAGGCGATTGTGCTCTGTCATATTCATCCGTCAAAAAATGGATAGCAGAATTTAAGCTTGGTAGAGAGAGTCTGAAAGATGAACCCCGCTCTGGAAGGCCTTCGACGTCAACTACTGACGAAAATATTAAAAAAGTACTTGATTTAATAATGGGAGACCGCAGATTAAAAATTAGAGAGATAGCCGAGATTATAGGCATCTCTTCTGAACGAACTCAAAACATCATTGTCAACGAGTTGGGTTTCCACAAGGTGTCTGCGAGGTGGGTTCCGCAACTGCTTTCAGTTGAACAAAAAAAGGACGCGAATGACTATTTCACGCGACTGTTTAGAGTTATTTGAAGCCGATGCAGATGATTTTTTGAATCGTTTTGTTACTATGGACGAAACATGGGTTCATTACTACTAGTACACCGGAAACAAAACAACAATCAAAACAGTGGAGAAGACCTGGTTCACCACCCCCTAAAAAGGCTAAGTCGATTTTGTCGGCAAATAAGGTGATGGCTTCAGTATTCTGGGACTCGAAAGGTGTGATTATGATTGATTATCTTGAAAGGGGTCAGACTATAAACTCTGATTACTACTGCACCTTACTAAGTCGTTTACGAGAGGAAATAAAAGAAAAACGTCGAGGAATGCTCAGAAGAAAAGTCCTGTTTCATCAAGATAACGCCCGTGTTCACACGTCAGTACAGTCAATGGCTGAAATTCACAACTGTGGCTTTGAACTGTTACCGCATCCGCCGTATTCACCTGATCTGGCACCATCAGACTTCCTTCTGTTCCCTAACCTAAAAAAGCACTTGGGAGGTCAAAGATTTCGACAAACGACGAGGTCAAAGCAGCTGTAGACGCATATTTTGACTCTAAGGATGAATCATTTTTTTTTTCAACGGTCTAAATGCTTGGAAGGGGAGGTGGCAAAAGTGTATTGAACTTGATGGTGATTATGTAGAAAAATAAAAATATAACTGATTTAGTATGTGTTTATTTTCTTGGTTAGGCCGAGTACTTTTCAATCCACCCTCGTATGTCATTATGTTCATATAAAAATTTGATTTTAATATCTAGACTGGAAAACAGTAAGAAGTGAGCAGAACCATTCAATCCAACTGATCCAAAAGAAATTATAGCTGCTTTATAATTTTTTGAAAAAAAATTTAGAATAATACTTAAAATATTGTAAACTTTTTTATATTTGTCAGAAATACAAAAGTATAAGGTCAACTAAGAATAGTAAAAATGTAAGAGCGGATGTTCAACTCGTTCTCTTGCTTACGCAAGTAATCATTATCAACAATAAGACAGCATAAGCAATAAAGCATAAGCAATCAGCACTATACATTCCGCATAGAGAAATTACAGGTGTTCTACCTGCGTAGTATGTACTAGGGTAATATGTCCCCGTGACAATTACACGCTGATAAGACTTAAAAGACATGATTACACGATAACACCAAAGTATGCAAAACTTCACCAACACCGCTCGTGTCAACTTAACAAAGGTTAATGATTTTTTATATTTACTTGTGTACACAAATCGTCGCTAAAGAACACCAAGTCCCACCAAGGATGATACGCGAGGCTATTAAAATTAAAAAAAACACCTTATTTTAAATAGAAGACATAGAAAGGTACTGCCATTTGCTTGGGATCCTATAATTAACAAAATAAATCCAAACCTAAGCACACCACTGCAAGGTTTCGTGATGCTGTAAGCTCGTTCTGCGTAGATCGGATCAAAAATTAATATTAAAAATTTAAGGTGTCCGGGCTAACTATGATATTCAGATGTTAAACATCTCAGTCCCCCTCGTGACCATGGGTGCTGTTAAGTCATCGGAATGTTGGCAATTAAAAATAAGTTAATAATAAACGCGATAAAATCCATACAAATAGTTTTATTTAATGTAACACTGGGAAGCCTTTCAGCAACACCACCCGTCTTGTCTGCACCAGAAGAAATACCACAGCGGACAGTACTACGACACTATCTCGGCACTTGTAGAGTGATTTCACGAGTAGAATGATATAGAAAATCATCTTAAGTATATACATTTTTTTATACGGTAGGATGACAAACGAGCACACAGTCCACCTGATGGTAAGTGGATGCTGTGGCACATAGACGTCTCCATCTATCCTCGATTACGAATCAAAATGCAGATGCGTTGTCATTCGTAAACATTATATATATACATTATGGTTGTCATCACGTTTTAGCAATAAATGTTGCAGTTTGAGTTTGAGTTTGAGAATGACTTCAGCGAAATCTCCCGCGCTCGGCACCTACACTGAGCTTTACACTGCACAAACGAGTGGAGGTTTCCAGATCTACCTTCAATTCTACTCCGCCACTATCGATAAGACGATCTGCCAGGGTGACGATGAGTGCATTTGACATAGGTATTTCTTACTGTCTCCACCGAATTAAAGTTGCACACAAAGCAACAATGTGAACATGGTTTTACGTCGAGCATTACTCTATCGTCTATGAGTAGAATAGTTTGTATTGTGTTATTTATTGTATCAAGTAAAAATCATATCATACCATTACACAATGTATGTGTAGACTAAATGCTACAAAGATATAATTTTAGGAAATTTAAAACGAATTCCTAAATTTATTTAAAAATATTTTTAGTTTTAACTTGAACTACTGTATTTAAACGCGTTATCTCTCATAATGATGTCTCAATAGTGCTGATATCAAATGATTTGTTTTAATATAAAACAAAAAGTTTAAATTCAAATATTATTTAGATTGTTATTGATAATAGCAGCTATCGAGGAAACACAATGGGGATAAAAATTTTGTGAGCTTCTAACGAGACGCGACATCCTACTTGTAATTATGAGCGATCTAACTGTTCGAGTATAAATATATATTTAATTTTCAAAACATTTAAAGTTTAGTGAAAGCTCACTCACAGCTCACAACGGAATGGAATGGATCGTCAATTCAGTCCAACAAAAAGATCAAAATTTAATAGACTAGTAGTCTAACTATTTGTTTTCCAAGATAGGTTAGAAGAATAGATATTGAAATACATTTATGTTTTTATCAGTGGTTAGGAAACATCCTCTTCAATAAACTAATACTTGTGTTTTCTATAAGTTTAAATAAATTTTCCAGTCAAATTTGAATAGAAAATCTATCGACGTATTCAAAATTTACATTGAAATTCTCTTAAACTGTGGACTCTCCGCATTACAATTGCAAAGTGGCCGTTTTATTCTTCCACTGACTCCGTGATTAGATTAGCCATAGACAAATTTATCAAATGAGTTGTCAATTGATTTATCTTTATCAAAAGTTAAGGAAAAGAAAAGAGAAATCTATATTATATTTACCGTGTTGTCGGGTATTATTAATATTACTACTACTCAGTATTTTTCATATTTTCTACTTAGTTTGTTAATATTAATTGGCACCCGAAACGGTGTCATGCTGGTTATATTACCGTATATCGGAAGCCATTAGGTTTTTCTTTACAATTGTGTAGTTTACTATGTTACTATTTCTTCACAGATAGGGTCCAGATTTTTTATTGTATAGCATCATAAGTATACTTGAAGGCAAATTCAACCCCTGAGCGTATTCAAACAACATATTCAGTGGTTATTATATAAAAGCACTTATCTTTTTCATCGCTCATCTGGTACCTTGAGGATCATCAGCTGATTAGTGACCGCCAGTACGGTTTCCGTCGCGGTCGCTCGGCTGGTGATCTGGGTTATTTAACTCATAAATGGACGGAGGCAGTAGAGTTCAAGGGGGGAGGCTTTGGTATTTATTTTGGACATAGCAATGTTACCAAAACCTTTGTTATAGTAAATTGCGGGACATTGTCTTTCCTCATGAGTTTACGAACTGTACGAATGGCTTCTGTGGCTTGTCCGAACACGGGGTTGTATTGAATAATTTGTATGAACAATAGTATGTATATTGTCTGAGGTGGCTAAGGAATCCAGAGTGACTTGTAAGGATGGACAAAGGCGAGGTAGGCGCGCTATGTAAAAAACACTCACCCGGCCTAGGTACTCAGTGGTCGTCCCTTATCTCGTCCTATTTATGATGAAATGATTGAAAAGCGAACAGTTTTTAAGAATAAACTCAAATTTTGTCAGCAAAATGTTGAGCAAATCAAAATGAATAGATTAGCTCAGAAATGAGCAAATTGGACTTTAATAACTTCTGGAAGTTGACCAGTAAGTTGGACACTAAACCTAGTCTTGCAACGAGCATTGGAGGAATTAGTAAACCCAGTGATATCGTCAAAATATTCATGGAATATTTTAAAGTTCAATCTCCACTAGGGCCCTCAAGACAGGTAGGTAGTGCTGAGATCGCTTGTCAGGAAGAGGAACGTCTTGTGCGTATTTCTGCTAAACAGATACCTTGTATCATAAAATGTATGAGTCGAGGAAAGTCTCCAGGACACGACGGGCTCAGCACCAGAAGCATGCTGGATTTCACTTACCGCGAGTCTTGTACGTGTTCTACACAATGTGTATTAGTTACTCTTACTTACCTACAAATCTGATGAAGACAATAGTAGTTCCCATTGTGAAGAACAAGACAGGAGACATCTCTAACAACGATAACTATCCTCTTATTTCATTATCGGCTGTCATAGCAAAGGTGTTGGACGGTGCACTTGATACCATCTTAAGTGTTCACATTCGACTGATGACACACGGTTCGAGTTTAGACCAGGACTATCAACCGAAAGTGCTATTTTGAGTCGGAAGCACACCATTCAATACTACGCAGATCGTAGTATCCCGGTATATGCTTGTTTCCTTGATCTTTCCAGGGCATTTGATTGCGTCTTATATGACGTGCTCTAGAGGAAGGTAGGGGACAGGGGTGTAACGTCAGAAATATGTGGTCTGTTCAAATATTGGTACAGTAAAAAAATAAATCACGCGAAATGGGACGATACTCTTAGTGAACCCTATAGGTTCGAATGCGGGGTAAGGCAGGGAGGTCCAATGTCTCCCAGATTCTATAAATTGATGCTCTCATAGGCGAGCTTAGCAGCAAGCGTGTCGGATGCAGTGTTGGTGGGGTTAGTATCAATAACATCAGCTATGCAAATGAGATGGTGCTGCTGGGACCGGCGGTGAGGGCAGTTAAAGATTCATTGAAGGTATGTGAAGTCTATTCTGATTGCATCGCACTGGGTCGCATAGTTTGGCATATAATGTCAAAAAAATGAGAACAGTTTGTCTTTAGGGTTAGGCAGCACCAGCATGTGTGTGCTTCGTGTTTAACTTGTATGACACTCAGAGTAGTCTCTTAGTCAGCCCAAGATCCTATATAAAAGTGTTCTTACATCCAGAAGAAGTTCTCTAATGATATTTATCGTTTGTTTATATCTTTCACTGTATTATTGAGTGGCAGAAGAACACGAAAAGGTAATAAAATAAGGTACATAATTTTGTCTCTTAGGTACGATGTGATATCTGATATTGCTTGTTTGGTTTACGAATGAGTTTGTATTTAACAAGTTGACGAATTATATTTGGTTCCATAAAATCATAACCGTAGATATTGCCTTAGCTATTTGCTAACAGGAATGAAATTTATTGTCCTAATTTTAACTTTTTTGAAAAAATGAGATGAATTCTGCATGACGTGGCAAAATTAACGTTATCACGTCACTATGATTGATGTAACGACGCCACACATATTAACGTACATACGCTGATTTTGTTCCCATGGTGGATTCATTTCGAACTTGTAATGTTTTAGCTCCTTTGAGTACCTATTTTATTTATAAACATAAATATGTTATAATTAATAAAAGATTTACAGTATCCGAGTGCGCACATCTAGCCCGTTTGACATTAATAATTTATTGTTTTTTCTCCACATACAAATGTTTATTCGAACACACCGACACTTGTTTTGAATACTATGCTCGATGTAATTTAAAATATATAAATGTATTCCTGCCTATACGAGGGTACGTTTAATTTTTACCAAACGAATCAAACTCAGATGTACATCGTTCAGTAAGTGGTGACAAATATAGATATGAGCATATAAAAATATGAACTAAAATGGATTGGCTAATAAACCACCGGAAACCATAATAATGACCACCGGAATTGTTACTTAAATCTTTATCACTTCAATAAGTAAAGCGCAATCGTTTTCGGAACAAATCCACTGCCTGTTCCTGTTGCAATTTTATTCAGTTTGAGGCTCAATTGACGAGAATTGTTTGAACTGTTTGTTTAGACTGACGCAACAGTCCGAAAATAAAACTTATAAATTATATATAGAATAATTTTTTACTTGATGTATGGTCTTTAATAATAAAAAATATTAGATCTTCATCATCATCATATAACCCCTCAAAAGCCCACATCTGAACATAGGCCTCCCACAAGGCATGCCATAAAGAACAGTCCTGACACACGTACATTCATCGATTTCGTTCATATTTTACCAAGTCATCACTAAATATAATGGGTGCAACCCCACACTTTGCCTTCAGATATAAGACTGTTGTCACTTGAAAGTATTTTTTTCTCCATCCATTGTTGGTTCTTCTGACCTCTAGGTCAAATTTGGACTTACGTAGACGTAGAGATGTGTATTTGTCCTAGGTGAACATATTTTACGACAACTGTGAACGTAGTGCTCCCAAATCTAAAACAAAACTACTGGCTTAGCTGCAAAAAAGACGTTACACATGACCTTTGTTATGTCCATGTTCATCTTAAGACCTATCCGTTGGGAGACACTATTGAGGTCATTGAGCATAGTGCTTAGGTCCTCTAGCGAATCTGCCATAAGAATAGTATAGTGAGTGGTGTACTCGCCATTGATGTTAATACCATATCCTTTCGAGTCTAGTAGCTTGAATACTTCTTCTAATACAACGGTGAAGAGTTGTAAGAATATAACGTCACCCAGTTTTACACCTCTCTGCAGTGGGATTGGTTTCGCACTCAGGTTTTATAATCAGATAGCCATCGTAGCCGTACTGTCGTGTAAACACTTCAGTACTTCGATATACGGATAGTCAACTTACCAACGCTGAGGGACTGAAGCACCACCCAAATTTCGACAAAATCGAAGGCACTTTCGTAGTCCACACAGTTGTATATTGTACTATATGGTTATATTTACATTGATTAATTATATTGCCGAAGGGTATGTGTGTGGTCTATGGTTCTAAAGCCTTTTTGGAAACCCTCTTGTTCGAAAGGATGGAAGTCGTTTTGTCTGCGTGCAAGAGACATCTTCAAAACATTAGACGCGGTTCAGAAAGGAAATCGGTCTGTAGTTCTTCAAGAGAACTTTTTAAATTTTCTTGAAGAACAAGACCACCGCATTTTCGTTCCACGCCTCCGGAGTAGTGGCTTTAACTCTATGCTTGCCAGGAGCCTTGCCATTTTTAAAGTCCTGGACAGTCTTTTTATTGTCGCTCAGACTAACGTCTGGGATATCTTTGGAATGGATATAATTTATTTTACACACCTCAAACCAAGATATCACTGAAATCGGTTTATTAGACC
This sequence comes from Parnassius apollo, assembly GCA_907164705.1. Lineage (NCBI taxonomy): Eukaryota > Metazoa > Arthropoda > Insecta > Lepidoptera > Papilionidae > Parnassius > Parnassius apollo. Next base: position 60,441 of record CAJQZP010001587.1, read on the forward strand.
GGTTATTTACAATATAAAAAATATCTACTATATATACTATATAACTCAATACAAGCGCTTTCGTGACAATAGTTTTGCGTCGCGTTTAGACAGTGAAATGCACACTATACATTTTTACATTTTATGCAGGATATATACACTTAATAATAATATAATAATAATAATTTATTTTCAGACTTTGTCCATAAAGATGTTAGTAGAACAATAACTACTTAGAACTAATGTTAGTATTTTACTTTTTTTAAACTTAACAAATTAAATATCGCTCCTACGTTACAAATATCTTATTTATTTAATTTTATATGTAGGCTCAACCAGTGCTTCATAATGGCATAATCCCACCTATCAGCAAGTGTATTCAGGATGCTGTTGGTAGAGGTACGTAGTCGATTCATTAATGAAGCGGACCTTTTACGTATTATGGCATGAAAGCCATCCGTGTGTGCCTCGACGAACATGGCAGAGGCACTAAAATAACGCGGCAATCCTAACAGCACCCTGAACGCATAACTGTATTGTACACGCAGGACATTGTATGTCCGCTGCGTGTATCTGACCCACAAGTTGCATATGTAAAAGCACTGACAATAAGCTTTAAAAAGCGTAACTTTAACTTCTTTAGTACATCATGCAAACCTGCGGGCCAGCATATTACAGCGAACAGCCAACGCCCTGCGTTCCCTTTCTATATCCAAGTCATCCTCTAAGTCCTCTGTTACCCAGTGGCCTAAGTACTTAAATTTGACGACTCTGTTCAAAGGACTATCACAGAGCTTAACAGTAGGCATGGTGAGCTGCCTTTTAGTGCCTGAATTAAAAACCATGAGCTCGCTCTTCGTTACATTATACTTGAGTCCATGGGTCTTTGCGTAGGATTCACAGATCCCTAGCAGCTTTCTGAGTGCACCTATCGTGGGGCTCAGCAGCACCATGTCATCTGCATAGCTTATGTTATTTATGCAAACTCCGTCTATAGAACAACCGACCTTAGTGCTGCTGAGCTCCACAATCAACTGGTTTATGTATAAGTTGAAAAGCGTAGGCGAAGTCAACCCTCCTTGTCTCACCCCGCATTCCAGCCCATACCCCTCAGAAAAGCTGCTACCCCATCGAACATAGTTTATTTGGTTACTATACCAATATTTAAATACGGAGACAATTTCCTGAGGCAAGTCAGTTTCCTCCTGTAACTTTCGCCATAAAATGTCATAAGAGACTAGATCAAAAGCTTTTGATAGATCTAAAAAACAGGCATACACCGACGTTTTTCTATCTGTGTAGTACCTAACAGTCTGCTTAAGACACAAAATTGCACTCTCTGTGGATAGTCCAGGTGTGAACCAAAATTGAGCATCATGCAGATGAATGAGCTTTCTCAATTTCCTGTCAAGCACACCGTCCAGCACCTTAGCCACTATGGTGGCTAGTGAGATTGGCCTGTAATTATTTAAATCTGATATATCTCCTGTTCTGTTCTTAATGATAGGCACCACAATTGTCTTCACGAGATCAGTCGGAAGATATTGATGAGCTATACATAAACTTAGAAACATAGCCAACACTCTTGGCAGATGGGCACCAGCACAATGCTAAGCCCATCATGCCCTGGTGATTTACCTCTAGTCATAGAATTTATTACTTCAAAAACTTCTTTGGCAGAGATCCTTACACAAGATCCACCTGCAAAACGTCCACCATCGATTAATCTCGATGACGGACCCCGCGGTGACTCTACTTTAAAATGCTCTTTAAATAGATTGGCTATGTCTCCAGGCTGGTTGTGACCCTGAATATTAGCCGGAAGCCTCGACTTGGGATTCAGTTTATTCGTAAGTTTCCAGAATTCTTTAAATTTCTTTTGCGAATGACTTGATGCGATCTTATCCATTCTTAATTGCTCTGCGTGATTTTGACACCATTTTAACTTTGACTTGAAATTCCGTCTTGTTTCACACATTTATTATAATAATAACTCGAAGATGGCTTACCGTATAAGACCCACGTTTGAAAGGCAAGTCGAGCCTCCCCGTGGGCGTCTCTAACGTATTTATTCCACCCCACAACATATTTCTTATTCCTTTTGTTATTACAACTGGCCTGAGCTGATTCTCTAAGAATAGTAACAATATTACTGTACATATTATCTAAAATTAATTTGTGATTATCATTAATACATATATTATTACAACAATTCATAAACTCCTGTGGAAAATTTACGTCTTTTAATTTAGAGTGACACAATTTTTTATAAGTTTCTATTTGGTTATTATTTCTGACACCCCAAATTATTTTATTATTACAGAAATAGCTTACCACATTTTTTGATATTAATAAGTTAATATTACACTCGATCAGCAATGGAACATGATCCGACCAGTAGGTATCATACAGTACAGTGACATCTATGACTGAGCGCCTTGCGGCCTCAGTTACAACGCAATGATCCAACCAGCGCCGACAACCGTGCGCATCACTAGTGTAAGTATAGCTGCCCGCTGGGAGGACCTCCAAATCAACACAAATCAACTGGTAATCCGTGCAAAAATTTATCATTTCGTTACAAAATAATGTACCGGGATGCGAATTAAAGTCACCTAACGCAAATACAGAGTCGACATTTTCATTTTCAATAATAGCACTTATCTCGCTCATGCACAATGTAAATTCTATTAAATTGTCTACTGAATCCGTTGGCATATAAACCGAGAATATTATGTAAGTTCGTTTACTATGGAACACTTTAATTGCTGTGAGACGCACACTACTACATTCGACCACACTGACACAAACCTTCCTCCACAAGAGGGCCACACCACTATAGGGTCTGCCTGTGAGTATACCGGACGACGTATCAACCGCTGACTTACCAGTATAGCTGAAGTCTTGATGTATCTCGCCCAGAAACGTTATGTCATCAGGTAGAAGCCATGTCTCCTGTAGCGCTAGCACGTCAGACTTTTCACACAGGTGTCTTACGCATTCCAAAGAGCGTTTAACAGATTTACAATTGAAAGTAGTAAATTTTGCCGTACTATACATGAACGATTTTTTTTACACATTATCTGAGGTCTCCTGATGTCTGTACTTAAAATGCACAAATCTTCTGAATGAGATGCCGTCCGGCCAAAGACTGTCATTTAAAAAGACAGCAAGTTTTTGTTTGGACACGTATAATTTGAACGCATTATATCCTTTATCTTTTTTCATAGTCACTTTTTCTAGTGTCACTAACTCGTTAGTTTTATTCCTAATATAATCGACGATATCTTTTTCTAGCGTCTCTCTATGTACGTTAGATATAAATAGCGGAATTTTCAAGTCCGCTGATTTAAATTTCTCCTCAGGTTTTATTTCTGCTTTTCCTGTCTTACCTATAAAACGGTTACGCAATCTGCGCTTTTGAACTTTTATCCAGGCCTCTGGCGGTTCTTCATTTTTCCAAGCTTCACCTTTTTTCAATATTTCGGCCATAGTTAGCGAAGTCTGAAAATTAACATCACAAGATGTATCTTTTATTACGTTATTATTGTTAGTAGACTTATTCACTACAATTGTTTTGTCATCATTCATCCTGCTTTTACTCGGTGAGTTGTGCATTAGAATAGGAGTTACTTTAGTGCCTCCTGCGCTGAATGATTGCCGCCCATCCGCACCGTTATAAGCAGTCACGCCTCCAGATGTAAAGTGGTCAGCCTTATGCATATCTGACACAGGTGCGAGTGCATCGACACTATCACGAGCACGACTAGCTACTTGTGCGATAGCTGTCTTTTCCGTCTCTGTCTGTACGTCAGTGGTTTGTGACGGTACATCAGCTGTTGATAACTCGTGTGACAAGCCCATCGGCCCACCGTCGCCGAACGTAGTACCCACATCTAACAAGAAGGCACTGCACCTTCTACCTACCCTATGATGATGAGCTGATGATGTGGATGTTTTTAAGAAAGATATATCTTTCTTTAGCTCTTCCAGGTGCGTCTTGGTTACATAATTATCCTTGATGATCTTAACCTCCTGTTGCAACAAAACTATATCCTTCAGCAGTCGAGTTACATCTACATGATCGAAAGTGACCGGCGGAAGTTTTTGTAGGTCACGAGCAACAAAAATAGGCGCACTATCAGGGTCTGTTTCTTTGAAAAGACTAATGATGTCTTCTAACTCCCTTTGGGATTTCCCATCTGTACGTCGAGTTAATTTTCCATCTCTGCGTCTTATATTTTTTCTTTTACCTGAGGGCAATGACTCGAATAGCAAACTTTTTGCATTAGTGATATCTTCAGCTGTAAAGGCACTACTACAAATTCGGACAATGCTCTCCTCGTCCATCACATCTGCCTTGTTTTGTATAAAGGCAAGCACTTCGCAATATCACAATGTTACAATTTGTACATTTTACCACTTTGGACGCCATTGTCTTATCGTACAATGACCTTTCGCTTACGCTCAAAGCGAACACATGTACGCGCTTTGCCGTTCCGCGTGCAACTGATTTGTAATTGATACTTTTTGACCTAATTAAAATATGAATTTTTACTATCATCACCCCTCCGACCATATTAATCGAAGTGCAATTTTATTGTTTGTCGGTGTTATCAATTTTAGATAAATTACCTATTTTTAAAATGTATCGGTAACGGTTTACAAGAAACTGATCAATAAACTTAAGTGGCAATAGTCCCGCCATGTAGCTCGAAGAACCGACAACAGATGGGGAAGAACGCTTCTCGAGTGGCATCCCCGTACCGGTTAGCGGAGTGCAAGGCGGCACTCCCCTAGATAGAGTGACGACTTATTAAGAGATACAGGGAGTTAATGGATACAAGCGGCTCAGGACCGTGTCTTCTAGGTGATGTGGTCTGCTGTGTCTGCTAGGTGATGTGGTCTGCTCTGTGATCGTCAGTCTACCTGCCAAGCGTGACAGGGAAGACAAATCCTCCCAACAACGGGAGCATCACAGCTGTGCGGTGTCTGCTCTGCGATGTGGTCTGCTCTGTGATCGTCAGTCTACCTGCCAAGCGTAACAAGGAAGACAAATCCTCCCAACAACGGGAGCATCACAGCTGTGCGGTGTCTGTTCTGCAATGTGGTCTGCTCTTTGAACGTAAATCACCTGCCAAGCGTGACAAAGAACACAAATCCTCCCAACAACGAGAGCATAACAGGTGTGCTGTGTCTGCTCTGCGATGTGGTCTACTCTGTGATCGTCAGTCTACCTGCCAAGCGTGACAAGGAAGACAAATCCTCCCAACAACGGGAGCATCACAGCTGTTCGGTGTCTGCTCTGCGATGTGGTCTGCTCTGTGATCGTCAATCTACCTGCCAAGCGTGACAAGTAAGACAAATTCTACCAACAACGGGAGCATCACAGCTGTGCGGTGTCTGCTCTGCGATGTAATCTGTACTGCGATCGTCAGTCTATCTGCCAAGCGTAACAAGGAAGACAAATCCTCCCAACAACGGGAGCATCACAGCTGTGCGGTGTCTGCTCTGCGATGTAGTCTGTACTGCGATCGTCAGTCTACCTGCCAAGCGTGACAAGGAAGACAAATCCTCCCAACAACGAGAGAGGTTCTATCCAGCCCTTGGCTTGATTTTTATGTGCTGAAGAAAAAGGAGAAAATTTATGGATATACCTATAGATATAAAAAAACAGGTATATTTTGTAGTACATAATATGAAGACCGTGGCTTCAATTACTATGCGGTGTACTTATTACTATTATTTTTAATTTACAAAGCGACATTTAATATTGATAGAGGGAAAAAAGAAACAATGCAAAAGGGTTTTTCATTCAGATTCTAATTGAATTAAATTACCCCTTGCAGTTTAGCGTTAAGTCATTAACTTGTTATTTATGGATAGCCGGCCTCAAATAATAGTTTATTTCTAAAACTGCCATTTTTTTTGTAATTTGTTTCAGGAAAGGCTTGCTGCACGAAAATTATTTTAGGAATATACGGGAAAACAATGGGATTTGTTTAATTTTACAACATTAGAGCTGGGCTAGCAGGGTACTAGTTTGATTCATTCCAGTTTCTTATTACTGTATAGTCTGAGCTTGAACTCTGTCGTCGTCAATGGAGTTGAAGTGTAGGACTGTGCCCAGCAGTGCGACGTTTTTCTACATTACATTTATCACTACCACTACTGCTGCTTTTGTGTTCATTTATATATTTTTACTCATGAGACTTCAACTAAAGCTTACAATTATTTCTTATAGGTTTACCTTGGGTTTTAATCACAAACGTAAGTAGATAAATTTTGTTTATAAAATCAAATAACTGTCTTGCGTGGTCTGTTTTAGTAAAAAATGTTTTCTTAAACCAATCAGTAAATAAGGTTAATGATTAGTAAAACTTGTAGTAGTTTTATAACTGTGTATTTGCGCTGTAGTTCACAGGCAACCTGGGCATTTTTTCGTAATTTGATTTTCTTTTTGTAACAAGTTTTAACACCCATATCATTTATTTTCTTAATAACCTTATTAAAAAATCATGATAACATAGAATAACACGGGACAATAGTGGATCAGAGTGGAGTAGCTATGGTGTTGTTTCCCATAGAATTTTTTTTAATATTTTTATGGTAAATAATTTATTCTTATGAACCCACATTAATTAAAAAATTACATCAGGTTTACAGCTACGTGTGAGCTAACAAAATAAAATCATATTCTTCAATTCAACCTAATTAAGTTACAGTCTCCTTCAGTTTCATAAATGATGTGGCAATTTGCAAAATTCAACTCTCATTTCAAAGCGACGCCTACGTGCGAAATTAGCATCGCCTATGAAAAGGGGATGTGAGAGAGGTGAATTTGTAAACTAAGAGATATTGAAATAGTAAATGTATGAATTAATTTCAATTTGTAATGAAATTATTTAGTTTCAATTGTTATTTACGAAACAAAAAAACAAACATATCATTTCTTAGGCACAACTTTCGTAAACAATATATTTTACATAACTTGATTTTGTTACTGTAAACTTTGTAATAAATCATAGTGTTTTTAGACAAGTAATGTAAAAAGCGCTACAACTAATTTATTCAATTAAAATAAAACTTTGAATATAAATAAAACCAACTTTAAAGAATTCACAAGAATAAAATATTTTCACATAATAGCTTCCAAAATCGATGCTAAGGCATAGTGTATTAATGGAATTAATTACATACTCATAAAGTTTTAATTTCAAAAGCCATTATGTGGAATTTAATTTGTTTCCTTTAGTCTTTTGAAATATTCTTGTACTTTTTTATTAAAGTTTTAATTATTTTAACCTTTTGTGTGGAATACAGAATATCACAAGGTCAAGGTATCAAATGAATAAATGAAATATCGTCTAAATAGTTACGTTATATATCAGTGCTTATACCTCATCACCTATTTTCCCACCGTTGGGGTGGTATTGGGGAGGTAGAAAATAGTTAAATTAGGAATAAAAATATCCCCCAATGGTGGTATTTTTTCTTCAAATGTGGTCCATCAGTGAAGTAAAACCTATTAAATAAAAGGAAAACAATTTAAATCGGTCATAATTGCGTAAAAAGGCATATGATTGGATTTAGAACGAAATTCTTTTTTTTAAGTTAACTAAAATAAACAATTGTCTTAAAACTTAGCCTTAAATAACTAAGAAGCTGGAGACCTAGACCGTTGAAGAAGTAGGGTTCTCGAGTGGCAGCCTCGTATCGGTAGGCGAAGTGTAGGGCGACCCCCCACTAGATGGAGTGATGACCTGGTAAGACATGCAGGAAGTCGATAGATTCAGGTGGGTCAGGACCGTGCTTTGTGGCATACCTTAGGGGAGGCCTATGTTCAGCAGTGGACTTGTGAAGCGCTGTAATGATGATGATGATGGAGACGTAAGTTGTGACAAGAAATAAAAATCTTTAAAATAATGTGTAATGGCAGCCTAAGAGAATCCACTGCCCCGTATTATTGTCCCGTGGATATCGTAAGAGTGACGTCAGAGAAAAATCAAACAGGAGATTGGCTGAAGCGTCTTTTGGATAAAAATTCGTAGTATTAAAAAAAACTATAGCCTGCCAAGCAGCCACTGCAAATATCCGTAGTATTATGACGCAAGTATGTAGGTAGCCTTTATTTTGCAGTAGAATTTTGTTAGGCTGTAATGGATATACAAAATTTAATGTGAACAATATAACTTGGAGATGTCACTCTCTCACTTTTACGTGATGCTGGCGTCGAGGTTTCGTCGGACAGAAAGTAGTGAATAAATGGTGAAAAAAATTAAAGAAATAGAAAAAAAGCTAGTTTCATAGCTTCCATGACATTTCATATACTTTATTATATATCTCATAACATGAAAGTTTGCGACTACATTTTAAATAATGTTTAGACTAGGATGTCGAAATGAGACAGGGTAAATACAGTGCCATTTTATGTCCAATCTCACGTCACATAATAGACTAATTTACAGTTGCGGCACGAGTTTCCTTTGACACAGTTCTAATTTTATATAGAGATAAAGGAAAACCTAGACCATATATCTCTTACACGAAAATTCTATTTTAACTCATACTCACATACATTACATAAGCAATAACTAACTACTATTATAAACAAAATAATATCCATAAAAGAGTCATCATTAGTCCACTGCTGCTCATAATCCTCCTCCACAAATTGCCACAAAGCAAACTCCTCCACATCCATCGACTTCCTCTCTATTTCATTAGGTCGTCACTAAACACTATTCTAGTCAGTACAGCACTGACATTCGTAAAGTACAAAGGTGTTTTGGTGAAGTAATTTCGAGAAATTTAATAAAGTTAAATATAGATATCATTAAATATGACTCGCGTTAAGGGTTTTAAAAATACATGTCACATTACTTTATGACCAAAAATATCAAAAAAAAATATTGTTCCCTCCTCGTCATGAAAGTTTGCAATCTAAGAGCTCTACTGTTTTATAAATTAGAGTAATTATTAACACCTTGCTAAGTTTCTATTTTTGAGAACATTTTAGTCAGCAAATTTATTAGCAGTGCACATTATCTATTTAACTAACAGTTACATCAGTTATTTCAGCACCGACAAACAACAAAATTGCATTGCAAATTATATTGTCTGAGATATGATGTGAAGGAAAATTCAGCTTTTTTATATTAAGTCAACCGAAAACATTAAACACTGAAAACACGTTCGCTATAAAGTATTCTCATTTATGCAAAAGCGAAACGCTAATTTACCCAATAGTAAATTTTTGTATAAATTTTAAATAATATTGAAAAATAAACGTTTAAATATTTTATGACAGGCTATAATTTCTATACCCTTAATACCTGTTGATCCTAAATAGTCCCGATTAAGCCTTTGATATTAGATCACTCGTAAACATGATAATTGCAATTAGTCATCATTTTACAATAACATGTTGACCACGAATTGTGTCGATTAAGCTTTTGATATTGGATTTCTGAAAACATGTTATGAAGTATAATGTTACAGAAGACGCTAATTTAAAAATTGATTGAATTGTTGAAATATTTTAATAAAAATTGAACAAGAAGGTGGAACCCCTCTGTTTAAATCATTCCTAAAGATTTATTAAGCCTGATCACTATGTTTGATGGTGATCAAAGCATTTTGAATTTATGTATTAAAAATGTGAATATATTATAAGAAATTTTAATGAACTGAACAATCCTGTACAAATTATATACGTATTTCATTGCAGAACAAGTATATTATGTATCTCATAGAGTTGAATAAGGACATCTGAAATACAGATTTCAAATCCCGATCTCTTACGTTAAGTTTTTAATAAATATTTTATGAAACATTTATTATTAAATAATTAAAAGTTTATTATTAAAAGTTATTCTAATTGGACTCATAGTGTTATATAGGTTTGGTAAATTAAAGATCCATCCAGTACAGTGACGCGATGGGCTCATGACTTGTGGCTGACCTGGACCATACATCACATCTTCTTCTAAATATTTATTAACAAATTCTAATTTATGAAAAGTTACTACTTCAATATTTCTATTTATCCTACAATTTCTAATACCAGTATTACGTAGGACACTCAATAAGTTTTGAGATGCTCGAAATTTAAAAACGGAACGCACCCGTGTTATATATATGTTTCCTAAAATCAAATTTATTTAAAAATAGAACTCTATAAGCCAATTCCTAAATATTAGAAAAAAAAAGTTCTATTAATTTTCCTGCAACGCTTTCTGCGCTTTTTTCATTTAAAACGTTGGATCTTAAACATGAAGATTTTCACGCTATTATGATTTTAAATTTGGTTTTTTTTTCCGATAGGAGCAATGATGAATCAACCTGGAAAATTCGTACAAAACTGTTTGTTAAACTTTTAATTTCCAATGTTTCCTCATAGTTTTTCAATTGAGTGTGCAATCTTTAAATAATTTATAATTTGATTCAAAATGAAATCGCAGTGGATATTATGTTCAAGTGTTGAACACACTACAGTGTGGCGGACCGAAATTTTCATTTATATTATTTTTTCGCGTCTTGTTGCCGGTCGAAATTTAAAATTAAGTAATTTTTAATAAATATAAAGAAGTATTAATGATCTTCGTTTTTTTATGAATTTGTTTAGTAAGGAGTCTTATTAAGTAAGAAGTCCTTTTAGAAACACCAAAACTAAATGCCAGAGCTTAGCGAAAGTTGATGCATCTACGTCATCTATTTCATGAGTGATTACTTCGATTAATGGAAATAAAAAGTATAAAAAAATTAAGTTAACTTATTTCATAAAAAAAGCAGCTATTTCATAGGTAAAATCCTAATATTGCCTCATAAGGAGAGGGCTATGCTCGGGGTTTCACTGCGTGATAAATTTAGAAATGAAGATATGCACGCAGATGATACGCAGCAGAACCAGAGTAACCAACATAGTCTAACGGAATGGCAGCCTCGTACAGGTGGGCGTAGTGTAGGGTGACCCTCAACCAGATGGAGTGACGACCTGGTAAGACAAGCAGGAAGTCAATGGATGCAGGTGGCTAAGGATCGTGCTTTGTGGCATTCCTTGAGGGAGGCCTATGTTCAGCAGTGGACTTGTGAAGGGCTGTAATGATGATGATGATGATGATAAGTATAAATTATAATATAGTTTATTTGCAAAACGAGGACTTTAAATTTATAATAGACATATTATGGCTAGAGGGGCGCCGATGAGATGCTAGAATAACTTAGAGCGTTGTCGACGTTTAATCTGCCGCTGCCTGCCACTGGAACTTTTCAGAGACTAGAACTAACTAGGTGTGCCGAGTTTGGTCTCGTTTTGTTTAGTTATGATGAGACCCTACCTCCGAACTTGATAGAGTTACCTGAAGGTGTACTTTAAAATTACAGCCTATATACGTCCAACTGCTGGGCACGGGCCTCCCGCTCATTTTTAGAGAGGGTTTTAGGGCAAGAAATTATCCGCCGCTCTGTCCCAATGGGTGTTGACGAACTTCACATGTCTTCGAAATAATTTTTTCTTATTTCTCTGACATGCAGGTTTCCTCACGATGTTTTCCTTCACTACCGAGCACGTGGTAAAGCTGTACTTTGTTGAATACTAAATTAGCATACTGACTATGACTAGATGACTAATTTTTTAAAAATGAAATAAACTTGATGAGAAAAAACCTATTAACGAGTAAGGTAAAGAAAACCTAGTATATATATATATATATATATATATATATATATATATATATATATATATATATATATATATATATATATATATATATATATATATATATATATATATATATATATATATATATATATATATCATTGTTGATTGAAAATTTTTCACTATCATATATGAGCTTTAACAACAATTTTATAAGATTCCTTTCATATGTGTTTTTAAAGAATTCATTATTTAACAAAAAAGGGCTGCTTTGTGCCTCTGTTTGTTTTTAGTTAAAATTTTCGAACGTGGCTTACGTTCAGAAATTTAATTGTGTTTTACGATTTTTTGTAAGACATGTAGGACTTTGTATACATGTAGGACACTCAATAAGTTTTGAGGTATACAAAAAGTATTCTAGATATTATTAATAATTACTTTACATCTTTTCAAAATATTCTCCATCAAGCTTTATAAAAAGTTCCATTCGCCTGAACGAACTCTGAAAACACTTTTGCCAGTCTTGATCTGACAGGTCGGAAATCGTTTCTTCGGCGCTTCTTCGGTGCTTGAAAAAACTTGCCTTCCATTTTTTTCTTAGACTCTTGGGAGAAACGAAATCACAAGAGCTTAGTCAGGGTGGGTGAGTTAGAGTTTCAACACCAGATTCCTCAATAAATGCTTTTGTTCTAAGGGAGGTATGTGAAGAGCCGTTATCGTTATGCAGCATGATTCACCGAATCTTGGACTTTGGTCTTCTCTCCCGCACAGCTTGAAATGATTTGGGTAATGCAACTGCTGTATACCGTTCAGAGTTAACTAACCTACAATTTTCCAGCATTGACGTCGATAAATAAATGTCCGCTCCGCGAAAAAAGCTAGCCACCATTTTTTGCCGACGTTGCGAGGTCTTTGCAGTTTTGTCGGTAACGGTCCTCCTGAGTAGACCCAAACCGATCATTGCCTTTTATTTTCCGGATCAAATTGATAAATCCATGTCTCGTTACCATTAAAGATTACTGAAACATGCCTAGATGTCCCGTTTTCAAAACGTAGACGCATTTCATGGCACGAATCCACACGAGTCTGTTTTTCGCTTTCGGAGAGTAAACTCCACTCCTAGATGTTGATGTAGGATGGTATGAATGCTCCCCGAACTAATGCCTACAATCCTTTCGATGTCCGTATATATGATTCGTGGGTCTTCTCGCACCAAAATTTCAGTAGTCAGTAGTAAAATACATTTTCTGCGATTACTGCTGTTTTTAATAATCTGAAGTGGCAGTGGGTCAGCCACATAGCTCGAAGAACCGACAACCGTTGGGGAAAAAAAGTTCTCGAGTGGCAGCCACTGCTGAACATAGGCCTCCCCTAAGGTATGCCACAAAGCACGGTCCTGACCCACCTGCATCTATCGACTTCCTGCATGTCTTACCAGGTCATCACTCCATCTAGTGGGGGGTCGCCCTACACTTCGCCTACCGATACGAGGCTGCCACTCGAGAACCCTACTTCTTCAACGGTCTAGGTCTCCAGCTTCTTAGTTATTTAAGGCTAAGTTTTAAGACAATTGTTTATTTTAGTTAACTTAAAAAAAGAATTTCGTTCTAAATCCAATCATATGCCTTTTTACGCAATTATGACCGATTTAAATTGTTTTCCTTTTATTTAATAGGTTTTACTTCACTGATGGACCACATTTGAAGAAAAAATACCACCATTGGGGGATATTTTTATTCCTAATTTAACTATTTTCTACCTCCCCAATACCACCCCAACGGTGGGAAAATAGGTGATGAGGTATAAGCACTGATATATAACGTAACGTAATTGTGATATTCTGTATTCCACACAAAAGGTTAAAATAATTAAAACTTTAATAAAAAAGTACAAGAATATTTCAAAAGACTAAAGGAAACAAATTAAATTCCACATAATGGCTTTTGAAATTAAAACTTTATGAGTATGTAATTAATTCCATTAATACACTATGCCTTAGCATCGATTTTGGAAGCTATTATGTGAAAATATTTTATTCTTGTGAATTCTTTAAAGTCGGTTTTATTTATATTCAAAGTTTTATTTTAATTGAATAAATTAGTTGTAGCGCTTTTTACATTACTTGTCTAAAAACACTATGATTTATTACAAAGTTTACAGTAACAAAATCAAGTTATGTAAAATATATTGTTTACGAAAGTTGTGCCTAAGAAATGATATGTTTGTTTTTTTGTTTCGTAAATAACAATTGAAACTAAATAATTTCATTACAAAATTGAAATTAATTCATACATTTACTATTTCAATATCTCTTAGTTTACAAATTCACCTCTCTCACATCCCCTTTTGATAGGCGATTCTAATTTCGCACGTAGGCGTCGCTTTGAAATGAGAGTTGAATTTTGCAAATTGCCACATCATTTATGAAACTGAAGGAGACTGTAACTTAATTAGGTTGAATTGAAGAATATGATTTTATTTTGTTAGCTCACACGTAGCTGTAAACCTGATGTAATTTTTTAATTAATGTGGGTTCATAAGAATAAATTATTTACAATAAAAATATAAAAAAAAATTCTATGGGAAACAACACCATAGCTACTCCACTCTGATCCACTATTGTCCCGTGTTATTCTATGTTATCATGATTGTTTTAATAAGGTTATTAAGAAAATAAATGATATGGGTGTTAAAATTTGTTACAAAAAAGAAAATCAAATTACGAAAAAATGCCCAGGTTGCCTGTGAACTACAGCGCAAATATACAGTTATAAAACTACTACAAGTTTTACTAATCATTAACCTTATTTACTGATTGGTTTAAGAAAACATTTTTTACTAAAATAGACCACGTAAGACAGTTATTTGATTTTATAAACAAAATTTATCTACTTACGTTTGTGATTAAAACCCAAGGTAAACCTATAAGAAATAATTGTAAGCTTTAGTTGAAGTCTCATGAGTAAAAATATATAAATGAACACAAAAGCAGCAGTAGTGGTAGTGATAAATGTAATGTAGAAAAAACGTCGCACTGCTGGGCACAGTCCTACACTTCAACTCCGTTGACGACGACAGAGTTCAAGCTCAGACTATACAGTAATAAGAAACTGGAATGAATCAAACTAGTACCTCGCTAGCCCAGCTCTAATGTTGTAAAATTAAACAAATCCCATTGTTTTCCCGTATATTCCTAAAATAATTTTCGTGCAGCAAGCCTTTCCTGAAACAAATTACAAAAAAAATGGCAGTTTTAGAAATAAACTATTATTTGAGGCCGGCTATCCATAAATAACAAGTTAATGACTTAACGCTAAACTGCAAGGGGTAATTTAATTCAATTAGAATCTGAATGAAAAAACCTTTTGCATTGTTTCTTTTTTCCCTCTATCAATATTAAATGTCGCTTTGTAAATTAAAATAATAGTAATAAGTACACCGCATAGTAATTGAAGCCACGGTCTTCATATTATGTACTACAAAATATACCTGTTTTTTTATATCTATAGGTATATCCATAAATTTTCTCCTTTTTCTTCAACACATAAAAATCAAGCCAAGGGCTGGATAGAACCTCTCTCGTTGTTGGGAGGATTTGGCTTCCCTCCCTTCAAAATAAGTGTCTAGTTTAAACGATTTGTTGCAGCATCTCATCGAAAGAGTAATCAAGAATAAATAAAATAAAAAAATTAAACACGAGTATGACACGCAACCAAAGACATTTGCCCTTACTTTACACTTTTATAGTCCTAGAGCTTACAATTACATGAGAACAAAATTTGACCTGTGCCTACCACATCCTCGAACACTACGCGTCTGGTACCAAAATGTAGGCTGTAAACCACGCATCACTAAGGCAGTCGTAGAAACCATAAAGGCTATAAGCAAATAAAAAACATTTGGTCATCGCCCTTACGTTCGACGAAATTTCTATACACATACGACATAAAATTTGATAGTGATTATAATCAAGGCTATGATGATGTTGGTAATATTTATGGAGATCAAGTAGATAAGGCTAAATAGGTATTAGTAATCATGGCAGTGGCAACTACTTCTTGTTGGAAAATCCCAATTGCTTAATTTTTTGGAAGAGGATTTATTGCTTCACAGAAAGCAAAACTTCTAAAACAGTGTATTGATTCATTATCAGATTTTGGAAAAGTTGCTGTTGTCACTTTTGATGGTATAGCATCTAATATAAATATGGCACAAATACTAAGAGCACCGCTCCATTTGGACCGTACTTTCGATAAAGAGGACAAAAATATTATCTTATATTAGGTGCGTGTCATTTACTAAAGTTGGTTAGAAATACTTACTTTTTGAATTTGAATGCAAAATTTTTTATCATCACAAATGTAATATTAAATATGAATTTCCGGAAAATCTCTGCCAACTTCATCATGATGTCGGTTTGCATTTGGCAAAAAAGCTAATTAAAAAACATGTAAATTTTGTAAATCACAAAATGAATGTACGGTTATCAGCGCAATTGTTATGTAATTCTGTTGCAACCAGCGTAGAGTTCTACAAAGACATATTAAAATTACCTATGTTTGAAAATTGCCAAGCGACAGCAGGTTTTATAAAGCATATAAACAGCATATTTGACATTTTCAACTCCAGACCTTTCTTCCGCCATCCGCATATTCGCTAAAAATAAAAAAATAAACTTATTTTAAAAAATGGTTAGACTTCATCTAAGATAAGCATGGCTTAAATAGTTCTAAATAGTCTATTCACCCGGTATATTCTTTGACGCACTGTGTTGTCGCGCGCAAAAAAATTATAGCAATTTTCTTCAGGCGATTACGGAATTTTAGATGCCAGTTTTAAGACAATGTTTATTTAAAACTATGGCCAAGAACAGGTGAATGTGGCACGTGCCTCGAGCCAGGTGAAACGTGGTCGCTTTTTATCACATATCCGTATTACTTAGTCAGGTCATAATTACTTTCAAAAACTTTTTTATAAAATTAATGATACAATTTTTGATAATTATACTTTATTAAAGAGATTCGCCTCCAAATGTTGCCATATCTCATTATTCAGTGCGCTTAAATCTAGACTAGAAGAGAACCAGTCTTCATGTCAGATAAAGTGAATTCCATGGGCGGTCAACCAGTCTTATGTGCTTCGTGCATATGACCTGGTGCAGAATCCGCTTGGAATATCCAATATCTGTTTTTGAACATTTTTTTGAGAAAGCGGTTCTAATTTGTTTGTAAGGACGGTATCTTCGAAAACCTCGGCATTGGTTTTTACACCTTTTTCACACGGAAAAACACGAGACGACGACGGCGGCGAGACGAGTGACGAAGGATAATGAGCTCGTTGAACCCTCAGAATACGCTTGCTGGCTTCTTCACTGCTGTGGGCACCTAATCATTTTGTTTATATTATAACTCTCTTCGGTGTTAAAAAATTTTTCATCCAAAAACAAAATTTCGCGGTATTTTTTCCCGCGTACCGAAGTAACAAAGCGCGGGATTTATCCAGCCTAATTTTTTCGAACGCTCGTTCAAAAAATGTCCGGACTTCTTACAATAAGCTCGTAATCCCAGGTCTTCATTGATCACTCTTTTGACCGTGGTTCTGCTTAGGCCCATCTGAAGAACTAAGATTTTTTGTTTACAAACATGATTTCCTTGGATTCGTGCCTTCATTGCTTTGATGACATCGGGTGTCCGTCGTCCGTCGTACCCGTCACACGTCCACATGTCCAAATATGGTTGGTGGTTATCTGTACGAGGTCGGCCCGTCCTCTTGCGATCTTCAAAGCTTGAATCTTCAGTGAATCGTTTGATAGTGCGATAAACAAATTGTAGGATTATTTTCAATTTTTGCAGAATATTGAAAGTCTCTTTTGGCGCGTAACCACAGCGGTGTAACGCGATAACTTTATTGTTTTCCTTCGACCACTCCATATTTGAAAATGAATGAAAATTAATGCCTTTTTTATTTTCGGCAAGCGCAAATAATATGTTTTTAAAATTGTTAAAATTCATCTAGCCAGTATTTAAAAATATTAAATAATTAAAATTTAAAGTTTTGACAGAACTTATGACCCGACTAAGTATTAACTACAAACCCATAGATAATTGGTTTCGGTATTTCTATTTATTATTAAATTGGCAGTAAATTTGATACATTTTAATCTTGAAACACTTAAAATAAATAAAATGAACATTTACTTGTCAACAATTCTGTATTGGGAAGAACTGTCAATAAATCTAGCAGGATTTTTTTTTCCAATATTATACACCACCTATAAGTATGACGTACAATTAAATATGAAAACATTTAGAAACAGCATGTTTGCGATCACCACAATCCATCACGTCCTTTTTTAAAGTTTAATAATCCTTAATAATTAATTTTTGCTCAGTAAAATTTTTTAAATTTTTAATAGGTTCTGGATTTTTCCTGAGAATTTGTTGTAAAAGGGTACACATTGTCTTATGAAAGACTAACTGACTCTGAAGTTGAGTAACTGGTATAACTATATGGTTTCACTAGTTGTAATTTCTTTTAGTATTTGCAGAATATGCATCACTTTTATAATAAAACTGTTTTTTACTGACTTAAACTATTGATTAAAACTACTTTTACGGATTTTATCGCGTTTAATTTACTTTTAATTATTTTTATTTTTAATTCGAGGTTTCGACTGAAACTAATTGAACATTATTTACGATAAATAATGGGCACCAAACAGGTCGCACTTAGCTACTGATAAGCGTTTATTTGTTAAAACATCTATAAACATTACAAATATAAAGCAAAAGAGCATACGGCTTACCTGATGGTAAGTGATTACCGCCGCCTATGAACTGCTGCAACACCAGGGGGATTGCATGCGTTTCCGACCTTTAAAAAGGAATAGGCTCTTTCTTGAAGGTCCCTAAGTCGTATCGGTCCATCACACCCAGTTCAGAAACAAGAATTTCACTAGTGTGTCAATTTTATGTTTCGATTTTGGTTATCGATTTTCTTGTCGTGAAAATGTTTATTTCGTTTTTTCTATATTCAAATAATATATTCCATTTCCAAATTGGTTAAAATATTCAAAAAAGCTTTTCTAGATGTGTTGGTAAATCGGAATCCTTATAACACCTTGAGCCACACTGTGTATAGAAAAAAGACCCATACAATAGATATTTAAACAGTGATTCTCACCACCGTCCTTCATTATTAGCTACCGAGGGTAAATCTCTGTTCATCACGAGAATTCTGTGACAGTAAACACCTGGCCACCGAGCTCCAATACGTCGAGCAAGTTTTGCATGACAACAGTTAAGGGTTTTGCGCCTATGTCACAGTGAACATATGAACCCGGCCACCGTCGAGCGTGTACCTGCTGTACTGCCACATTTCGGAGGAGGCACTGACAAGATTGGCTACATCTTAAAGTGCGCTTCCATTAAAACATACTTCAAGCCGCCGAAGAAGATTGGTTAGTTTTTACCATCAGTCAAGTGTACTGCTGTGTGTTGTCCCTCAGCAATATGAAGGAGTGTACAAGCTTAATTGTGAATGTGGTCTCTCCTACATAAAACAAACTAAAAGTTTAATTAAAACCCACGGTAAAGAACACATAGCTGATGTGAAGAATCGACGCTACGGGAATTCTGCAGTCTGTGAACACGTACAGGATCGCCCCATTACTACATTGGATTTGATAGACCACAAATCCTCGCTAAGGAACGCAGATTTCTTCCAAGGATGATTTGTGAGGCTATTGAAATCAAAAAACATCCTAATTTCAATTAAGAAGATGGCTGGGTGCTACTATCTGTTTGGGATCTTACAAATAATAAAATTTAATCCCAACCCAAGCAGATAACTGCAAGACTTCAAGATACTATAAGTTCATACTATGTATATAGAACAAAAATTAGTAATTTTATTCTGTGGGTAGGTAAAAGTATATTAAAAAAAGTCGTCGCAAAGTAAACACGCAAACTCAGTATGCTAATTATATTTATTATTGTTAAATTATTTAAAGTATTCGTTCTTTCTAAATAAATGTGTTAAAAACAATGCTAAAGTCTACCAACACGTGCTGTTCTTAACAACTTCTATCTTTTTATTGCTAAAGCACAGTTTTGCATAACAGTCTAATATGGACACACAGCTTGTAAATAATATTGATGAACTGGAAAAATTATTTGCTTCTCGCATGCGTGAGTATGAAGATAAGCTTTCAAAAGCCACAGCTGTTACCTCGCCAGTTCACCCAGACATTTCTTCACCGTCCAAGGACTTCAACGATTTCAAATCCTTTGTTTGTCAATCGCTATCGCTGATCACAAAACAATTGGACTTAGTTACATACAATATTGACAAACATGAAACAGCAATGAGAAGAAAAAATACTGCTTATCCATGGTTTTTCTGAAAGACAGAATAAGAAGTTGCATGAATCGGTATATAAGCTGTTCCCACCAAATGAAGGCGACCGATTTGAAAGTCGAGGATATACAAGTATGCCATCGTCTTGGATCTTCTCAAGCCTCAACACGTCCAGTGCTTGTTAAATTTGGTAGTCTGGAGAGTCGTCGTCTTGTCTGGGATAACAAAAGTTCACTAAAAGGTTCAGGTATCACGATATCTGAGTTTTTGACTAAGACATGGCACAAAGTATTTATGACAGCTCGTAAACATTTCGGGATTAAGAACTGCTGGTCCGTAGAAGGCAAAATAGTTATTATTTTGCCGGACAAATCACGTCAGAGGAGTGAGGCTATGGCAGAACTAAATCCCCTTATTTGCCGATATCCCGACAAGTGTAGTACGGTCAATGACCCTGGGCAGTCTAAGGAACCCACTTCTCCAAAGGAAGATGCGTCCAGATTGACTACTAATGCTCCACGGAAGGCTCGTCGCCGCAAATAATCCCTAGTTTCGTTGTTTTCTTTCAGAAAATATAGGTACATATCATAATCATTTTTTTTGTTTTACAACCACTTTGTAATACTGTTTTATAATTACTTTATATTTCTGTAATAATGATACATTTTTCCAGTACTTACATAATAAGATAAGCATTTAATTACACACAGTAGTTATCAAAATGTTCTATTTTATCATTTACATTTGCGTAAGCATCATACTATTTTTTTTAAATATGGCAACCTAACAATTACTGCCAACCTCCAGTCAATAAAAATACTTGTAACTTGAAATGAAACGACGGAATATCTAAAGAGAAACTACGATTCTGATTAAAAACCGAAATCATAATGTTAAGAACCATAGAATACTATAATAATGAATCATGAAATGACTTGTACTGAAGTATATTAAATAAATGATGGATGTTAGGTTGAATTAAAATAATACTAAACTCAATGCCACATTTAAAATAATAAGTATTACTAAATAAAACGGTTGATTGCTAAATAATGAATAAAATTTTATAAACTAATATTATATAAATCTATAAATTCCATAAGACAATTGAAAACATTTTTACTTTTTTTAGAAAAAATTAAAAGAGAACAAATTTCTGTAGGAAGAGGAATTTTAAGATTTACCAAAGTGTTAAATAATGAAGTATGATCATATAAAGGACACGAGAAGAAAATATGGTTGAGGTCACCAATATCCAAACCATATTCACATATTGAAGAATTTTTAATATGAAGCCTAGCAAGGTGAACCGAATTACAGCAGTGACCCAAGCGCATTCTACATAACATTGATGTATGTTTCTTATTTAAGGATAATTTATAAAACCAAGGCTTAGAAGGAATAATGGGTTGAATTTTGGCATAGTGACAGCTTTTTGTCGTTTTGGTTTTGTTCCAATGCTTTGACCATCTATCTCTATATACTAATTTCGTAGTTCTTATAAGGTCATAGCAATAATTTTTAAATAAGAAAGTATCCCCACAGACTATAACTTGTTTAGCAAGTTTGTCAGCATATTCATTACCAGATATACCAATATGACTCGGAATCCAAACGAGAGAAATATTGATGTTTTGGAATTGGTATAAGAATAGAAGTTTCTTAAATTTCAAATATCAAAGGATTGCGGGAAATGTCATAGAAAGGATTACATAACAATGCTTGTAAAGAACTAAGAGAATCTGAAAATATCACGCTTGATTTTAATTTAAAAAAGATAGCAATATTTTATTGATTGTAACATTTCTCCAGTAAAAAACTAAAGATTCGGGAGGACTTTTCAATTTTTGAACTATTCTCCAATTTTGATGGTATATTGCATATCCAGTACAACCTTTTGAGTTAATCTTAGAAGCATCTGTAAAAATATAATGACAATCTGGGAAATTCTTGTCTAACGTAAATACAAATTTTTTATTTGATTTAATAGAAAATTTATTTAATCCTATATCTAATATAACATTGGGTTTGAAAAGTGCAACTTCAAACAAATTGGAGAAAAGAGGCAGAGTCGCCGACCTATAAATAGGATCTAGTAAGGAATTATAATGTTCATAGCTTTTAACTAGGTTAGGAGTTTCTTTATTACGCCAGTATTTTCCTGAATTAATTGAAATGTACTGAGAAAGCAAACGAATTTTAGGGAGTAATGGATGGTTTGAAAATTGAAGAACCCGATAAAAAAAGGAATCCGATAAATATTGTCGTGTAATAAAAAGTAGAGGATCACCGGATTCAATCTGCAAGGCATTTATAGGCGACGAATTCATAGCGCCTATAATTAATCTTAAAGACTTGTGTTGAATGATATCTAATATTTTTAATCCTTTTTACTATCTGGTTCAAGAAGAAATGAGGCATAATCTAATCGTCTTCTTATAATTGCATTATAAGTCAATTTTAAATAATATGGATGAGCGCCCCACCATACTCCGCACAAAGCTCTAAGAATGTTTATATTTTTTTCGCATTTTTTTTGGGTATAAATGATATGAGGCATACTGATAATTTATTATCAAGAATTACACCAAGGAATTTAACTTGTTGAATATTTACGAGCGGATAATCAAAAAGGCGAACTTGGATTTCAGGTAAAACTCTTTTGCGTGAAGAAAATACTGTATTACTTTTATTTGGGGAAAGTTCTAGTCCATGATCATCTAACCAAGAGGCCATAGAGAGGAGATCTTGTTCTATCGCATTAGCACAAGATTCTATACATTTATCGTCAACATAAACTAAGATATCATCAGCATATTGCAAAATTCTACACTTTGAAATAGACTGGTCCATATCTGACGTATAAATATTGTATAATAAAGGACTTAAAACGGAGCCCCTGTGGAAGGCCTTTGAAAACCTTTCGAGTATATTTTAGATCATCATCAATTTTAATATGTATATTTTGTAAGTTTTTTGGATATATTAAGCTTAAACATCTTTTCTCTAAGGATGTTGAGTCTGACATTATCTGAAGCTGAAGAAATGTCAAGGAAAGCAGCAAGGACTGATTCATTTCTCAAAAATGCTAGTCTAATATCTGTGGTGAAGATAGAAAGACTGTCATATGTGCTTTTACCTTTTCTGAATCCATACTGGGTATTTGATAACAATCCATGACTTTCTACATACCATTCAAGACGGTTTTTGATCATATGTTCAAAGGTTTTAATTAGAGTTGAGGATAGAGCGATCGGTCTATAGGAAGAACCGTTTTTAGGATTTTGTCAGGTTTCAAGATAGGAATAATTACTTGAGTCCGCCAAAAGTCAGAAACAAAGCCTATGTCAAACAAACGTTAATGATATTTAAATAGTAGGATAAAATTTGATTATT
The DNA here is from genome assembly GCA_907164705.1 of Parnassius apollo. Lineage (NCBI taxonomy): Eukaryota > Metazoa > Arthropoda > Insecta > Lepidoptera > Papilionidae > Parnassius > Parnassius apollo. The sequence continues at coordinate 83,833 of CAJQZP010001587.1, forward strand.
ACATTTGGCAAGTAGTGAATATGGAATACCGTCTATACTAGGAGCTGAATCGTGAACGTGAGAAAGGACGAGCTTTAATTCATATAAAAAAATGGACGTTCTAAGGGATCAAAAAGAATCACATGGAATACTTTGAGGTAGCTCCTCTCTCAAAAGAGCAGAAGAGGGGGCAAGTTTATCTAGAAAAGTGTTTATAGATTGAGAGGGAATGGCACCACTGTAAGAACAAGATGAAAAACAACAGTGAAATTTTCTAATATTACGCCAAAGAACTGATGAAGGTATTGAAGAAGAAATTGAGGAACAAAAAGGCATGCCAACGTGTTTGTTTTTTTGTGCGAAGAGTATTTTTAGTCACTTCTTGTACACGTTGAAGGTATGAATAGTTTTCCGAATACATGTCTAATTTATATTGTTTTTCGACTTTTTTCCTATTACGAATGGCTTCAGTACATTCAGAATCCCACCATGGAGGGGAGGGCCTACATTTATTACTTAGAGTTTTAACAGGAATTGTTTGATCTGCTGCATTTATAACTGCGTTTGTAAATGCTTCAACAATAGAAGTTATATTATTTTCAGAAATAGGAGCGATTTTCAGAATTTCACTGTAAAGAAAAATATTGTACAGGTACTAGTCTGCTCTGTCTAATTGCTCTGTTTGTATTTAATACATGGTTTTTTGTTAATTTCTGCCAATTCTTTATTCGGAAAGGAAATCAGGAAAATGGTCACTGCCGTGAGAGCTATCTGGAACTAACCAATTTAGAAGAGTGGTTAAATCAGGAGTATAAATTGATAAATCTACAGACTTCTAGACTCATTAGGACGAGAGCGTTTGGTAATTTTACCAGTATAAAGGACATCATTGTTAAGTTCGTCAATTATTTCAACTAATACACTACCATATTTATCAGTATTATCACCCCATAAATAATGATGACAATTAAAGTCACCAAGAATTATAAATGGTTTGGGTAGGGAGGCTATTAAAGATTTTATTCTGCGAAACATATGGACAGAAGGGAGGGAACATAAATAGAAACGAAAGTAATATTTTGAATTCTTACTGCTACAATATTAAGGTCAAATATTTCATCATAAACATCTATAATGGAATAAGTTATATTATTTTTTGTAAGCAAAGCACATCCGGCATAACCATCAGATCTGTCACTTTGAACAAGACAAAAACCAGGTACTCTGATGTTCGAATCCGGTTTTAGCCATGTCTCTGAAATAGCAGCGATACACACATTGTATTTTTTTAATAAATAGATTATGTCAGTACGTTTATCTAAAATGCTTCTACAATTCCATTGAAGGATCTTTGTGAGAGTGAATGTCTTGGAGAATTTTAGGTATAGAATTTAGTAAGCAAGCAACGTGGGACGGTAGCTTCGACGAATACGAAGATATGATTATGTTAATAAGGAAACTTATAATGCTTTCTACAGAATCAAAATTACCCTGTGAAGCAACTGGTGAAACCCGAAGAGCACAACCATCCTCAGGTTGCGGAATTGAAAAAATCTTCAATAATTTTTGATGACTTTTTTTGTCGTATCCTGTATGTGAATGGTGACGTAATGGTTTAGGAATATATAATGATTTCTTATAAGAAGTTTTATTAGATGTAGCGGGGTTGGAAGGAAAATTATCCATTGTAGGATTAGTAGAAAGCGAAGAATTTTCAGGGATTTTAGAAATCAAAACATCAGCATATGATTTTGAAGAAACTTGAGGATATTTTTGAGATGCTTCTAGGTATTAGATAGAATTTTGTGCCATTTCAATTTTAATATTATTTTGTCTTGTGTGTTCAGGACATCTCGAATTATCTTTATCGCAAGAAGAAGAGGAGTGATCACCTCCACATTTTGAGCATCTTGGCTTGGAACGACATAAATCTTTAGTATGTCCAAATCTGCAGCACTGAAAGCATTGGATCGTTGGAAGCTTATAAATTTCAACAGGAATGGAAGAATAGCATAAATAAACCCTCGAGAGAAGAATTTGACCGTCAAATATGATTACGACACTTTCAGAGCTTTCATATCTGACTTTGTCCTCGTTTAGAACTCGGTAATTTAATCTTCTTACTTTTAATACAGGAATGGTGTTTGGATACGTAGATAATTCGGAAATAATCTCTTCTGGTGTCCAATCTTTTGGTACACCTTTTATAACTCCCATACGAGATACGTGAAAGGATGGAATAAAGGTTTTATATTTATCATTTACGGATTGATTTTCTAAAAATAGATTTTCATCAATAAATTTAGAGAATTCAACCGTTATTCTATTTCTCCCGATACGTTTTAGGCCTCCATTAACTATATTTTGTACATTTAATTTTTTCAAAAAGTGACCAAATGAAATGGCATTTAAAGTTTTACCAGAATCAGGAGAATCTTCATTTACTTGAACATGAACGATAAAAGGACCTGAATCTGTAGAATTATAAGAACGAAGAGATTGAAATCTTTGTGACTCTATTTTTTATTATCGCTATCAATATGCGTGTTAAGAGATTTAGAGGAGATATAACAATTGGCAGAATTTAATGCTTGTGATAGAGAAATGCCAGATGATTGTGAAAGAGGGATTTCAGATGATTGTGTACAAGCAATATTGGATGATAAAGACATGGGAGATTCATAAGCACGTTGTCCTGACATATTGCTTTTGATAGAGTTAGAGCCTACAATTTTAATTTTAGATGATGAAGTATTACCAGTATCGCAGTCCGATTCTGAGAATGAGGAATTAGTGGAAAAAGCTGAAATTCTTCTATTTATGTCAACCCGATTAGCACGCTCTTCTTTCTTCCTTTCCTTCGTTTTATGTTTTCTTTTCTTTTTGTTTGAAATAATTTTGAAGTTGTCATCAAAAATTTCTTGCGATAATGACTGCCGTGGTTTTTTAAATGAACCTTCCAAATCATTTTCAATTTCAACATAAGCAGCGGGTGAGGAAATAATGTTAGTGTCAGAATAATTCGGATCCGGTAGCTTAGGCGGAATTGGATTAGACATGGCGACCGAGAGACTAAAGCTACGTTAAACTGTTTTTGATAGTATGAAATTGTCGCTAAATGAGATACAATATGAAAATGTAGATAGTATAAATGTAGTTAAAATATATAAGGATGTAATCAGAATATTACAAGAAAACTTAAAATAATTAAAATGACACAAAAAACGCGTAAAACTGTTATTGACGTTCAGTTGACAATCCTCAGCATCATACTAGTCTGTGATTCACATTGAATTGACGCTCATGAGTTTTGAGATAACTATAATGCATTTTTTTATTTACTTTTTCTCTTAGTTGTGACACACGGCCTTTTGGCCACTGTGCTACTGTCAAGTTGTAGCTTGGGAAAATGTATTATTTATTCTGCTTTGCAGTAATTTGTAATAGTGTTTTTCAATATGTTTATTAATCTCTTAAGGAAGTTTAATATGTATATAATTATAAGATAGGTTCATATCATAACATTTTAAACTCCGTTTTTTTAATCGAATCTTATGTATAAATTATACTCATAAGATTTTTTTCTTCAATATTTCATGACAGTTCTGTGATTGGTGATTTTAGATGTTTTTTAATTTTTTTTCTGTTCCGTTTGTATTAGATTATACCTAAGTTCTGTTTTATTTTAAATTAAGTAATTGCTAAATTGATATTTATAAATATATACATATATATTGTATTTACATATCATATTTATACATATTTCATAAACCGTATTATTATATTTACATTTTATATTATATTATTGTTATATTACTATACATTATTATATTATCTTAATTAATTTGCTAAATGGATAATCTTGATGTTTTTGATTGATTAATGACAGTTTCTTCTCATGCTCTTCATCTTCATGTAATTTTACAAGTGCGGATAGTGAGTTACGTTTAACTTTGTATGACCAGATTTCATCCCTGCGTTCTAAATTTCCTAACAACTTTAATGTTGCACACATTAACATCCAGAGTGTTCCTCGCCATTATCCTGATCTTCTAGCATCAATTAACAGTGCACATCTCGATGCTTTACTAATTTCTGAGTCATTTCTCAAGCCATCCCTCCCCTCTACACACTTTGCCTTACCTGGTTTTGTCCTTATTCGTAATGATCGTATAGGAAAAGGTTGTGGTGGGATAGCTATATACCTGCGTTCGGATATATTTTATAAGACTATATGTGCCTCTCCTCCTATTTACTCTCAATCTGCTGAATATCTCTTTATAGAAGTTACTCTCAATCATGTAAAAATGTTGCTGGCGGTATTTTACAGTCCTAACATGCACATAGATTACTTTGATACGCTTGAAAAAATCCTTGCTGATTTTAGTACTACTTACGATCATATTATTCTTATGGGAGATTTCAACACCTGCCTTATTAAAAATGATTCTCGCTCCCAAAAACTTCTGACTTTGGTATCTTCCTTCAATCTTCTCACTCTCCCTCTTCAGGCAACTCATCACTTCCCTAACTGTAATCCTTCTTTGCTTGATATTATGATCGTTTCTTCTCCCGATAGTGTCATGTCTCATGGACAAATAACTGCCTCTTTTTCATATCATGATTTAATCTACCTCTCTTATCGTCTCTGTCCACCTAAAAAGAAATCCCAATACTTGTTCCTTCGTAATTACAAGGGAATAGATCTGGAGTCATTGCAGCGTGATATAAGTAATGTTGATTGGACACCTATTGTTGACAATACTAATATTAATGAGAAGGTTTGTAACTTTAATGATATAATTTTGAAGGTATACAATAACCATGCCCCGCTCAAATGCGTAAAAATAAAGCGTAATCCTGCACCATGGATTACACAAGATATAAGAGAACTTATGGGCCAGAGGGACAAAGCTAAGCAAAGGTTTAAACGTCTCTCATCTGAAAATAACTTAAATCGTTTTAAATTTTTACGCAACCGCTGCAGTCGCTTGTGTCGGTATGCTAAAAGACGCTACTTTTACATCTCTCTCTATAATAAAAATTCTACTGAGATGTGGAAGTTCCTTCGTTCTGTTGGTGTGGCAGGTCTCCGATCCTAGCCTGTAAACCAAGCCATGCGCACTTTTGATCGTACAATACCTACCTTACGTCCGCCAAGTAGTGATCTAATTTGATCAGAATTATGTAAACGTGTGTACCTATGAAAAAACTATTTTTTCGTTTTAAACAAAACCAAAGACACTATGCAATAGATAATAGTATCAAAGACAAAGATATGCTCTTTTATTTTAAACCATAACCTGGCAATGTTTCTTAGAAAAAAAAAAAGAAATCACTCTGAACTTTCGGCGTTCCACGTGTCGTTTTGATGAAGGTGCTCCATCTCTTTTATAGAATTTTATATTTGTGTCTGGACTAAAAACGAAAGTATTATACTTTTTTATATTCCTTGTAATATAGTGAACACATATATATATATATATATATATATATATATATATATATATATATATATATATATAATTTGTGGTATAAAAAGTGAAAAGTAAATTGCCAAAAGTGCTTCAAAATCTGGAAGGCCCATTATGGCGGCTGGGTCATAAATGTGTTATTTTTCAAATTCTCATTTATTTTTAGTGTAAAATGTAAGTAAAAATAGTTTTCTTACATATTTCAAATAACTTGACGTTGTATTTATTTCAAATTCACACAAAACTATTTTAGAAATATTGTTCTAAATGTCACACAGATAAAATATTATTATTATTATTTTTTTAAATTTTTTAATATTTTAATATTTTGGTATGAGTAACGAATGGAAACACATAAAACATAAAAATATACATATTTCCAAACATTTACATATAAATTTCTCTAAAAACAAAAGTGTAGAATTCAAATTTGTAGTAATTTTGTCACTAAAATTGAAGTATATACCACTACTACGCTATACAGGGTAATTTACGTATTTTATTACAATTTCTAGCAACCAAAAAATAAATTTATTCGATAGTTTATACATTCAACAAGAACTCCTGTAAGTTTTATCCATAAATATTGTCTCAAAATGAAAATATAGCAAAATTTGCAATATAGCAAAAAATTTGCTAATTTGCAAATTTTCCCGCCATTACGGTCCCGAGCGAACGGGAGTATAACATGTCGAGAAATAGAATACAATAACGTTAAGGTAAAGGATCTAAACAATCACTTTACTACTCCTTCTATGACTTTAGATCCTTACATCAAATCCAACACACTACTCGCATTGGCGGGTATACCGAAACCGCACGTTTGCCCTTTTCATCTTTCCCTTGTAACGGAGGAAGATGTCAAAAAATCCATCCCAGCCATCTCTTCAAATGATGTTAGTTTTGATGTCTATGCGCGAAGATGATTTTGCTAGTTTTACCTTTACTTCTACCAATTCTTACTCACATATTTAATTTTTCTATATCGTCATCATCTTTTCCTTCAGTTTGGAAACAAGCATATATAATTTCTCTGCCTAAGGATTCTAATCCTTCTTCTTTGTCCCACTTTCGTCACATATCTATTTTACCCTTTCTTTCTAAAGTTCTGGAACACATCATCCATAGTCAACTCTCTCTCTTCTTATCGTCTAACTCCTTGCTCTCCACTTATCAGTCGGGCTTGGGCTTTCGTCGTGGACACAGCACTGTCACTGCTTTACTTAAATAACCGATGATATCCGTTGGGCCATGGACAATAAATCTCGTACACTTTTAGTTTTGCTTGACTTTAGTAGTGCTTTTACTTCAGTAGACTTTGACATTCTTCTCCGGATCCTGGAATATATAAACATTTCCCCATCTGCCATCGCATGGTTTGATTCATATCTTCGTGGCTGATCACATTGTGTCCGTGTTAATGACACTCTTTCCGATTGGTCTGGTATCACTACGGGTATACCTCAGGGTGGCGTTCTTTCCCCCTTTTTATTTTCCATATTTATTAACTCTATTACGAGTGTTATTACATCTAATTAATATCTCTACGCAGATGACTTACAGCTTTATCGTCATTTTCTGGTGGGTGGTACAAATAATGCAATTGCAGCTATGAATGCGGATCTGAGCCGCATTCTGTGAATGGTCTGCATCCTTTGGACTATTAGTTAATCCCACGAAATCTCAGGCCATCATAATAGGCAGTAGACATTTGCGTAATAGATTAGAAATTACATGACTACCTTTTATTTATTTTAATGGCGTTTCTATACCCTTTGCCAATACTGTCAAAAACTTAGGCGTCATATTTGATCACCATTTAACATGGACCACGCATCTCGCTGAAGTTAGTCGCAAGGTCTACTTTACTTTGCATTCGCTTAAATGTCTACAAAATTTCTTATCCCTTAAAGCTAAAATATCACTCGTGCTTACTCTTATCCTACATCTCCTTGATTATGCGGATGCCTATTATTTGGATGCTACAGAGGAGTTTCTTAATAAACTTGAGCGCTTGCAAAATCAGTGTATCCGTTTTATATTTGGGCTCAAGAAATTTGACCGTATATCTCAGTTTCGTAAGCAACTCAAGTGGCTCCCAATTCGACTTCGAAGGAACACTCGATTGTTATGTCTCCTCTATAACATTTTGCACAACCCTTCCTCTCCCACATACCTCAGAAGCCGATTTTCCTTCACCCATCCTCCGGACAAACCATGCAGATCCCTTGTTAAAAATCTTCTTGACTTTCCCGTCTATAATTCCGGTTTTTACTCCCACTCCTTTTCAGTTCACGCGGTAAGATTACGGAACTCATTACCGTCAAATATAAGAAATTCCGAAACTTTGTTGGTATTCAAGACACGTCTTAGAGATAACTACTTTGCATCCTGTTAATCTATATATATTATTCTATTATATTACTTTTAGTTTATATATATCATATGTAACTATCGTATTTATTATTATTATTATTTATTGATTTATTTTATATTATTATTATTATTTATTGATTTATTGCCGTGTAGTGGCGGTTAAGAATATCCACTACCCCATATCTTCCCGTGGGTGTCGTAAGAGGCGACAGAGGGAGACAGGCAGGAGATGGGCAGCAGCATCTTCCTGATAACAGCAACTGTACGACAAAAAAAAACTGCGGTTGCCAACCCGCTCGCCAAGCGTGGCAACTATGGCAATATACCCCCCATGAACAATTACACAAATAGACGGCCCCCAGTCCCCGGCGGCCCCGCTATTCCTGGCTACGGTGGCGACCATGGTAACGGCGGGGCAGGGGGTGCTAAGAATCTCCGGTGGAGGTTCGGTTGCCACCTACGACGACTCGACCTGGCAACATTTAACGCACGCACACTGAGGACTGACGAGAAGATCCTGGAGCTGGAAGAAGAGATAGACAAGTTGCGCTGGAGTATTATAGGATTATCCGAGGTCCGAAGAGAGGGGGAGGACACGGTGATTCTCGAATCCGGCAACTTGTTCTATCACCGGGAGGGCGACCATCTGTCCCAAGGAGGTGTCGGATTTATCGTCCACAAGTCTCTCGTCAACAACGTTGTACAGATTGAGAGTGTGTCGACGAGGGTCGCGTACCTGATACTCAGAATCACCAAACGGTATTCGCTGAAGGTCATACAGGTTTACGCACCAACGTCGGCACATTCCGATGAGGAGGTGGAGGAAATGTATGAGGATATTTCCAAAGCCATACATTCCTCCAAAACCCACTACACGGTGTTGATGGGAGACTTCAACGCAAAACTAGGCACAAGAGAAAGCGGTGAGCTGAAGTTAGGGAAATTTGGAGTAGAGCAACGGAACCGAAGGGGCCAGCAGCTGGCCGACTTTATGGAGAAAGAGGGACTCTTTATGATGAACTCTTTCTTCCAGAAGCGGCCCCACAGGAAGTGGACCTGGTCGAGCCCCGACGGTTCGACAAAAAATGAGATTGACTTCATTATGACGACCAGACGCCAACTGTTCAGTGATGTCTCAGTGATCGCAAGGGTGAAAACTGGCAGCGATCACCGAATGGTTAGAGGCACACTGAACCTAAACGTTAAGTTGGAGAGGTCTCGTCTAATGAAGTCAACGCTCCGTCCCCCCTCGTGCTCTGATCCAAAATCCCGAAAACTTTCAGCTCGAGTTACACAACCGCTTTCAGTGCCTACAAGATTGCAATGCAGTGGACGATATGAATGACAAGCTCGTGGAAACTGTCCATGCGGTCGGAGTTAAGTTCTGCAAGACCCGCCGCAGAAGAACACAAAAACTCTCCGATCACACTCTTAATCTCATGGCTGTTAGACGGGAGATGAGGCTGCAATCGTCAACAGATTTGACAGCATACAGGCAACTGAACAGACAGATCTCCAAATGCATGCGGCGAGACTTACGCAACTTTAATACTGCTCGTATTAAAGAAGCGATCGAGCGGAACCAGGGCTCCAAAGTCTTTGCCAGAGATCTATCTGCCAGAAAGAGCCAACTGTCAAGGCTGAAGACTGAGTGTGGCAGCATCGTTTCCGGGACACCTGAGATTTTGAGTGAGATTGAGAGGTTCTATGGGCAGCTGTACACATCATCGTTGGAGCCACACGCAAGTGTGAGTAACGATCCAAGAGCAAGTCTTATCCGACACTATTCCGATGATATCCCGGACGTCAGTCTAAGCGAGATTAGAATGGCTCTCCAGCACCTTAAAAACGGCAGGGCCCCAGGCGAGGATGGAATTACAGCGGAGCTTCTGAAAGCGGGTGGAACACCGGTACTTGAAGTCCTTCAGAAGCTCTTCAATTCCGTCCTCCATGGTGGCACTACTCCAGAGGCGTGGAGCAGAAGTGCGGTGGTCTTGTTCTTTAAGAAAGGCGACAACGCTCTCTTGAAGAACTACAGACCGATTTCCCTTCTGAGCCGCGTCTACGTGCTGTTTTCGAGAGTCATTACGAATCGTCTCGCACGCAGACTCGACGACTTCCAGCCTCCCGAACAAGCCGGTTTCCGAAAAAGGCTTCAGTACCATAGACCACATACATACCCTGCGGCAGATTGTACAGAAGACTGAAGAGTACAATTTGCCACTTTGCCTGGCGTATGTGGACTATGAGAAAGCCTTTGATTCCGTCGAAATTTGGGCGGTGCTGCAGTCCCTTCAGCGGTGCCAAGTTGACTGTCGGTATATTGAAGTGCTGAAGTGTTTGTACAGTAGGGCTACGATGGCTATCCGAGTACAGAACCAGAGCTCGAAACCTATCCAACTGCAGAGAGGTGTAAGACAGGGTGACGTTATATCCCCCGAAACTCTTCACCGCTGCTTTGGAAGACGTTTTCAAGCTACTGGACTGGAAAGGATACGGTATTAACATCAATGGCGAGTACATCACTCACCTTCGATTTGCCGACGATATAGTCCTTATGGCAGAATCGCTGGAGGACTTAAGCACTATGCTCAATGACCTCAATAGTGCCTCCCAACGGATAGGTCTTAAGATGAACATGGACAAAACAAAGATTATGTTTAATGTCCATGTCACACCTATGCCGGTAGTTGTTGGGAGCACTATGCTCGAAGTTGTTGACGAGTACGTTTACCTGGGACAAATAGTCCGACTAGGTAAGTCCAACTTCGACCGAGAGGTCAATCGACGGATTCAACTCGGCTGGGCAGCGTTCGGGAAATTACGACATATCTTCTCGTCAGGTATACCTCAATCTCTGAAAACTAAAGTGTACAACCAGTGCGTGTTGCCAGTGATGACTTACGGATCAGAGACGTGGTCCTTCACTGCTGGCCGTATGAGGACGCTCAAGGTCGCTCAGCGAGCTATGGAGAGGGCTATGCTCGGAGTTTCTCTGCGTGATAGACTCAGAAATGAGGATATCCGCAGTAAAACCAGATTGACCGACATAGCCCAACGGATTAGTAAGCTGAAGTGGCAATGGGCCGGCCATATAGCTCGAAGAACCGATAACCGATGGGGAAGAAAGGTTCTCGAGTGGCAGCCTCGTACCGGTAGGCGTAGTGTAGGGCGACCCCCCACTAGATGGAGTGACGACCTGGTAAGATATGCAGGAAGTCGATGGATGCAGGTGGCTCAGGACCGTGCTTTGTGGCATTACTTGGGGGAGGCCTATGTTCAGCAGTGGACTTGTGAAGGGCTGTGATGATGATGATGATGATGATGATTGATTTGTTTTATTTTTATTTCTTGTTTTATTTTATATAATTTACGTAACATTGTGTATATTATTTATTTTTAGTAGTACTAATGTATGCACTAAGTTTGCAATTTCAATATAATTTCCTTTATGGGTCTACTGGAAGATATTTCAGCTAATTTGGAATAAGTAGAACCTTTGTACGTAATTACTATAAGACTGCTTCTGTATCTTAATGTGTGTACATAAAATAAATTAAAAAAAAAATAAAAGAAACTAGTTTAATAAATATAAGAAATCATTATGATTCAAATATAATTTCAAGTAAATAAAATATTTAAATGAAAGCTTGGAAACTTTTATATTTTATTTTTGTTTTTTGGACCGAATAAACATAAAATCGATACTGTTAATACAATCTACTTTCTGAATTATTTCTTAATTTAATGATTTTCTAAATTCAAGATTATAAAATGAACTAGTTTTTTTGTAATAATACAAGTTTTTACGGAATTTATCGCGTATATTTAACTTTTTAAATACCCGACGATTCGAACGCTTTACCACGTTCATTGCCAAAGCTAAAATTGGAGTTTTCTGCTGGTGGCCCAAAACTTTTTTTTTAATGAAATAACTCTTATGTACATGTTTGCGGATGTGTTTATGGTTTTAGTATATATATTTAATATTTTACATAATATAGTTATATATCACTCGACGTCGCGTGATGGGCCATGTGGAGTGTACATTTATCCTTAGGGGCCCCATCACGCGACGTCGAGTTTTGGGATACCTTTTGCACTTTTGTGCAATTATGAGTTCAAATGTAATAAAATTAAATATTTTTAGTATCAATAATTTTTATTTGAATTATATAACACAAAAAATAACAAAATATCAAAGAAACATGCAACATAAAAAAATCTTCTAAATATTTTAGAGCCAGCCAGTACAATAAGTAAGTTGACCCAAAAGTTTACTAGCTAAGGTATATGAATTATAAAAATTATCCATATAGATAGAGTGGCCAACGTCCAATTTATTTTGCATCAATTTTTCAACAATTTTTTCGGTGTGGCCCTTTCCGGCTGTTTCATCTTCTGTGCTGGCAATCACGTGGAAATTTAAAATCAAGCCATCCAGTTCTGTGAGCACGTATAGTTTGATGCCATACTTGTGGCGCTTTCATTTGATGTATTGTCGGAAAAGCTTCAAGAATATTCGATTCGTGCAATAAAATACGTTTTGATTGCGCTCGCAAAGGTATCTCGTTTGATCGTTTCGTACCCCTAGAGGTTGATGATCACTCATTATAAATTTTGTTTTGTTATAATCAGTATCACTTTATACTACAAAAAATACGTACTATTTGTTCACAACTAACTAAAAACAAACAAGAAAGCCGTCCGGCTCGAGAGGCGACGCTAAGCGAACTAACCTGGAACTATCCAATTACGTAGCACTAAAACTATCGCATGATTTGGATGGCCACGCCCACTTTACGATAGCTTAGTCCTTTCTCTAGAGGCCCATAAAAAACACCGTTGCGATAACGCTCCGGCCCAGGCAATACGCTTCATACAAAACTTGTCGGACACTTCACGAGACATTTCACTAATTTTTACGGATTTTATCGCGTTTAACTTTTTAAATAAACTTTTAATTTTTTTTAAAAAATATCTTCGAATAAAAAAATATTTTATGCGAAGATTTTTTTTAAATAATGACAATTTTTATGGAATGACGGAATACTATAATACAGACATAATAGAACGGGTGAGTGGGCGGAGCCCGTGTAGCCGCTAAAATGTCACTAACACGTTAAATGTGTTTTGACGTTACAATCGTTTCCAAATTTTGCATGCAAATTATTTGGAAAATGCCAAATTGCACGATATTTACAAATAAATATATTTTAAAATCCTTCTGTCAACATAGCGAATCAGGTTTGTACTAGTGATTAACTGATAATACGACGTAATTGCTTGTATGTGTGCTCCCGGTGACGCCTATTGTCGTACAAAATTAAGTTGACAGCCATTCTATTGTGTGTTATAGTATTCTATGGTAGATGCTGTGCACTATAAAACTTGCTGAACCCTGAGTACAACCCTCTATAGTTCGCTCAGCGACCTTGAGCTTCCGTATACGGCCAGCAATGAAGGACCACGTCTCAGATCCATAAGTAATCACTGGCAACACGCAATGGTTGTACATTCTTTTTTTCAGGTTTTAAGATGATTTTAGGGAATAAGAGAGGGAACATGTGTCGTATTTTTTTGTGTATACAATTAAATTGAGGATATACTGAAAATGGACCAAATTAGGAGTACCCGTAACTGACGAGCATGTATGCGTATGTCTATGAATGTGGAGGAGACGAGAGAGGTGTGTCAGGATCGTGCCATATGGAAGTCTTTAGACTATGGAATTTTCAAATAAAAATTTATTTCATTCGATATTAAATCGCAATGGATATTAGGTTCGAGTGTGTACCAGTACCTTGTACGACGGACGGCAATTTTCATTTATATTTAAGTTTTGATTGCGCGTTTGCTATTAAAAATAAATCTATGTATAAATTATGTTTAATTTTTTTGAATGGATAAGGATTCCACCGAACACAGTCATAGTCTACTGACGGTAAGTGGATGCTATGACCCATAAAACTGTACATATCTTCGGTTAGGTATTAAAATGCTGGTGCGTTGTCATACTTTAGGAAAAGATGGAATGCGTCATTTCCATTAAACAGGGTCTCTGGTTCTCAACACTCACCATACGAAACATAGCAGCATTAAGGCGCTATTTCACTCTGGTATTCTGTGGGACCGTAGTCCTTACCCGGTCGATTCGTCCTATTTAAGCTTCCCATTTGACTATGACCTTATTTTTATACCAAGTTGACGAAAATGCACTTCCCCACCATCCATAATAGTGGATGCTGTGGCCCTTCCAAAATACAGAAACCAAATCCCAGAGTTTACTGATAGATAAAGCGCTTTAAAAGTGTGTCTTGAACCTACGCTCACCAAGCAGCCTGTCCAGAATTATTTGACCAACCCGCACAAGGAATTCGAACCTAACCGCGCGTTTTTGAAAAAAAAAACCACAAGGGGTATTCTGATGATTACTCTTCACACAACCACCGACCACGACAAATTCTTCTCCTCTCAGCAGCGTTAGTTACCTAGGCTGCACTAAAAGTATCAAAGTACTTCACGCGACGTCGCGTGAAGGGCCAAATTGAAGAGTACTGGGAACACGCGACGTCGCGTGATTGGCAATTAACGTGTTACAGCACTCATGGTCACGGGCGGGACTGAGATGTTCAACGTCCATAAGTCATAGTTAACCGCGGTTACCATAGATTAAAATTTAACTTTTGTTCTGATCTATACAGTATGAACTTATGGTATCTTGAAGGCCACAGTCGAGCGTGTACCTGCTGTACTGCCATATGTTAGAGGAGTCACTGACAAGATTGGCTACATCTTGAAGCGTGCTTCCATCAAAACATATTTTAAGCCGCTGAAGAAGATTGGTTAGTTTTTACCATCGGTCAAGTGTAATATCCCTCTGCAAGATGCACGAGTGTACAAGCTTGATAATGAATGTGGTCTCTCCTACATAGGACAAACTAAAAGATCAATAAAAACCCGCGTTAAAGAACATATAGCTGATGTGAAGAATCGACGCTCCGGGAAGTCTGCAGTCTGTGAACACGTACAGGATCGCCCCCGTCACTACATCAGATTTGATAGACCGCAGATCCTCGCTAAAGAACACCGATTCCTTCCAAGGATGATTCGCGAGGCTATTGAAATCAAAAAACACCCTAATTTCAATAGAGAAGATGGCTGGGTGCTACCATCTGCTTGGGATCCTATAATAAATAAAATTAAATCCCAACCCAAGCATACAACTGCAAGACTTCAAGATACCATATGTTCGTACTGTATAGATCGGAACAAAAGTTAAATTTTAATCTACGGTAACGGCGGTTAACTATGACTTATGGACGTTGAACATCTCAGTCCCGCCCGTGACCATGAGTGCTGTAAAGCGTTCGAAACGTCGGGTATTTAAAAAGTTAAATATACGCGATCAATTCCGTAAAAACTAGTATTATTTCAATGTGTAGTGTTTGCGTAAATATAAGAAATCTTTAGTTTTTTGTATTTTACTCCAGAAAAATATAGCCAATTTTTTTATATTACAAACCAAATAATTGCCCAAAAATCCCATTCTCCTTTCCAGATTATCAGTTGGAAGTCGAAAATTGCCAACCACTTAGATATAATGTGATATTCACTCACATGTCCTTACCAACTTGTGGTAGTAGTACGAAATTTATTTTTATAACAGTATCAGCATTTTAATATTTGGAAAACCACGATAATACTCCCAAAGTAGCATACTAAAATGTTCATTTCAGTAATATATTTAATTAATCTTTACGGTACGTTTCGTGCAAGTTCGTAGAATAATTATTACCGTTGTAAACAATCTAATGAAGTATGAGGACATTTTTATTTACCAGTGATGTACGCTTTGTTTAACATGCGACACTTGCTTATATAGTTAATGTTATTTGCATACCAATTTTAGTGGTCTGAAAGTTGTTGTTGTTGACGAGTTTTTAATATAAATTTGCCAACGAAAATTGAGGTAATCCAAACAACGTCCAAATTTTGAAATGCAATTGATCTTCCTTGTTATAGGAAATTAAAAACGGCCTCTTTGCAACTGTAAAATGCAACATATTATGTCATTCTCTTGCATCGCTAAATCATATAGATGTATATGTTTGTCTCCTTTTAGTGTCGCTTTTTCATTTCATTGAGTGAAATATCACAACTATTCTATAGGTGTTTCACTTCAAATATGTCCGGTATATAAGTTAATATAATATAATAAGCTCAAGAGTCACACTGTCCCTTTTTAATTAAACCTAGCTATAATGATTTCTTACATTTACGTGAACACTACACATTTAAATAATACCAATTGTTACGGATTTTATCGCGTTTAACTTTTTTAAATAAACTTTTAATTTTTTTTTTAAAAATATCTTCGAATAAAAAAATATTTTATGCGAAGATTTTTTTTTAAATAATGACAATTTTTATGGAATGACGGAATACTATAATACATACATAATAGAACGGGGGAGTGGGCGGAGCCCGTGTAGCCGCTAAAATGTCACTAACACGTTAAATGTGTTTTGACGTTACAATCGTTTCCAAATTTTGCATGCAAATTATTTGGAAAATGCCAAATTGCACGATATTTACAAATAAATATATTTTAAAATCCTTCTGTCAACATAGCGAATCAGGTTTGTACTAGTGATTAACTGATAATACGACGTAATTGCTTGTATGTGTGCTCCCGGTGACGCCTATTGTCGTACAAAATTAAGTTGACAGCCATTCTATTGTGTGTTATAGTATTCTATGGTAGATGCTGTGCGCTATAAAACTTGCTGAACCCTGAGTACAACCCTCTATAGTTCGCTCAGCGACCTTGAGCTTCCGTATACGGCCAGCAATGAAGGACCACGTCTCAGATCCATAAGTAATCACTGGCAACACGCAATGGTTGTACATTCTTTTTTTCAGGTTTTAAGATGATTTTAGGGAATAAGAGAGGGAACATGTGTCGTATTTTTTTGTGTATACAATTAAATTGAGGATATACTGAAAATGGACCAAATTAGGAGTACCCGTAACTGACGAGCATGTATGCGTATGTCTATGAATGTGGAGGAGACGAGAGAGGTGTGTCAGGATCGTGCCATATGGAAGTCTTTAGACTATGGAATTTTCAAATAAAAATTTGTTTCATTCGATATTAAATCGCAATGGATATTAGGTTCGAGTGTGTACCAGTACCTTGTACGACGGACGGCAATTTTCATTTATATTTAAGTTTTGATTGCGCGTTTGCTATTAAAAATAAATCTATGTATAAATTATGTTTAATTTTTTTGAATGGATAAGGATTCCACCGAACACAGTCATAGTCTACTGACGGTAAGTGGATGCTATGACCCATAAAACTGTACATATCTTCGGTTAGGTATTAAAATGCTGGTGCGTTGTCATACTTTAGGAAAAGATGGAATGCGTCATTTCCATTAAACAGGGTCTCTGGTTCTCAACACTCACCATACGAAACATAGCACCATTAAGGCGCTATTTCACTCTGGTATTCTGTGGGACCGTAGTCCTTACCCGGTCGATTCGTCCTATTTAAGCTTCCCATTTGACTATGACCTTATTTTTATACCAAGTTGACGAAAATGCACTTCCCCACCATCCATAATAGTGGATGCTGTGGCCCTTCCAAAATACAGAAACCAAATCCCAGAGTTTACTGATAGATAAAGCGCTTTAAAAGTGTGTCTTGAACCTACGCTCACCAAGCAGCCTGTCCAAAATTATGTGACCAACCCGCACAAGGAATTCGAACCTGACCGCGCGTTTTTGAAAAAAAAAACCACAAGGGGTATTCTGATGATTACTCTTCACACAACCACCGACCACGACAAATTCTTCTCCTCTCAGCAGCGTTAGTTACCTAGGCTGCACTAAAAGTATCGAGAATGGAATATTTCCACTGTTTCTGTCATATTAAAATCTTTTTAATTGAAAACTCCTTGGTTTAAAAAATCGAATACCATTTATTTATTTAAAAAAAAGATTCTTGGTCTTGTCACAAGGTTTTGTCAAACATGTTTAGTCGTTGAGAAAATGGAATTGACTCGAGAAAATTCAAGAGCGATGATTTATTATGACTTTCGAAGTGGTTTAACACAAAAAACAGTGTGTTGACCGGATGATTTCTGCATTTGGTGATGAAGCCCCATCCAAAACCACAATTTATCGCTGGTTTGCTGAATTTCAACGTGGACGTGTCAAGCTCAGTGATGATCCCCGTCAAGGTCATCTAAAAACTGCAGTCACCCAAGAAAACGTTGATGTTGTGCGTAAGCTGATTGAGGAAGGTCGACATGTGATATACCTCAAAATTTAGGCAACTTTAGACATTGGCATGAGTCAAATACAAATAATCTTGCATGAACAATTAGGTGTAAAAAAAATTGTTTTCCCGATGGATACCGCATTCGCTCTGTGAAGTGCAAAAAGCGGCTCGCGTTACTTTGTGCGTCAGAACTCTCGAAAGAATCCACGCAGGATCCTCAAATGCTGTATACAACATTGTATTAAATGGCGAATCCTGGATATATGCGTACGAACTCGAAACAAAAAACCAGTCACGAGTTTGGGTGTTCGAAAATAAGTTAAAGCCAACAAAAATTGTTCGTTCACGGAGTGTTGCAAAAAAAAATGGTGGCCACGTTTGTCTCCAAAACCGACCATGTTACGACTATTCCTCTTGAAGGACAAAGAACGGTTAATGCAGAATGGTACGCTAGCATTTGTTTGCCACAGGTCGTTTCTGAACTCCGTAAAGAGAACTGCAACCGCCGCATCATCCTCCATCACGACAATGCGAGTTCTCACACCGCACACAGAACAAAAGAGTTTTTAGAGCAAGAAAACATAGAATTATTAGACCATCCGCCGTAGAGCCCGGACCTAAGCCCTAATGATTTCTGTTTTTTCCCTAAAATAAAGAATAAATTGCGTGGACAGAGATTTTCATCACCTGAAGAAGCTGTGGACGCCTACAAAACGGCCATTTTGGAGACCCCAACTTCCGAATGGAATGGTTGCTTCAATGATTGGTTCCATCGTATGGAAAAATATGTCAAATTTCGCGAAGAATACTTTGAAAATCAATAAATACATTTTTAAATAGTAATGTTGTGTCACTTCCTTGATTCCCGAAATTTTTATGTTGACTTTTATAATTGTTAACGCATATGGAAAGCTATGAAAATGATTGAAGCTTTGTATATCTACTTCAAATAATTAATTATAGCGCAAAAACAAAATATCCTTATAGAATAAGAATAAGGACAATGGTTGTGTGAAGACAGAGAATTGAATGTTAGTATAAGTTTTAATGAGAAGATCATAAAGACGTCACTAATTCAATGTTATATATCATTTTGCAAGGAGTCCGAATGAGTAGGTACAACCCTATTACCTAATTGTGTCGTACGAGCCATGCCTTCTAAGTTCCGTCGTTTACATATTTACCGGCAATTTTGAATTTGAAAATGTTCAATATTCAAATTTGTTTAAAGTCAGAATCTCAAAACAATTTAATGTATGGGGAATAATGCTATTGTTTAGTCACAGAGTCGTTTTTAATCTCTCAGGTCACGTATTAATTGTACTAAGGAAATTTAAATAAACTGTAGAGCGCAGGTATTTAGAATTTTAGCGTGGACATACCAATCTTAGTGACAAATCTCGTGAAGGACATCGAAAATCCGCCTTCATTGAAGATAACATTGTTTCTGAGAAAACAAAATTTTGAAGATCGTTATCTGACATATCGAGAGATAAAGATGCTATTAGGCATCTCAGGAACAACCATTCACAAGATCTACGACATCATCAATGGTGACGAATCTTGAATCTATGCCTACGACCCCATTTGTAAACAACAGTCGTCCAAGATGAGCCCAAGATGACTAAAGTTGTTCGCTCTCGAAACACTTCAAAGAAAAAGGTGGCCAAGGTCAATGCGAAATTTTTCTATTGCACTTGAAGATCGTAGAACGGTTAATGAAATGTGATATACTAACAGTTTGTTTACCACAAGTCATGGCCGAAGTTCTAAAATGTAACTCAAAGCGACGCATAATCCTACACTATGACAATGCAAGCTCACACAGCACTGATCAAACGATTGTACTCAATCGTTTTCAAATACTTTTGAAAATACTTTTCAAATACTTTTGAAGCAGGAAAACGTAGAAATTCTTGACCATCCTCTTGACCTCAGCCCTAACAATTTCTTTACATTTCTTAAAATTAAAAAAAAAATCTACGTGATCAAATGTTTCAGTCCGGTGAGCGAGAAGCAGTCGGCGCTTTAAAAACAGTCACTTTGGAGTGGAATAAACGTTTTAATAACTGGTTCGAGTGAATAGAAAATGTGTTAAACTACGTGGTGAATACTTTGAAAAACAATATGAGGTTCTAGTTGTATTAGTCTGCGATGTTAGTGAGCAGTATAGTGTCAGTATAACTACAGGCTGTTAGGCGTTCCATGTTAGTTCTCTATGGCCTCAACTTCGCGTTTTCAACGCTTTTATATCCTTCTATGTTTTAAGTTGATTGATTCGATTTTTTACATGAAGTGTACCGTAAGTATGTAACTGTAGTTTCGTATTACAAAAAATCATCCTTAAACTGTAAGACTTATAAGACTAGTAAGACTATTTTCAAATGAAAATGCTTATTGTTTTTAGGTCATGTGTAACACATTTTATGAATTAGTTTTATTTTAAACTTAAACAAGTTCAAAAGTTCAAGCTCATGCCACCGCCTGTGCTAGTGCCCGCCAAGATATCTTTAGGGTTGGATATATGTTGTCTTACCTAACATACTCCCCATTTTAGTAGTAATTTGTTCGACAATTTTGCAGAGTGAGTTAGCGTTTTAGTCGGTTTCAAAAAACGAAGGGAATGACAACTCGACTGTATTTTTTTTGTATAATAGGATAACAAAGGAGCACATAGGCCACCTGATGGTAAGTGGATGCTGTGGCCCATAGAAATCTACGTCTATCCTCGATTATGAATCAAAATGCAAATGCGTTGTCACCCGCAGGACTAAGATGGAATGCCTCGTTTCCAGTAAAAAAGTTCTCCGTTTCTCTCCACTCACCTTATGAAACACAGCTGCATTAAGCTACTATTTTACGCTGGTATTCTGTGAGAGCGTGGTATTTCCCCGGTCGCGCTGACCCATTCATGCTATAACTATACTACCAATATAACTGCAGCATGGCTCTACCACGTATTAAGTATTTTTTGTATGTAAGTTACGCGATATCTTCGTCAATATAGAACCGATTGCGAGGATTCTGTTTTTATTTAAATGGCTTATGCTTCAGGGGAGGTCCCACATATACATATTCGGAAAAAATCACGCCTAAATTCATTGACGGTCATTAAAGTGAAAAGGCTACATACTATCAAGCTACACTTATGACGCGTTTTATCATCTTCAGCTACTTCACCACTTACCATTATGTGGGATAGTACAAAATATAAACCGTCGCTTTATTTTGAGCTTTTATCCCAACTTACAAATTAATTTGCACCTTTTCGAGTTGCTGTTATTTCGCCTCGCCCTCTAAACATTTAGAAGTTACAGAGTTGCTTTAGATGTAGCATTTCTAATGAGGCTGTGGTTGCAGTAATCTTGTTAGTGAACAACATGACATTGATTTAAATTTAGACTGAAGTCGTACGCAAATATTAAAGTAACATTAAATATAAGTTATAGAAGGGAATTAGTACAATGTATAACATATCGTTATATATAATTCTTCTATCCGTGTGTATGTGACTAAAGTCCTCCTAAATTGATCGACCAATTTTGATGATGGCTTAGACTCACAACTGGACCTGGTAGGTGACTCTGTTGTCCAGATCTAAAAATCACCCGTGCAAAGCCAGGGCGGAATGCTATATGTTACAAAAACCCACCAAAACATATGGAACGTTATGCGTAACGGAGTAATTAGTGTATCGTGTCGCCCTTTATACTGACAATATTTATAAAACAAAATAAAATATATTTATTTATTCGACCTCATCGTAAGAAAATATTTCTTTTCTTTTTCAATTGTATTTCTTTTAAAATCTTCTACCGTTTAGGAATAAGGGTAATCTGCCCGGAGAAAAATGGTAAATGAAACTACGCAGATATTTTCACTTTTGTTAATTTTTTAAAGTTGATATTACAATCATACGAGTATAGCAAATACGGAATGGATAACAATAACAGACATATTAGCTCAATGCAACACATCAACCTCTTAACTAATAGACATCTAACGCCATCTAGTGTTGAGGGACGGACTTTCCAGCGTATACAAAAAGGTATTATTATGGGAAGATTTTGGTTCGTCTGTTCTATTAATACGTTTTTTAGTTATTTTCTATCTAAAGTTATATATTTTGATGTCGTTTCATATAACGACCTATAAATATTACATTCATACTTCACATGACAGGCAGACTACGTATCAATAAATCAATCACCATATCGTAACCGTAACAGCATATCCAAGGTCGACGGCTGAACATGGTATATTCGCCATAGCTGCCACGCTTTGCAGGTGGTTTGGTAATCGTAGTTTTTATTTATTTATTAGCACACACTGCTTCCCATTTCCTTATTTATTTCGCTTTATGGCCTCTAACGACACGACTAACAGGTCGATTGGTTTAGTGAATATTCTTCTTACACCACTTTCACTTTATGGTCAATCGATCATTGAAGAATGATCAAATTAATAAATCACTTCACACAATCATACACAAAGCAAATATTAAGATTTAATGACTGAAGCTTAAACTTTGTTTAAGAGACTAAGTTAACTTATATGTGAGTTGAAAAGTAGTAACTTCGGGCTTGGGAAAGAAAAATGTCTCTTAAAATAACCGTCCATAGGCATTCACTCCCTCCCTCTGCACTACTCTGAAAAATGTCTAAATAAATAAAACAAAAAAAGTCAAGTGCATGTGAACAAGCTTTTCCTGGGCAAACTCGCTCTATTGTGTAACTCATCTTCGCCCTTGGGCAGAAATGGAAGTTTTTTTTTAAATTTAAAATTTGGAGACTTTTTTTATTAAAAATGGGCTCACTCTTGAGAGTGAACCCATTTTTAATAAAAAAATTCAAGCTAATGTTACATGAGCGAAATTTTTAAAAACGTCACCCATTATAAAATCATCATCATCAACCTGCGTTAGGCCACTGCTGGACAAAGGTCTCTCCTAAGGCGCGCCATTTAGCATGATCTTCGCCTACACGCATCGAGTTGCTGGCAGCCGCCTTGCGCAAATCGTCAATCCCTCTTGCCAGGTCCATTCATCTAGTTTCACATTACGTTTACCTAAACGTGATCTCCACTCTATGACATACCTACTCTAACGGTTTCGCTTCTGCGACAGATGTGACCAGCTCGTTGCCACTTCAGCCTACAAACACGGAAGGCTATGTCGGTGAACTTGGTTCTCCGGCGGATTTATTCATCACAGATCTTATTCACAGAAGAAATTCTGAGCATAGCTCTTTCCATCTTCTGGTAGTTCCGTAGTGGTATCATTAGTATCCACGTTTCCTCTCCATATGTACGTACAGACAGGATGCACTGGTCAAAGACTTTCGTGTTCAAACTCTGCGATATGGGTGATGAGAAGAACTGACGAAGCTTTTCGAATGCTGCCCAGTCCAACTGAATCAGCCTATCGGATTTTTCATCGAATTTATTTTGTCTAACTGCACTATTTAGCCAAGGTAGATATACTTTTGAACAACTTCAATAATCTCACCTTCAACGATAATCGAATCTGGTATGACGTGACCGTTAACATGACTTTCGTCTTATTTAAAATTCACACGCAGTCCAATACGTTGTAAGGATTCATTTAGGCTGCTAAGCATGTCTTATAATTCCGGCAACGATTCTGCCATGGCGAAGATATCATTGGCAAAGCGTAATTGAGAGATATGTTCGCCATTTGTATTGATGCCACGTTCATTCCAGTTTAGCGTCCTAAAAACATCTTCCAGTGAATTTGTGAATTGTTTTGGGGATATTGTGTGCCCTGTCTTTTTTTATTTTTCAGGGTTTTCTCCTGTATCGTGGGGGCAGTATACAAACATAAAAGGACTAACATCCAGACCTGGAATAATTACTTGTAGCCCATACTAATAGTTATTCCGTGCGGGATTTGAATCCGCGGTCCTTAGCGCTGTAGCTCATTGCTAAGCCTCTGCGCCAAGGAGCTGTCTTACTTCTTCTCGTCTCACTTCACGATGCAACTGGATAGGTTTTGTAAGACCAGCCTGTACTTACATGGACTTCGAGCTTATGGTGCTTAAATGTCTCAAGACATTTATGTGCCGCCAGTCAATTAGGCAACGCTGCAAGGAATTCATTACAGCCTGTTTTGATGGGGTCAAAGGCTTTCTTATAGTTCACAAAGGTCATGCAAAGAGGCTGTTTATACTCAATCGTCTTCTGAATTTTTTTCTTCGTCTTCTTAGCCTCACATAAGAATTGAGATGGTTATTCCGCAATTTTCGGATGCCAAAGCTTGCCTTTTCTGGGTCTATCTCCCTTAATCGCTCCGCCCAAGGGAGGACAAGGGGTAGCAGGATTCTAAAGCCGCTGTCACACGGCACATTAAAAAATATTGAAATGAAATTACATAAACAAAGTCCGCCTCTTCCTTCTTCAGCGTTTGACTTCCGAAACGAATGCAAAGAAATCGTTAACTACTGCGATTCAACAATTGCAAAATTGATAGTTGAGTCCGTTTGAAACGACACTACTTCTTGTTAGCTATTCTGTCTGCGTTCCGTGATGAGATTTGACTGTTGAAATAAGTTAATGTAATTATTATTCAGTTGCCTGTCCAGATTTTGCTCATAATTGACTTAAGCGCCGGGTTCACTGGTGCGGCACTGTCAAAAGCGCGTAAAAGAGACGGGTTTTAGTTTTTTTTATTGTAATCAGAAATATGCGGCTGCTAGTCTCCAGTTTCATTTCCCTCTATCGTCTCTTATGACACCGTAGAAATAATTGATTTCGGTTGACAGCCGTCACATTTATAAACTTCTTAATATCGGAGTCGGTACATTATTTATTTATTATCTTAAAAATGATTAAAGTGGTTAAGTTGAGTTAGGTTAGGTAATATCGACCCCCAATGATAAAAAAAATCTAATGACTCCTTCACGACCGTGCATAATATGAGAAAGTCGTGCAACTGATTTCGTAAATAACAATTCAAAGTTTAAAAATATTATAGTGTTAAATATTCTCAAGTTTAACTCAATGTGTTTATAATGAAGTAAAAATTCATCTCTCAAAAACTCATCTCTCTCTCTAATCCACGCCCTTCTTCATAAGAAATGCTAATTTTGTACATGTGAGTCGCACTGAATGAACAGTTTTCAACTTGAAACTGAAGGAGGTACTTGCGGTAAAAGCTCTCTCGTGGTTAGCCACGGCAGAATCACTCAACTGCAGTAACATAACAAATGAACGAAAATGAAAAATAACTGGCACATTCAGGGCCTGTCCGCTTATTTTAAATATTCGTGGTGTCTTTAGCAATTTGAATTTAATTGCCATGCTCAATTACGGTTGCCCATGGGGCATTCTAAAATAAGGGAAGTGTAAAAACTTTTTCTCCGAATTCCAATCTCGCCTGAACATGGTGGAATGTTTCGAGTGACGACAAGGCTCCGGTCTTTCATTAATGTATTATCAAGTTTTACAAGAATGGAGCAAAACATTGTCTTATAGAAATAATATATTAATTTCATGTTTAAAGTGTTGAAATCTTTAATTAATATTTTTTTTATAACTTTAAGAGTCTTAAACAGTCCATTTGATGGTTAGTGATTACTGTTACCTATCTAGACACGCGGTAGCGTGTCAAGCCAAGTTCAAGCAGAAAGGCTAGCCGCACCGTGTGTAAATATTACACGAACCATTTGGAGCCACTTTTGATCCCCTCATAACTCAAAAACTTATTCACATAAACGTTTCAAATTTAGCGCATATATAGAGACTTGCAAGATATATATGTACTTCAAATTTCGTAAACAAATCTCAAACGGTTATTTAGATATTAACGTCTAAAGATCGTAATTTTTATCACTGACTGACCTTTAGATCAAAACTCTAACCCAGTTCCAGATGACCTAGAAAGTTCAAATTTGGCATGCAGATAGGTAATTAGGTGGATACAAAGGAATAAATCAGACACTGATTAATCTTTATCATTTTATTATAATTTTTCACTTAATTGATTCTATTAGGAACATGTACACAGCGCGCGGTACGCCGCCGGAGGAGCGGGGTGGGAGTGGTGCGATAAAACCGAGGTCCGAGCGAGTGGCGGCTGGCAGGTGGCACTAGCAGCAGCGCTCATAAACGCGAGCGCCGTTTTGCTGTCCGGTTGTTCCTCGATATCTGACCTATGAGTTGGCGATTTATGCTACGAAATTAATAGGTTTTCTTAAAAAACACTTATATATTTGAGGTTATATTATTATTACAATTCTTTTTAGTAAGTACGCACCGCGTTTGTAGATGGTAAAGGAAATAAATTAAATCAAAAATTAATAATAATTTTAGTATTGAGAGTGAGAATGAGACTTTATTAACCTTTCCCCTTACTGCGCCCGCCATAACAAAAAACAGCTTTGTACGGGGGCTTCTGTCGTCACCTCAGCTGGCGGCACTTGTTTTAAATATTTATGTTTCTCACGACCTTTCGTTTATGTTTGAAGAGGATTTAGTTACAGTTATTTAAAGCCGATAAGATTTTCGATACAAGTAGAAACAATAACCATAACATTTAGCTCTAGAGAATCCAACGTAAGCCTGCCCTCTACTAAATATAGAGGAGCCTATGTCGAGAAGAGCACTGTCAAGGCTAAGGCCTTGTGATTTGTGGATAGTAATAACATACGCTAAGCAAATAGGGAATTATTCCATGTGAACATATACATTACTTAATATCTGAAACGGCGATCGCATGGAATAGGCAGGATCCATCAGGAGGCATTGGAATAATTCGGTGTAATTTAAGTGTGTCACCCACCCGTAATTCTATTGTACGACTCATTGTACAATATACGTAATAAAAAGATAATTATTTAAGACGATTACATAACAAATTACCTGTTATCTATTGAATTCTCAAAAACGTTTGCTAAAACCTTAGGTGGAGTACATCTTATCAATTTAGATCCAAGTCAAATCAAGTCACAATAGAGCTCTATTAGAGAGTACAACGCCGTTATACCGCCCCAACTTGGCCAAAATAAGTATAAACAGAAAATGCGTGAAAAAATTCCGGATACTGAATGGTCAATTCACTCAAACATATAAAATGTAGAAGAAAATATAGAAAATAATACAAAAAAGACAATTATACCCCGTAAACATAGAAAATACAGCAGTTTAACAAAAACCATTTGGTATTAAATTTGTTATAAATAAGTACCTACTAATAATTTATGTACAAAAATTAGTGATATCCCATCAAAAACATAAATGTGAAATGAGAGCTAAGTTCAATATTATGATATATGCCTTGGTTGTTGACTTCAACGACAAAAGAAGTGAGATCTAAATGGGTGCCAAGTTCAATGGTCAGCCCTGAAATTTATTTATAACAACATAAAATATCGTTTCTTCTTATAACTTAGGATAATATATTGTAGCCTAAGGTCTGGCTTGGCTAGTTTTCAATTATCAAAAATCTTAATTGGGTAATTAAAATTAAGTTAAAACACTACCTACTTAGGCATCTCAGGAAGGAGTAGTTTACTACCTACAAAATAATTATGAGTTACGGCCTGTGTACCAAACACAAAAATAACGCCATGTAACTTGTTCAATCCACCAGCCTATTGTGGTGATTACAGCTGGTCTTCTCTACAACGGAAGATATAAAATAAAAAATAAATAAATAAAATTAATAAAAGGATGCAAGTAATGCGTCTCACCACTATCGCTGCCCAAGAACAACTAAAAGAATTGAAAGTGCATTGCCAGCCTTTTAATAAAGGGTAAATCCTATGTAACATCAATTGCACCAACATCATCATCATTACAGCTCTTCAGAACTCCTATCCTGAACAAAAATCTCCTACAAGGAATGCAAAAACACGAGCCCTCCTGAGCCACTTACATCCATCAACTTTAAGCATGTCTTACCAGGTCGTCCCTCCACCTAGTCGTCGCCAAACTAAAAATACAAAACGCTGTAATTTACCCATCTACACGTATGTAAACATTAAAACAAGGAGAATTCGTTAAATGTAATTGAAAATCACCCGGAAAAGTAATTAAAACTTTTAACAGAATATCGAATTTTTAAATAAAGTTTAATTTCATTCGAATAAATTCGCAATGGATATTATGTTCAAGCGTTTTCCAATACAATGTACGACGAACGTCTAATTTTTATTTATAGTCAGTTTTGATCGCGATTTTTCCTTTAAAATTAACTCTATGTATAATCTAATGATGTTCAAATTTTTTTGGATAAATAAGGGTTACAAAAGAGCACATTGTCCACTAATCGTATGTGGACGCTGTGCCCCATAGACATTCATTTCCTCGGTTAAGAATCAAAACGCTGATGTACTGTCACGTTTAAGGAAAAGATGGATTGCCTCATTTCTAGTAAACAGGGTCTCTGGTTCTCTACACTTACCATACGAAACACAGCCGCAGAAAATTTCTTGTAGCTGATATTTCTGCACTGATTTTCTGTGAGAGCGTGGTGAACAACTGAGACCTTATTTTTAAATCGTATATAGAAGAATCCGCGGTCCAAAAATAAATCTAGAAATATTATTTCACTCTATGTTCAGTCAGTGCAATTAAAAGTTATTAGATCTTAGCCTTTCAAAATTGTACAGACTCCTAATGTTAGACAACTAATGTTTTATTATATCTTATGACAAAATTTTTATTTTATTTTCTATTGATACTAAATTTAATAATAATTTAAAATTATATACGTGTCTATTTTACATAGCTTCCAATATGTACCTAATAAATCGAAATATAATTCATACCTCCTTACTTCTAATTTTTGTTACTATTGGTTGTGAAAGGGATAAAAAATTAATACACTAAGTAAATGATGTATTTATAATAAAAAATAAAATATTTTTAGTCAGTTGTTATAAGTCAACCATTTGACTTATAAAAGCTGAATTAAAGTTTATATATATTAATATTTTTCAAATTATAATCATTACATAATTTACTTAGCGTATTATTTTTTTTAGAAAAACATCGAATAAATTATTTGAGATTGATCTCGAAGTCTGCCCAGGGTGCATCTGTCGTAAATAGGAGTTATAAAAAATCGTCGCGCTGTGGGGAGACTCCTTCTTTCTATAAATATGTTTAACTTCTCATTGGGGCAGTTTCTTTCACTGCCAAGCCCTATAAATTAGCGCCCCAAATAATTGCGTTCAATAATTTGCTACATCTTTATTAATTATTTACTGAATTTATCAAGTAGTGGTTTACATGTAACATAGTTTCTCAAATCATCAAAGCTAACTGCAAGAGAATGCCATAAGGCGTTATTAAATTCGCCCTATGTATTATCCCCTATTAAAAGGCTTGTAAAAAATTAATTTAAAAAAACTTTAGGTTGAGTGTCTAACACTTAACCATGAAAAATGTTACTTCTACGATACTAATTAACGTTGACTTAAAATGTTATCAGTATATAATATATTATTTATTAAAAGTGTTAGTTAATATTAATATTTTTACCATGTAGTGCAGATTTAAGTACTCGTACATCCACTACCCAATATCGTCACGTGGGTGTCATAACATTTGCCAGAGAGAATCAAACCAGGAGGTGGGTACCAGTGTCTTCTTATTACCAGAAAATTTCATGTAGCCAACAAGACAACCAGAGAAGTAGAAGAGACTACAGACTTCCATTTGGCACGATCCTGCCACACCTCTCTCGCCTCCTCTACGCTCGTACTCACGACGCAAGCAGGCGAGTCAGTCATTGTAATGGCGATACTTGGCACTAGAAATGCTGCTTTATCACCAGTCTGTGAATTGTTATTTGTAAGGAAACAGTGTCAAATAAGTCCTGCCAAAAAAGATAGGAAACTACGCACACCTACCGCATCTGTAACAAGTTTTTTTTGTCCAGAGTACATAATTCCTTTTTAACGTGTAGTGGCGGTTAAAAATATCCACTACCCCATATCTTCCCGTGGGTGTCGTAAAAGGCGACAGAGGGAAACAGGCAGGAGATGGGCAGTAGCATCTTCCTGATAACAGCAACTGTACGAAAAAAAAACTGCGGTTGCCAACCCGCTCGCCAAGCGTGCAACTATGGCAATGTACCCCCCATGAACAATTACACAAATAGACGGCCCCCAGTCCCCGGTGGCCCCGTTATTCCTGGCTACGGTGACGATCAAGGTAAAAACGGCGCAGAGGGTGCTAAAAATCTCCGGTGAAAGTTCGGTTGCCACCTACGACAACTCGACCTGGCAACATTTAACGCACGCACACTGAGGACTGACGAGAAGGTCCTGGAACTGGAAGAAGGGATAGACAAGTTGCGCTGGAATATTATAGGATTATCCGAGGTCCGAAGAGAGGGGGAGGACACGGTGATTCTCGAATACGGCAACTTGTTCTATCACCGGGAGGGCGACCATCTGTCTCAAGGAGGTGTCGGATTTATCGTCCACAAGTCTCTCGTCAACAACGTTGTAAAGATTGGGAGTGTGTCGACGAGGGTCGCGTACCTGATACTCAGAATCACCAAACGGTATTCGCTGAAGGTCATACAGGTTAACGCACCAACCTCGGCACATCCCGATGAGGAGGTGGAGGAAATGTATGAGGATATTTCCAAAGCCATGCATTCCTCCAAAATCCACTACTCGGTGTTGATGGGAGACTTCAACGCAAAACTAGGCACAAGAGAAAACGGTGAGCTGAAGTTAGGGAATTTTGGAATAGGGCAACGGAATCGCAGGGGCCAACAGCTGGCCGACTTTATGGAGAAAGAGGGACTCTTTGTGATGAACTCTTCCTTCCAGAAGCGGTCCCACAAGAAGTGGACCTGGTCGAGCCCCCGACGGTTCGACAAAAAATGAGATTGACTTCATTATGACGACCAGACGGCAACTGTTCAGTGATGTCTCAGTGATCGCAAGGGTGAAAACTGGGAGCGATCACCGAATGGTTAGAGGCACACTGAACGTAAACGTTAAGTTGGAGAGGTCTCGTCTAATGAAGTCAACGCTCCGTCCCCCTCGTGCTCTAATCCAGAATCCCGAGAACTTTCAGCTCGAGTTACCTAACCGCTTTCAGTGCCTACAAGATTGCAATGCAGTGGACGATGTGAATGACAAGCTCGTGGAAACTGTCCATGCGGTCGGAGCTAAGTTCTGCAAGACCCGCCGCAGAAGAACATAAAAACTCTCCGATCACACTCTTAATCTCATGGCTGTTAGACGGGAGACGAGGCTGCAATCGTCAACAGATTTGACAGCCTACAGGCAACTGAACAGACAGATCTCCAAATGCATGCGGCGAGACTTACGCAACTTTAATACTGCTCGTATTAAAGAAGCGATCGAGCGGAACCAGGGCTCCAAAGTACTTGCCAGATATCTGTCTGCCAGTAAAAGCCAACTGTCAAAGCTCTAGACTGAGTGTGGCAGCATCGTTTCCGGAACACCTGAGATTTTGAATGAGATTGAGAGGTTCAATGGGCAGTTATACACATCATCGTTGGAGCCACTCGCAAGTGTGAGTAACGATCCAAGAGCAAGTCTTATCCGACACTATTCCGATGATATCCCAGACGTCAGTCTAAGCGAGATTAGAATGGCTCTCCAGCACCTTAAAAACGGCAGGGCCCAAGGCGAGGATGGAATTACAGCGGAGCTTCTGAAAGCGGGTGGAACACCGGTACTTGAAGTCCTTCAGAAGCTCTTCAATTCCGTCCTCCATGGTGGCACTACTCCAGAGGTGTGGAGCAGAAGTGCCGTGGTCTTGTTCTTTAAGAAAGGCGACAAAGCTCTCTTGAAGAACTACAGACCGATTTCCTTTCTGAGCCGCGTCTACGTGCTGTTTTTGAGAGTCATTACGAATCGTCTCGCACGCAGACTCGACGACTTCCAGCCTCCCGAACAAGCCGGTTTCCGAAAAGGCTATAGTACTATAGAGCACATACATACCCTGCGGCAAATTGTACAGAAGACTGAAGAGTACAATCTGGCACTTTGCCTGGCGTATGTGGACTATGAGAAAGCCTTTGATTCCGTCGAAATTTGGGCGGTGCTACAGTCCCTTCATCGGTGCCAAAATAACTGTCGGTATATCGAAGTGCTGAAGTGTTTGTACAGTAGGGCTACGATGGCTATCCGAGTACAGAATCAGAGCTCGAAACCTATCCAACTGCAGAGAGGTATAAGACAGGGTGACGTTGTATTCCCGAAACTCTTCACCGCTGCATTGGAAGACGTTTTCAAGCTACTGGACTGGAAAGGATACGGTATTAACATCAACGGTAAGTACGTCACTCACCTCCGATTTGCCGACTATATAGTACTTATGGCGGAATCGCTGGAGGACTTAAGCACTATGCTCAATGACCTCAATAGTGACCTCCCAACGGATAGGTCTTAAGATGAACATGGACAAAACAAAGATCATGTTTAATGTCCATGTCACACCTATGCCGGTAGTTGTTGGGTGCACTATGCTCGAAGTTGTCGACCGACTAAGTAAGTCCAACTTCGACCGAGAGGTCGATCGACGGATTCAACTCGGCTGGGCAGCGTTCAGGAAATTACGACATATCTTCTCGTCAGGTATACCTCAATCTCTAAAAACTAGATTGTACAACCAGTGCGTGTTGCCAGTGATGACTTACGGATCTGAGACGTGGTCCTTCACTGCTGGCCGTATGAGGACGCTCAAGGTCGTTCAGCGAGCTATGGAGAGGGCTATGCTCGAAGTTTCTCTGTGTGACAGACTCAGAAATGCGGATATCCGCAGTAAAACCATAGTGACCGACATAGCCCAACGGATTAATAAGCTTAAGTGAAGAGCCATATAGCTCGAAGAACCGATAACCGATGGGGAAGAAAGGTTCTCGGGTGGCAGCCTCGTACCGGTAGGCGTAGTGTAGGGCGACCCCCCACTAGGTGGAGTGATGACCTGGTAAGATATGCAGGAAGTCGGTGGATACAGGTGGCTCAAGACCGTGTTTTGTGCCATTACTTGGGGGTGGCCTATGTTCAGCAGTGGACTTGTGAAGGGCTGTAATGATGATGATGATGATGATGATGACATAATTCCCTACCGTAGCCTATGTGCCAATTCACACACCGACAGTAATTCATTACATAACATAAACACTCACGCCTGTCACCCAGAGGGGTAGGCTGAGACTATGGACTTCCATTTGGCACGATCCTGACATACCTCTTTCGCCTCCTTTACATCCATATACCTACGCATACATGCTCGTCGGTTAAGGGTACTTCTAACGTGGCCCCTTTTCAAAATATCGCCAATTTGGTCGATAAACTTTTTCTAGGGCGTCCCTTCCCCGACTCGACCGTTCACATCTGCCATATAAATTTGCTTTTCCACTCTTTCCTCATTCATTCTTTCTACATGACTAAACCACCGAAGCATTTCTTTCTTAATCCTGGTCAAAACATCATCTTGCATACCACATTTATCTCTTATCACGCAATTTCTCACCCTGTCATTCAGATTCAACCCTAGCATACTCCTTAAAGACCGCATTTCTGCAGCATTTATTCTACTTTCGTGCATCTTCTGCCACATCCAGCTTTCACTACCATACATTAAAGTAGGGACTAACACAGTATTATGAATTACCATACGTGCCTTTTTGGACACATTCTGGTTCTTCATAATAGAGTGTAGTGCCCAATTCACTCTATTCCCTGCATTTACTCGTCGTTCTATATCCCTATCATATCTACCATCTCTGCTAAATACACATCCCAAATACACAAACTCATCCACTTGCTCAATTAACTCTCCTTCTATTCTTATTTCACATACCGTTTTTCTTTCTTCTCTTTCAAAAACCATCACTTTCGTCTTACTTGCGTTCACTTTCATTCCCCCTTCTTTTATTTTCCAGTTCATTAATGTAACCATCATTTGCAACTCAGCCGCCGATGACGCAAATATGACTTGATCATCGGCATACAAAAGGCACTTGAAACCGTCAAATGCCTATTAACTCGCCCATTCTTAACCCACATTCTTCATCTTTCAAAGTTTGCAAACACCTGTCCATAAATAGGTTGAACAACCAAGGGGAAGCTACACAGCCCTGTCTGACACCTTTTTGGATGCCAAACCAGTCCGAGTAGACCCCATTGATCCTGACACAAGCACTAGAGTCCCTATAAAGAGACCTTAATGCCTGTATCAAGCCAGCGCTCAACCCATATGAGTTCAGTGTTTGCCATAAAACATTCCTCTCCACTCTTTAGTAATTCATTTTAAGACTTAAATGTTTTTTTTAGTTTAGATTTTTAAAGGTCAAACGTTAGACTTTATAAACAGTAACAAATAAATATCAAGAAGATTTTTGTATATTTACTCATAAGATTAAAAAAGTTTTTTTGTTAAAGATTTTTATAGCCTTGGAAAATACATAAACGTTTTTAACATAACACATTTTTTAAATGTTATGTTAATAAGTTTTGATAACAATACATTTAGTATGTTTTTGATATTTGACATAGATATCTCTTAAAATATTCAGATAAAAATATCATTAAAATGTAATTATTATATAGTATTATGTAATATTATATTAAATAAGCAAATATAATATACAAAATAAATGACAAAATTTAAATATTGTTCTCGATATAATTTACCTATTTAACAACACAATCTACGACCTACTGATCATTCTACCTATGTTTATACTATGATAAAAAAACCAACCGCGCGAACACAGAGTAGCGCACGTTTTTTGTTTGAGATAGCTGTTCTAGTACGTAAGTATATATTACTTCAATGATAAAATTAAAAAATTTTCAATTGTTAAAGTATTTTCTGTAATTAATTATAAAATGTCATCTAGAAAAGCAGCCGGAGGCTGTAAATTATTTGTTCTACTCCTCTTATAACCCAAGGGTTTATTGACATGTAATCCAATAGAAAATCTGAGGGTAAATTTAACTAAATTCACCACTGAAGTAATACGTACTTACGCACTAGAACAGCTATTTCAAACAAAAATGTGCGCTACTCTGTGTTTGTGCGGTTGGTTATTTATCATAGAATAAACATAGGTAGAATGATCAGTAGGTAACAGTAGATTGTATTGTTAAATATTTAAATTATATAGACAACAATTTTTAAAATTTGTCATTTATTTTGTTTATTATATTAGCTTATTTAATATAATATTGCTTAGTATTATATAAGAATCACATTTTAATTATATATTTATCTCAATATTTTAAAAGGTATCAATGTAAATATTAAAAACATACTGAACATATGTTTAACAAAACTTATTATTATAATATTTAAATTATAAATATATTTATTTAAATTAGAATAAGAGTCGTTTATATCGCTGGGAACGCGATTTAAAAATGGACGAATTTATTCCACTTTGACTTTGATGTGGAAACCTAAAAATAAAATAAAAGAATAATGAGGAGATTTAAATATAAAAAATTTAGCCTAATTACGATGACTTATATATTATATTTCTACAAAAAAAAATGTTTATAGTAGTATATTCGTCCTATACTTAAATACCTACAGAAATGTCGTATCTGAACAAATTAATTTAACAATCTATATTCCATGATACGAGATGGCGACTTAGGAATACATAATTTGTTTTATTATTAATATATAATACTTTTTTATTAACTAAGTATCTTATTAACCGATGAAAAGTAATTCCTTGGTTTTTACTGATATTTCTTGAATTATTTGTGCAATATCCACTGACCTCTATATATACAAGTACGCTGGACTGGCTATACCATACAAAATGACTGTGCCAATTTGAAGCGCCGCTAAAGGATGCCTCGAAAAATAAAATAGACATAATATGCCAATATCTGTTGTCTGTATTTTGAACTTTAAAACTAAAACACGAAAGTATTTTGTGTTGTTTGACTGTGTATAATATTAGTTACATAATAAGAATTATTTTTATTAATAATGAGTATGCGTAATCTGTCAAATTCGTTACCAAAAGGGAAGTGGTATAACATTTTACAAGTAAGTGAATTTGCATCAAATATTAAACATATTAAAACTATTTGATATTATAAGTACTTAAAAATTTGTTACTAATCTTAATATCATATATACCAACATATTTGGCTGTATATTACTGAGTTTTGATAAAGAATAAAATTCAATAGGGTTGTCGTGTTTCTTGTCTATAATACTTATCGTTGTTCTTTCCAACCCATATATGTTAACAAACAAAGTCGCTAACAACAGATGATTATCAAATGTTTATTAAATAACAGGTTTCCAACTGAACCTAGACTAAAATTATGACTTAAAAGCATAAATATCCCTATTATTAGTTCCGTGGACGTGCACTTCTGCTGTCAGCGCCAAAATGGCTTAAATCAAATTGCCTCATCATGTCACGGTGTATAGCCAGTCCAGCGTACTTGTATATATAGAGGTCAGTGGCAATATCTAAGAACACACGACGGCATATTTTTATCAAGAGATTTTTTTAAAAAATCGTTGAAGTACCTAACAAGTACTTACGTACTAGAACAGCTATTTCCAACAAAAAAATGGGCGCTACTCTGTGTTCGTACGAATGTTTTTTTTATCATAGAATAAACATAGGTAGAATGATCAGTAGGTAATAGTAGATAGGTAAATTATA
This sequence comes from Parnassius apollo, assembly GCA_907164705.1. Classification (NCBI taxonomy): domain Eukaryota; kingdom Metazoa; phylum Arthropoda; class Insecta; order Lepidoptera; family Papilionidae; genus Parnassius; species Parnassius apollo. The sequence goes on from CAJQZP010001587.1 coordinate 120,611, forward strand.
TCCAGAAGAATTTAAAATTTTTTCATTTTTTTGTATATTATATTTGTTTATTTAATTTAGTATTACATAATATTATATCACAATTACATTTTAATTATATGGAGAATGCCCATAGATGTATGGAATCTCGTACCAAGTTGCATCAAAATCAAACTTTGTTTTTTTATAGACTACACGTATCCTATTAACTCCTATAAAAGTCCTTTTTGAAAAAAAAAACAAGGGTTTTGGAGTTACTTTATAAAATCTAAAATAATCTAAAAACTATTACGTCACTTTTTCAATGCTACCAACGACCTATTTTAAATTGACACTTTAAACATGGACAAACATTATTGCTTTAAAAACCAATAATATTGGTAATCCATTAATATTAGTAATAATTACGAGTCATAGCAACACAAATAGCCGCGCCATCGGATGCGTGACTGAAACTCGGATATTGCCTGACTCATTAAATATGTGTGATAAGTACGACTGTTGACATGACTAGATTTAATCCTACCTCTTAAGAGGTAATTATAAAGCCCCAAAATCAAAGGTCATGGATAGTATTATTCACCTCAACTGAATAAATACCAGTCTGACGGATGTGTTCCCCACAATAAGATCTAGCCTGTTTGATTTGGTACGTCCCAAGAGCAAGAGTGTTTTATATCAGTTATTGTCAATTGTGGAAATCTATCTAAATGTGGATTATTGCTATCAATCAACCGAAAATTCACACTCCTCTATTGAGATTTGCGTGTTCAACATAAGTTTCCAAATGGTGCTCTAGTGAAAGCCTATCTTTATCAATTCTTACATATTCCATGGCTTCAGGTGGGTCTTCTATAACAACATGAAACTTATTAATTAGGACACATGAGATTCTAAAATCATCTTTTAGGTGCAAAACCGCTCTATTGTTAAAAACATGACGAAAGAGTCTAAAATCCCTTTTCACCCTACCATTAACCACTTCTACAACCCAGCGGCATATAGTAACAAAACGAGACTGATTTGCCTGCTGGGTTGTTAATTTATGTTCATTCTCAAGTACAGATTCTGGTATATGTTACAAAGCCATATCCCTGGAGTTCATTAATTACATCCCTAAATTCACTATCAAGTATGAAAACGTCAACTCTTCGGAAAAATGATCTTAAAGAAGCTTCCTCATTACGTAAGTTTAAACTTGTAATTGTAGCATCATTAGTTGTCGCCTTGCATGGTCCAAGACAATCCACAATATGACCATCACAACACACTATCATAAATGGTTTGACCAAATTATCCAGTTTTTGCAAACTGTATGTTTGTTTTTGAAATAAGTAATTAGAACTACTTTGGATAAATACATAAGTAGCATCACATACGGCTATTGCTGGTTTAGAATTAAGTGGCAAATCAGGATTACCAAATAATCCTTCTAGTATTATTCTATTTCTAGAAGCAACATATTCAAAATTCGTATGATTAAATCCTAAATACAATTGAACAAACTCATTAATTAAACATGTTTTAGCCTTATTCATTAAGGGTTCTAAGGTGACACGAGATTTATTAAAGAGAGTTGCCAACCTTTCATTCCTATCACCAGTTCTAAGCTTTACTAAGTAAATGCTTAAAGCAATCGTGGAATTTGGTACTTGTCCTGCTAGACTTGGGATACAGTTTAACAAATCATAAAACTGATCCGAGTTCATGCCTAACCAAAAGAGACACACATGTAGGCATAATTAAAATATTTGAGAAATCTATATGGTAATAGGCAGCTCCCTGCATTATTCTAATAATTGAGTTGAATTGACTACCAGTAAAGTCTTTTAGCTGGGAAGTTAATTCGCTCCAACGGCCATGATCCAGGTGGTGACGACAGATACGTGCTGCTGGTGGCACATAGAATTTATTATTAAGTAATAACAGATCCTTTATATAATATGAGGGTACTCGTAAACGTTCTGTTTCAAACCAATTAACAAATAAACAGTTATTGGATGTGCTAGCCGCTCGCTTATACACAGAAGACCTAATTGTTGGATTTGATCTAACATGAGTAGTGTGTAGGTTTTACTGTGGAAGAGGGGGCGGCTCAGGAATATTGAGATCGCTACTTAATCCAACATCAGGCAAAATAGCATCTGACAGACTAGGGCGATTGGAGTCGTGTTGATCATGACGTTGCAATTCTCTTGTAGCTGACCTCCAGCAAGCAGCACATACTCCTTCCAATCTTGAGATCTAAAAATAACACAATTAAACATGAAATATGAAACATTTCACAATGGGATATAAACTATATTTAAAGTGTGTATTGTAATGTGATGTAAATAGGGATACATTTTTTAAAAGATAGGGTGACAAACGAACACAAAGTCCATCTGATGGTAATTAGTATTTGCTGTGGCCCATAGACATCTACATCTATTCTCGATTACAAATCAAAATGCAGATGAATTGTCACTCTTAAGGACTACGATGGAAAGCCATGTTCCCAGTAAAAAGGATCTCTGGTTCTTTACACTCACTATACGAAACACAGCAGCATTAAGCTGCTATTTCACGATGGTATTCTGTGAGAGCATGGTCCTTACCCAGTCGAGCCGACACATTCGTGCTACAAATATACTACTAATTTAGTTGCAGCATGGCGCTCCACGTATGATAATGATCAGGCAGTAATTGTGTTAAAATAGAGAATTATTTACATTTTGTCATTATAGTGGCGTAAAAATTTGTTTTATGACATTTAACTAACTATTTAATGCGTTTATATTAAGTTTCATATCGCATTAATTAATAACGCGTAAGCAAATACATTCGCCACGCGCGATTTTTAAACGATGTCCGCTTACTAAATGCTAAGCGGGCATTACCTAAAATCGTGCGTAGCGCGAATGTATTTTAATTTGCAAGTAACGAGATAAAACAACGCAAAATTACCAATGTATTCCTCCTTTAAAGTCTTAAAATTCACATTTTGGTTCATATGTTTGAAGAAGGTGGACGTCGAAGTAGATATCGCTATATCTACTGTTAGATAATATATAGTGTTTAGTTTTTTTATATAGAATAAGGTGACAAACGAGCACACAGTCCACCTGATTGTAAGTGGTTGCTGTGGCCCATAGACATCTACATCTATCCTCGATTACGAATCAAAATGCAGATGTGTTGTCACCCGTGAGGACTAAGATGGAATACCTTATTTCCAGTAAAAAGGTTCTCCGGTTCTCTACACCCACCATACGAAACACATCAGCATTAAGCTACTTCATATTTTACGTTGGTATTCTGTGAGAGCGTTGTCCTTCCCCGGTCGAACTGACCCATTCGTGCTACAACCATACTACTAATTTAACTACAGCACGTATAAAATTTTAGTATAGTATAAATATTAGTAAAGTTTACTATAATTATGAATCATAAATAGGTACATTACATGTAAAAAAAATTAATAAAGTTTGGAGAAAACGAAAATGGTAAAAACATGTATCCGATAAAGGATTAAAATACGTTTACGATCGATATTTAAGAAAATATATGTAAAGATACTTTTATTTATTTTATATGTAAAGATACTCTTATTCATTTTATTGAATGATATTAATTAGATAGATTACATATTTATTGTAAGTTATTTAGTAAGAATAAATTTCTACCCATTGTAATCACTAATTTAGAATTTGGCCTACTACTCACTAATCAATTATATAAAGAAAAGGTAGCTATTTCTTATAAACAGAATTTCTTTTTTCAAAGAAGCCAAGTTTAAACAAAGAAGACGACAGTTAAATCACATTTGAGGACTAAGATGAAATGCCTCAAAGTCATTACACTAAGTCTCTATATCCAAGTAATTACACTAACTCTCTATATCCTTTAGAATGGAACACAGCATTGTTGGAATTTTTTTTAATGTTGGTGGTATTTATCCAGTATCACTCGCATGTGGCAGCAGTAATAATGTCCTCCAGACCGAATTTTAGTCTAGAGACTAGCCATGTATGGCTATGCTATGGAGGAATAAAATGTTAAATTGTGCTTTGTATACAGAGTTTAAAAAAAATGAAAACAAAGTGATAAATCTTTTCCTGCAAGTCGCATACATGTTCGTTCGGCTTGGTTAGTGCAATAAAATAGCAAACACAATCCCACTTCATGTTGTTTAAATGAAACAAATCGTGTTACGTGTAGAATAGATCGCCGAAACAATGTTGCACTTTTTTGTTTTATATAATTATGTCTGAACGCTCTGATTTTTAAAATAGCTTTTATTACCTGTACAAACTTATCACCCTATTATACATAACTTATGTTAATAATATTTTATATAGATTATTAAGTTATTTGATACTGGTATAGTTGTAGCATGAATAGGTCGGCTCAACCGGGAAAGACTACGCTCTCGGATTCAAATCCGGCAAGAAAAATGTCTGAATATATAGAAAAAAATAATTACGTTTGCATTTTTATTTATTTGTAATTTGTACATATAAACCGCTACCACGATTATTATTTATTTTTATGGATATTTTACTGGAATCAAGGTCGCGGTTTATATGCACACATTTAGTTTTATGCTTAAACAAGTTTCAATCCCTTTTCTGGATGCATTATGTGCAGGCTTAGCTGTAGGCAAGTTTTTATGTACTTTATTCATGTGAAGAAATTTTAAAAAGGATAAAATATTCAAGTCGAGTTTGACTTAAGTCCTTTTATATATTACTGACAAAATTCATTGTCTGTGGATAAAACCATTTTCTGGCGTCAGTTCCCAAATCCACCCGTGTTGAATATACACTACGGTATAGCATGTGGCTTCTTAATTTAACCCGTTAACTCACTGAGCTTACGGGTTAAGCTGGAATTAACATATTAATGTACATACTGAATAAATTTAATTATAAATAAAATTATACAACATGTTCATCGCCTTTTGATTTTAATGATTGATGATGATTTTTTTTTACCTTTCACACAAATAGATTTTCACACTCGCTGAATATTTCGGGAATAAATCAGCAACTATATATTTACACTTACATCTTTCACACATTAATAGATTTTCACACTCGCTGAATATTTCGGGAATACATCAGCAACTATGGATCACTTGGTGTTCCACTATCATTTAATCTCCAGAGTCTCGACTGTCAATTTTTAGAGTGCAATGTGCGCTAAAGAGACTATCATAAATAAAATTTTAATCCTCTTACACCGTAATATATGCACAAATATTAAACTTTGGCTAAGCATTCATATTCAACATTGCCTGAAGCGTTAGTTAATAGTATGCAGATCAATAACCGCTAATAACGACTTCTCTTTAATAAAAACTTGCATTGAATGCAAAATATTAAACAAACAGTCATCACCGTCATCGTTACAGCCTTTTACAAGTCCGCTGCTGAACATAGGCCTCCCCCAAGCAATGCCACAAGGCACAGTCCTGAGCCACTTGCATCCATCGACTTCCTGCATGTCTTACCAGGTTGTCACTCTAGGCTAGTGGTCTAGTCACTCTGTCTGTCTAGTAGTCTAGTGGGGGATCACCCTACACTACGCCAACGAGCCTGGCACTCAAGAACCTTTTTTCTCCATCGGTTGTCGGTTTTTGTGCTATATCGCCGGCTCATTGCCACTTCAGCTACAAACAGTATTCGTATTGAAACTAAAATACACTAATAAGAAAAACTACAAATAAGACTAAGTAGCACTAAAATTAAATTAAGCATAATCTTTGCACCTTGTGGCTTTGAAATACCGAGCAGTATTTTACCTTTGACAAAATTTCCAAAATATAGTTTAAAAGTACATTCATCATCATCATCACAGCCCTTCACAAGTCCACTGCTGAACATAGGCCTCCCCCAAGTAATGCCACAAAGCACGGTCCTGAGCCACCTGCATCCATCTACTTCCTGCATATCTTACCAGGTCGTCACTCCATCTAGTGGGGGGTCGCCCTACACTACGCCTACCGGTACGAAGCTGCCACTCGAGAACCTTTCTTCCCCATCGGTTATCGGTTCTTCGAGCTATATGGCCGGCCCATTGCCACTTCAGCTTATTAATCCGTTGTGCTATGTCGGTCACTCTGGTTCTACTGCGGATATCCTCATTTCTGAGTCTATCACGCAGATAAACTCCGAGCATAGCCCTCTCCATAGCTCGCTGAGCGACCTTGAGCGACCTCATAGGGCCAGCAGTGAAGGACCACTCAGATCCGTAAGTCATCACTGGCAACACGCACTGGTTGTACACTTTAGTTTTCAGAGATTGAGGTATACCTGACGAGAAGATGTGTCGTAATTTCCCGAACGCTGCCCAGCCGAGTTGAATCCGTCGATTGACCTCTCGGTCGAAGTTGGACTTACCTAGTCGGACTATTTGTCCCAGGTAAACGTACTCGTCAACAACTTCGAGCATAGTGCTCCCAACAACTACCGGCATAGGTGTGACATGGACAATAAACATGATCTTTGTTTTGTCCATGTTCATCTTAAGACCTATCCGTTGGGAGGCACTATTGAGGTCATTGAGCATAGTGCTTAAGTCCTCCAGCGATTCTGCCATAAGAACTATATCGTCGGCAAATCGAAGGTGAGTAATGTACTAGTATCCTTTCCAGTCCAGTATGTAATAGTATCCTTTCCAGTCCAGTAGCTTGAAAACGTCTTCCAAAGCAGCGGTGAAGAGTTTCGCGGATATAACGTCACCCTGTCTTACACCTATCTGCAGTTGGATAGGTTTCGAGCTGTGGTTCTGTACTCGGATAGCTATCGTAGCCCTACTGTACAAACACTTCAGCACTTCGATATACCGACAGTCAACTTGGCACCGCTGAAGGGACTGCAGCACCGCCCAAATTTCGACGGAATAAAAGGCTTTCTCATAGTCCACATACGCCAGGCAAAGTGGCAAATTGTACTCTTCAGTCTTCTGTACAATCTGCCGCAGGGTATGTATGTGGTCTATGGTACTGAAGCCTTTTTCGGAAACCGGCTTGTTCGGGAGGCTGTAAGTCGTCGAGTCTGCGTGCGAGACGATTCGTAATGACTCTCGAAAACAGCACGTAGACGCTGCTCAGAAGGGAAATCGGTCTGTAGTTCTTCAAGAGAGCGTTGTCGCCTTCCTTAAAGAACAAGACCACCGCACGTCTGCTCCACGCCTCTGGAGTAGTGCCACCATGGAGGACGGAATTTAAGAGCTTCTGAAGGACTTCAAGTACCGGTGTTCCACCCGCTTTCAGAAGCTCGGCTGCAATTCCATCCTCGCCTGGGGCTCTGCCGTTTTTAAGGTGCTGGAGAGCCATTCTAATCTCGCTTAGACTGACGTCCGGGATATCATCGGAATAGTGTCGGATAAAACTTGCTCTTGGATTGTTACTCACACTTGCGTGTGGCTCCAACGATGATGTGTACAGCTGCCCATAGAACCTCTCAATCTCACTCAAAATCTCAGGTGTCCCGGAAACGATGTTGCCACACTCAGTCTTTAGCCTTGACAGTTGGCTCTTACGGGCAGACAGATCTCTGGCAAAGACTTTGGAGCCCTGGTTCCGCTCGATCGCTTCTTTAATACGAGCAGTATTAAAGTTGCGTAAGTCTCGCCGCATGCATTTGGAAATCTGTCTGTTCAGTTGCCTGTATGCTGTCAAATCTGTTGACGATTGCAGCCTCATCTCCCGTCTAACAGCCATGAGATTAAGAGTGTGATCGGAGAGTTTTTGTGTTCTTCTGCGGCGGGTCTTGCAGAACTTAGCTCCGACCGCATGGACAGTTTCCACGATCTTGTCATTCATATCGTCCACTGCATTGCAATCTTGTAGGCACTGAAAGCGGTTGTGTAACTCGAGCTGAAAGTTTTCGGGATTTTGGATTAGAGCACGAGGGGGGACGGAGCGTTGACTTCATTAGACGAGACCTCTCCAACTTAACGTTTAGGTTCAGTGTGCCTCTAACCATTCGGTGATCGCTGCCAGTTTTCACCCTTGCGATCACTGAGACATCACTGAACAGTTGGCGTCTGGTCGTCATAATGAAGTCAATCTCATTTTTTGTCGAACCGTCGGGACTCGACCAGGTCCACTTTCTGTGGGGCCGCTTCTGGAAGAAAGAGTTCATCATAAAGAGTCCCTCTTTCTCCATAAAGTCGGCCAGCTGCTGGCCCCTTCGGTTCCGTTGCCATACTCCAAATTTCCCTAACTTCAGCTCACCGTTTTCTCTTGTGCCTAGTTTTGCGTTGAAGTCTCCCATCAACACCGTGTAGTGGGTTTTGGAGGAATGTATGGCTTTGGAAATATCCTCATACATTTCCTCCACCTCCTCAGCGGAATGTGCCGAGGTTGGTGCGTAAACCTGTATGACCTTCAGCGAATACCGTTTGGTGATTCTGAGTATCAGGTACGCGACCCTCGTCGACACACTCCCAATCTTTACAACGTTGTTGATGAGAGACTTGTGGACGATAAATCTGACACCTCCTTGGGACAGATGGTCGCCCTCCCGGTGATAGGAAAAGTTGCCGGATTCGAGAATCACCGTGTCCACCCCCTCTCTTCGGACCTCGGATAATCCTATAATACTCCAGCGCAACTTGTCTATCTCTTCTTCCAGCTCCAGGATCTTCTCGTCAGTCCTCAGTGTGCGTGCGTTAAATGTTGCCAGGTCGAGTCGTCGTTGGTGGCAACCGAACCTCCACCGGAGTTTCTTAGCACCCCCTGCCCCGCCGTTATCATGGTCGCCACCGTAGCCAGGAATAGCGGGGCCGCCGGGGACTGGGGGCCGTCTATTTGTGTAATTGTTCATGGGTGGTATATTGCCATAGTAGCCACGCTTGGCGAGCGGGTTGGAAACCGCAGTTTTTTTTTGTCGTACAGTTTCTGTTATCAGGAAGATGCTGCTGCCCATCTCCTGCCTGTCTCCCTCTGTCGCCTCTTACGACACCCACGGGAAGATATGGGGTAGTGGATATTCTTAACCGCCACTACACGGCAGTAAAAATACATTAAGAGGATTAAATTGTTTTGACTTTTTTTATATAAAAGACATCTTTAGTCAACTTCAAATAAAGAAGACTACAGTACACTGTACAATTTGAGAGGTGTGTCAGGATCGTGCCAAATAGAAATCCGTATTCCCCCGCATACCACCTGGGTGGCGTGTGATTTTATGTTGTGTATTGTAGAATAAATATAGTAAAATTTAAATAGTTCTTTTTCAAAACTGGATTTTAGTGCTACGAAAACGTTTCATAACTGGTTCGTCATGTCAGCTTTTTCTCTTTCTTAACTAATAGTAAATAGTCCGTAAAAAAAATATTGGTTGCCTGTAAAGTCGGTATACGGGCGAAAGTTTTACGTGACAACGACTCTCTCACTCTCTCTCTCTCGCTCTGTCTCTCTCGCTCTTAGGCGGGCTAACTGTGCTCGAGTGGAAGGGACGCGTGCCTTTCACTTTTTATGTCTGTCTCTCTCGCTCTTAGGCGGGCTAACCATGCCCGAGTGGAAGGGACGCGTGCCTCTCACTCGCTCTCATTGTGAGCGCATAACGTGAGCGGAGCGTAACGCAGTTTCTTGAAGTGTCACCCGGCAAACCAATTTATAAGACGTTGTCACGTCAATAACACTAATCGATCTCAGTATGAAACGATTGGCACCTCAGAATGAAGCCTCATGCTAATTTATTTGTGGGGCATTTATATGTGGTAAAGTCAAGCTGCATTACATCACAGTAGGAATGAATCAGTACGACATTAGGAACATACTCGCTCGAAATACTTCTATGAAATAGCAACATAATGTTCCAGTGTTTGCCACAAGACCAAACTCGAAAAGTTAATCTAATCACTGGTAACGTGGCATTCCATCTTAATACTGAGGGACATAATAATAACATAATACTAAGGGTAATTTCGTTCTTAGTCGACAACAAATTTGGATTACTCTGGGTCACAGCACACAATTGACATCAGTCGAATTGAGTGCTCGTTTGCTGTCTTTACTCTCATAAAACAAGATTGGACAATGTAATGAAAGCTTTTGATGTTTTATATTGCATTTACTCAATCGCAAGCCGCTGAAATCACTCGACATTGTGTGGTTCAAATCTTATCTAGGGGTATTTATGGGAAAACTCATTCCAATATTTCTGTTTTTATGAACTAAGAATAATTTTGAACGGGCTTGAAATTATAGCATAGGAAATATTCCAAATATTTTCAGATTCAGAGTAGTGATCCAAGTGAAATAAATTTACTGCAAATTGCGTACATAACTTGTATTTGAACGATCATTGAAAGAATAATAATGGAAACCTACTGGCAGCCATTGAGTAAACACAATAGGGTACAAATATTTATGAACATCCGTCGAGACGCGTCATCTTACTAGTTTAAGGCTGTATTTGGTTCAAATTTTAAACGTTTTATGATTCAAAAGATCTTATATTTCGCTGAAGAGGTTCAAGAGAGTATTCACTTGCTTAGTGCAAGCCCACTATTATCTCGTTTGATAATCATTATTATCATTAAAGCCCATCATAAGTCTACTGCTCAACAAACTGCCTCACTTTTAGGGACATAACAAAGTACGTTCCTGAGCTATCTATTTTTTTAAAAGATAAAAGAATACAGTTGTCGAACGGCAGATTTAAATTTATTTGATATTGATTGTCGGTAAAAGAAAAGAAGCTTCGCACATTATCAGTAATGTATAGTAACGAAATATATAGGTACATTATGTCGTTAAATTGTTTTAGTTAAATTGAGTATAATATAAATGTAAATTTGCTACACAAACATTATGTTAGCGGGATTAAACTTGTATTAGTAGCGTGATTGATATCTTTGCGAGCTCCGTATTTATAAGATAATATAACATAACAAAAATAAGTTATCTAATTTTAAAATTTTTATGTCATCGTATTTTACTTATCGCTGCCACAAACCTTTATAAGTTACGCTGTGTTTACGAAGTAACACTTCACAGAGCCTTGTTTAGTGCAACAATGTATTACACAGATTACCTCCTACCTCCGTCCCCCTCAACTCGAAATTTGGTGAATTCGAAACAGAACAAATATTCCATGATGCGGTATCTATTAGGAGGTAATCTGTGATGTATTATTATATCACTTCTGTCTAAAAGCAAATTGCACGCCACATTTACAACGCACCTGCTATAGCTGATGAATCATTAGTACGGTGTTATAAAGCTCTGTTCCTGTGATTACTATTTTACATTGATAGGACGCTTTCATTTGTTTTCGTTACATTACTGATAAGTATATTGAGGTTTTATCAGTTTATATGATGAAACAAATATTATTAGAAGTACCCGGATGACCCTCGGTTTTTTTTTTTTGAAATTACATTTATAAATTACATATTGATGAAACTTAAATAATATTTTTTGATTTTATTGACAGAATAGAAAAAATTGAACTGATTATTTGAATAAAAAATCATGAAATTATCAAAAAAAAAAGGGTAGATTTTCTCACAAAAGAAGGGAACTTGAAAAAAAAAAGCAAAAAAGCTAGACCCAGAGACAGTACGCGAACCACGGAACTCAGATATCACGCCCGACCGACATCCCACCTGAGCTATAACGATCGTTATCGATCTGTCGAAATTTACCTTCTTATATTGTAGCAGTATTTTTATTGCCTGAAAACACGGACAAAAGGACATTTTCTAAAAATAAATCCTAGCTAGATCGATTTATTGCCCCCGAAACTCCCTGGACACTAAATTTTATGAAAATCTTTTAGGGGTGGAAGTACTTAGGGTTATAATCAACGTTTACTATGAGACCAATCCTGAAATATTATAAAAATTATTTTCAAAAACATGACTTCCAATGCC